>CAVNYO010000082.1:0-500474 GCA_963692855.1 Mycena citricolor | reverse complement strand
ACGGTCAAGTGCGAACACAAGTGTGGTCGTATGGATTTTGCAGTTGGATCGGTATACATATTGTACTATGCTAGCGTATGATTAGAATGAGCCATTACCATAGTGTAATCCGTATTAGTCGCATCTATGTCTTTCTCAGCAACGTGCGGCGCGTCGCGTCGCGACTGGCCTTGAGGAGCAGCGCCAACTCGTTACCGCCGGTGCCCCGACTTTTTTGCACTCTGTCCATCATCGCTGCGACAGGACACGCAGCCGACGGGTGCGGGCTTGAGCGTGACATGGTGACGATGTAGAGACAGGCGATGCGCATGTGAAGGTCACGCAGTTTCTTGAGGGCCATGACAGCATTGTCGTATGGCTCTCGCAGGGCCGGTGTCCTCTCAGCCAGCTCCCGGATGGATAGCGGGCTGTTGGCAAGGGAATGGAGATAATCGCGGTGCTTGCCAGGCATGTACCGTCGCATGCGCTCCATGAAACCAGTGTCAGCCCGGTGATTCTCGGCAGAAGGCACAGGAAGCGCCGCGACTTGAGCTTGTGGTCCACATCAAAGAACAGATCGAGAGCGTGCATGACGCTGCTCTGTCCTCCCGATGGCCCGCTGAGATCCAGCTGTTCCGAATTAGGGACACCCTCGTAGATCCAGCCGGGGGACGATGGGCCCTTGGCATCGCTGCCCGAAAACCAAGGCCTGATCGCATGGTAAAGACGTGCGGATCCACAGTGTCACGAACACTTTGAATGATGTCGCTGATATCTGCAACAATGCCAACCAGCCGCGTAAGGTCCCGGGAGAGTTTGGAAATAGCAGCGAGGTCCTCCAATCGGGCAGAGAATGGTAATCGTCAATGATCTTCAGAAGCTCGATCCCCCGAAGCTCAACAAGCGCAGACGTGAGATAAAAATGGGACTCGTCTTCCGTTCTCGAGAAGACGTTGGTGTACTGGATGTTGATAGCCGACAAGGGTTTGGCTGCGTCAATCAATTCGTAATTCCACAGCACGGTATCCGCGAAGGTAAGAACCGGGGCGATGCCGAGTTGGCGCGAAACAGTGACGAATGGGACGGCAAGGGCCTTGGGAACCAGAAACGGGAGATCGGAGCGGGTTGGAGGGGCAGAGTGGATATAATAGTGCGTCAGATAAGCGAGTACCACATGGGCCCGCTGGAGACGACGAATGTTTCCGTGCAACGCCTCTGTGTCAACCACAGGCCACTAAGATGTTCAGCATGGATAAGGCTGAAGGGTGAAGCGACTCACAGAGAGAATCCTCGTCCGCCACGCGTCCGATGAGACGCGCCCTTCCGACGCGTCTTCAGACTGATCGTCCCACAGATAGACTTCCGTCGCTGCTTCGGTCAACGCGTGTTCCCACAATGCATAGGCACCGGCTAGACGCGGAGGAGGAGACGGGGAAGGAAGCCGGTGTCTTCGTCGATGTCGTAGTCGACTCGCGAGGGCAAAACTTTTTCCCTGCGAGTGCTGGATAGCGCGCTCTGCACCAACGAGAGAGCAGAATGGAAGTAGTAGTGCGGGGATGGGAGGAGGTCGATGACGTTCATGGTAGAATGAACAGAGGGATGAAACGGGGTGGATGGGCAAAGGCCAGGGAATGTAGGTCCACATTATATAGGGAGGGAATAGACAAGGAAGACTATTACTCATGTTGTTGCCAACCGGAGTTAGCCCAAACTGAAACGGTGGTGGAGCGTGGATTGGCGCCCAAGAAGACGGTAAGCGACGCAATGGACCACGTTTGGACAGACTGCAGCAACATACCGGATCTGGCCATGGACCATCTAGAGATCCAAACGCGCGTGCCGCGGAAACAAGATCTCTCTCTGAAAAAGCAATTTCTCCGGATGTTCCGAGGCACCAACAGCAATGATGTAGGTTTGCCGCAAACAATTAGTCGTACAGTGCATCTCCCCTGGTCGTCACCGCACGACACCCCCGGGGAGCAATTCGCGACTTGGTGTTGTCAGATGCGCTGTGACCGTCGTGACCCTCTGCGAAGAGATCAGACAGCTCATGGCTGTGTCGGCGGATCAATCGAGGCACACGTCACCGACGGCACGGAATCTGTGCGGAATCTTGTTACGATTCCGGGTGCTGTACCGCGAGCCTGCACAGGCCTGCACGTATATCGCCGGGCATGCTTGCTATCCTGCAAATCTTCCGCACATTCTAGCAGTTACAGAACTCTTGCTACAGAGCGAAAGTCCGGGGCAAGTCTCTCGCTCAAGAACTCCGCCGGCGAAAGCACTTACATACTGAACCCCTCTCAATTGCCATGTGGACGGTATTTAATAGCGAGCTCAAGGGTCACAAGCGAAAAATGGGCTTCATTGCCAAGGGTCAGTCGAGGCAACTACGGATTCCAACGCAGCCAGACATAGTTCCCGTCGTTGTTGTCCACCAGGGTTGTCTTACGAGACACGACGTCGCGAATCTTTTTCTCAACGCCCATCTTCCCGTCTTTGGTTTCGTGGAAGTATTGGATGAGATCATCGAGCGTATATCCCATGTCCCCACTGTCCGGATCTTCACCCGTAATCACTCTCGAGATCTCCAGCTCCGTCGGAAGACCAAATCTGAGCGTCCGCTCATTCGTGCCACGGTTGTCAAAGGAAGTGTGTCCGACGGTGGGCGCCTTGGCCAAATATTTAGAGTGCGGCGAGAAGAATCGGTCCACGATTTCGTCCGTGACATCTTCCAGGTTGTTCGGAGTCCATTGCCGTGGTTCCTTGCTTTTGTTGACCAACAGTTCCGTCACGCCTGTCGCGAAGTCCGAACTGGCCCCGCTCTAGACACAAACATATCAAGTTAGGAAAATACAGCTGCGTGCGCACTCACGCAGTAGGCGGTGGCAATCTTGAGCTCCATGTTGAAGGCTTCAGTCAGGGTCTGGGTCTTGCCCAGCCGGATGGCCCGCAGTGCGACCTTGAGACTGGTGGGACTGCGCTCCCGCAGCTGTTGTAAAGTTTGTGTGGCCCAGTGACTGACTGCCGGGATCGAATCCGACGACAGCTGTTCGAGATCCGCCAATATTCGCTCCACTCGATCGTGCCTGAATGCGAAGTCCAACGCTATCCGCACCGACGACACAAGCGGAGCGGGAGGATCGCTGTCTTCGCGCTCAGAGGAAAGCTCTTCTAAAGTGCGATCAATGGTTGTGTGATCTTGTTCTTCAACGTTCGACAACCGATCTAGAAGCAGAGGCAGCCGCCTTGCCGGGATGAAATGCGTTGCAAAGCCATGCTCACTGTGTACGTCCATTCGAATCAGTCAGTGACCCGGGAGACGAACTGCAACACACAAGACCGCTCGGCCCTGGAGCGTGGCTCCAGTCAAAGCAAGGTAGGTACCAATCTCTCCGTCCAGTCGGGACATGAAGTAACTAGACCCCACGTCCGGGCAGTATCCAATTTTGGTCTCGGGCATGGCAAAGACGGTGTTCTCGGTCGCAACCCGAAACGGCGCAGGGGCCGACAACCCAACACCGCCACCCACTAGCGAAGCGTGAGTCAAAGGGAGTCAAAGTACTTAGTGGCAACCGCCTACTCGTGGGACCATCTAGGATGGCGACATAAGGTTTGCGTATTGATGCTAGAAAGAGGTCGAGATCGAATCTTGTGCGCGGTATTCATCGTAGGTCCGTTTCCGTCGTTGATGAACACTCACTCCCGCTTAAAAAACTCGACGGCCTTGTCCCGTGTCCCGTCCTCCGCAGCAAATTTGACAACGGCTGCGAAAGTTGTCAATCATCCTACTCCAAATACTGCACGATGACCCACTTTCAACATCCCCACCGGCGCAAAAACCCCGCCCTTTCCCGGTCCCCACAATTACATTGCACAGCTCTGCCGCGTCCCATTCCTATATTCAGTCAACAACAAAGTCTCCGGGCCGAAAAGATGCGAATGTACCTCAATTTTTGGACGCAGCAGATTGATCATCTCCTCGTTCAGCGCATTGAGCTTGCTCGGTCGATTGAGTACATATGTTCTCAGTCCTTGTGTCGTTTCAAAGCGGACCAGAGGCTGTAGACATCCAGCCAGGTGGAGAACAGCGTGTTATTCTAGACGCACCTCAATGTCCTTGCTCGAGCCGGAGACTCCGGACATATGTTTAGCAAGGGCTCTGGTGCGATTCAGTGCCGTAGATGTACGAGTCATGAGGCGCGTCGATGCTCTGAGCATCGCCGACGAGGTGGTGTAGCGCAAAGTTGTTGTCGCTTCCGGTCACGCGCGCGTGACACTTATTCCTGCTGCTGCCTGTTATGGCCACCCATGTCGTCCCAAGCGTCGGCGCGCGATTTAAGCTTCACGACAGCATAGGCACCATCAGATATGCTGGCCGGTCGATGATACTACCGGAATATGGCTTGGAGTGGAATGGGACGATCCGAAGCGCGGTAAACACGATGGCGTGAAGGACGGCAAACGATACTTTAGCTGTCGGTACGCGCACAAGGTCGACAGATATGCGCATGGTCTCTAGAAGATATCTTCAGAATACCGAACTCGGGCTCTTTCATCCGGCAGAGTGCAAATATCAACTACGGAAACTCATTTCTTTCTGCCCTCTACGCGAAATATGTCGAGTTGCCGCGCGCCGCATCTTCCCAGCTGGAGAAAGTCCTTCTGGGCTCTTCCAACGGAGCCATCGAAGTTGAGGCAGTGGATCTCGATAAGATCCGGGAGAAATTCTCGCATCTCGACCGACTGAGGGAGATCAGCTTGGACAATGAGCTTGTGGCACGCTTGGATGAAGATCCTGAGACAATCCGCACAACCTGCCCCAGTGAGCCCGCTTGGAAGTTTCATACTACTTCTGACATCTCAGCACAGGTGTCCGCGGTCTCGATCTCTCTCAAAGCCTCATCCCAGAATGGAATGTAATCGCGTCGATCTGTACTGGAATGCCAAGTCTCCAAAGACTAGCACTCAAGTCCGAAGTTTCTCGCTGTCTTGCAAGCAGTCAGCTGATGTCCATAACAGTCGTAACCGCCTTTCCATCTGGACTGATATCCTATCAGCGGACTGCGCGTTCCTCAATCTGATCGAATTGCGGCTTAACGGAACTCTCACTACATGGCAAGAGATGCAGCAACTTGTTCGATGCATGCCTGTCCTGAAGGCAGTTGAACTAGGTTACAATCTCATCTCAGATGTGTCCAATGCCGAGGGGCATCCTGCTCTGGAGACTGTCAATCTGGACAGCAATCAGCTCAAGCAGTGGACTCAGATCTGTGACACCCTCTCAGCCTATCCATCGTGAGTCCCGAGCATAGCCTCCGATTCTTGCACTGACTTTCACCTTTCCATTGCAGGCTAGACCGTCTCGTATTGACCACGAATAGAATTGAGGAGATTCCACTTCCAGCACAAAGACGCCTGGCAATCAGACACCTATCTCTATCCTACAATCTTCTCAGCTCTTGGCGCAACATTGACGCCCTCCCCCTTTGGTGCCCAGCACTCGAGAGTCTGACGTTAGCGGGCAACCCGCTGTTCAATGGTGAATCACGAAAAAGGCCAAGTGAACTCTATTCTAATTGAATCACAGAACCTGGACCAGCTCAGTTGGGAGTCCGTCACTTCGTCATTGCGCGGATTTCGTCTCTCGTGACTCTCGATGCCGCCCACGTAGGTCCACATTCATGTTGTTCAGGCACCTCAGCTCAGTCTCGTTGAAGATCTCCCCACAAGAACGCACAGACTGCGAGCTCATGTATCTATCGCACATTGCTCGGAGCACATCCGACGCTGACAGGACCAGATTGCATCCGCGGTGGGACGAGCTTTGCCAGAGTAACAGCTTTCGTCAACATCTTGTCAGGCAGCTTACTCGTTGTATTCAGAACACGGCCGACCGGAGGAACCCGACGTCGGACAGAAACAAGACAAGCTGAGCAAGCGTCTCGTGGGTGAGCACCAGTCACCACCAAGTCACGATCCGCGTCACTTTCTAACGGCAGACCCAGAGCTCGAACTGTTCAAGGGGTCACCAGACGATCCCCCTGACGCATCCGCAACAGTCAAACTTCGGGCGTTGCCGTCCATGAGCCTCGGCGCCCTCAGATCCAAGATTCTCAAAACACTCAAGCACAGTCCAAATCACACAAGAATTACTCTTTGGCTGCGGATGGACCACAATTCATTCACGCTACTCGAAAGCGATCGCGATTCACAGGATTTGGCTTGGTTGGGGATAGAGAACGGCTCTGTTCTGAGATTTGTGATCGAATCATAGAACAGAATCCTCTTTCTGCACAAAAGTATGAACAGTACCGTACGCGGGAACAAACCTACCTCGGTGCATGTCATGGCAGGTGCGTTTGACGGAGATAGATACTTGTGCGTTCCGCAAGTCCACGAGATCCAATGGATACAGAGCAGGGTACAGAAACACCATTTTCGGGGAGACAGGCAGAGAAAAGACAGCGAGTGACAGAGAACTTGGAGAGAGAAAGAAGACAGGGAGACATTTGGGAACATTGCAAGCGCCTTTCCAATTCGGACTTTTCAGGGCGTTCCAGACCACAACTTTTTTTTCCCTTAACGAGGCCAATCTCCGTTCCTGGGTTCTTCATCTCGTCTTCTGTCTTCTTTATCTCTAAAAGACCCGTCAGCTTGACTTGCAGCGGCAGGAAGATATGGTGCGCACCCAGGAGCTCTTTTATCGTCGTGGTCGCGGCGGGGAGACCTACGACGCTCATCGTCTCTCTCACGACGAGGAGAACGCGAGCGATCACGGTCACGACGCCTGTCATCTCGGTCTCTGTAACGGTCACGGTCGCCATCTCGGTAGCGGTCCCGATCCCGGTCGTCCCGACGATCATCACGGCGGTCGCGGTCGTAGCGATCGCCACGGTCCCGATCATCCCGACGGTCGCTGCGGTGGTAGTTATCCGGACCGGAGCGCTGGGTGTTCTATTAGTATACAAGGCAATGAGTGAGTCAAGGCAGTGGAGCGTACCGAATTGTCCAGAGACACGCGAACAGCGCGACCACGGAGATCTTTGCCATCCAACTCTTTCACGGCATGCTCCGCATCTTCTCGTGCAATATACTCAAGAACACTGCATCCGGGTATCAGAATTCATACTAAACAACACCGCTTTCCCGATTACTCACCCTTGGTCGCGGTAGTCTCGATCGACATCTGCGAATGACACATTGCCAACCTCGCGTCCAAAGTCCTTCAGGTCCTAGGAGCGCAAGGGCAACATCAGGGTCCGTCCATGGCTATGTAATCGAATCCGGAGAAAAACGCGCGACCCGACCCGTTGTACGAATGCAGCCATCGCCAATCGTAGAAAGGAAGGAGACAAGGAAGAGCCCGAGGGAATGAAGCGAATCGAACGACCATTTACGACGAAAGCCCGAGCCAGGACCGCGCGGAGGAGTGGGACGATAGGTGAAATCCGAATCGCACCTGCCAGCTGGTATCACGAGAGATGCCCGAAACGATGATGCGGTGCCCAGGGGGCCGACGAGAGCGAGAAGAGCTGCTGATAGACAACAGAAAATCAGAATATGTCCAAAAAATAATCTCGTCAACTTACCTGCCTCTGTCATCGAACTCACGACGAGGACGGCTTTCCTTAGCAAACTCGACGACGATACTACACGGGTATGAACATTAACTTGGAGGAAAACGGAAAGGGCCAGCATACCTTTGTCCCATAAGGGTTTTTCCATTGTAATTGTTCACCGCATCATCGGCATCCTACAACAATTTCGGTCTCCCGTTTGCCCAACAGCGCAGCCGCACCAACCTTGGCGTTCTCAAACTCAACAAAACCGAAACCTGTCGACAGTCACGTCAGAGTCTGCGCTGTAAAACCCAGGAGAAGCCAAAATACCCGTCATGACGCGGCAGTCGACGATAGCTCCCATACCGTCGAAAAACGTCTTCACATCCTCGGGACGAGTGTCGGGCGCAAGCCCTGGCAAGTCAAGATTAACTGAAGTCGTGGGCTGTGAAATGAGAGCCTTACTGCCAAGGTAGAGACGACGAGACATGCTGGTTGCCTCAAAAGGATGACAACGAAGGAGGAGGCGGAGATTGAAATTTTGATCATTCGTTGATGGCGTAGCGCCCACACCATCAGTGGTCCGTGCGGCGTCATTCAGCGCGGCAAATAAGTTGAGTGCATAATATACCAAGGGATTCTAAAGGGCTAGTGTACATTTTTGAAAAAAGTTCGAGAACATATGTCAGTTAGTGCTGGGACTGCGACCAGTCGATTGTGTTGATATCAATGCCTTCCTGCACCATCTCCCAGAGAGGACTACGTGGACGTTAGCGTTGTGCGCGGTTTCTGAGAGTAAGACGCACCTCATGTCTCGCAACTTCTGTACGGTTTTAACGATGCGATCCACCACAAAGTCAACCTCAGCCTCGGTCGTGAAGCGCCCGATACCAAACCGAAGCGAGGAATGGGCCATGTCCTCAGCAGCGCCTGGAAAGGTGTCAGGACACAATCGAATTTGAGGGAGAAATGTGAGATACCTAGAGCTCGGAGAACGTAAGATGGTTCGAGGGACGCGGAGGTGCAAGCACTTCCAGACGACAAGGCAATGTCCTGTTGGAGGTCAATAACAATTTTGGAATGATGGAGCGAGCGGCCTGACCTTCAATGCCATCAAAAGACTTTCTCCTTCCACATACGAGAAGCTCAAGTTCACGCAGCCAGGATAGCCGTTCACATCACCGTTGCGAACAACTTGTTCCACTTGAGCATTGATCTTGTTGATCAAACGGTTGGACAACTCAGAAATGCGCTGGTGGTCGCGCTGGAAAGATTGTTAGTTCAGAGTCGGCAATGCAACATGTCGATGTCGGTCAGTACCCCTGCACGCGCAGTCATCACTGAGCTGGAGTTGCAGACAAATGAATGAATGCATTTCTCCACAAAGTTCGTTTGCGTGCGGTTCTCATCATCCCTGAGCAGCGGAGAAGTCACTCACCGCCATCTCCAACTTCGATATACGGGCAGCTTCACCCATCCCAACGGCCAGGAATGTCGACAGCGTTCCGCTTCTCAGACCTCGTTCCTGTCCACCTCCGCTGATGATCGGCTCTAGTCGGACACGGGGCCTCCGACGGACGTAGGCCGCACCAACACCCTTGGGCCCATAGATCTTGTGTCCCGAGAGACTCATAAGATCAATGTTCATCTCGTTCACATCCAAGGGAATCTTGCCAACCGCCTGGGCAGCATCGGTGTGAAAGTAAACTCCGCGATGCTTTCGAATCAACGCCCCAATCTCCTTGATCGGCTGGATGACACCGGTCTCGTTGTTCACGGTCATAATCGAGACGAGCGCAGTGTCCGGACGAATGGCGGCCTCCAACTCTTCCAAGGAGATGATACCATTGGTCTGGACCGGGAGATACGTGATGTCGAATCCCTCTTCGCTGAGCTTGCGGCACGAATCAAGGACACATTTATGTTCCTGTCCAATATGAGTTAGAATGAACATGGTCGCTGGAGGTATAAGCTTCGCTCACCGTTTGTGTCGTAATGATATGCCGTTTCTTCTCCTTGTGAAAGCGTGCGACTCCTTTAATCGACATGTTGTTGGATTCGGTGGCGCCAGACGTGAAGATGATGTCTTTGGGGTCGGCGCCAATGAGGTCGGCGATATGCTGAGTGGAGGATAATTCACAAGTGAGCTCGAGACGAGCTTTGTATCGCACTTACCTTTCGGGCATCTTCTACTGCGTGTTCGGCCTCCCAGCCATAGGCATGAGTCCGGCTGTGGGGGTTGCCATATTGATCGGTAAGGTACGGCAGCATCGCGTCGAGCACTCGAGGATCAACAGGAGTGGTTGCCTACACTCAATAAGCAACTCGGAACATGTAAGTGGCAAAGAAAGGCGCACCTGCATGTCCAAGTAGATGGGCCGCACCGTGTCAGTGGAGCCCTCTCTGGTGGGCATCTCGAGCTTGAAGCCAAGCATATCTGGAGAATTCAGTTGGAGTGACCCGGAGGACTTTCTAGAGTACGTACCAGCTCGGGGCGAAAAGTGACTCTCATCGGCATAAGTCGAAGGTAGATCGACTACGCTTGCCCGGTCTGCCCCGGAGGGTTGAGCAAGGCCTCGTCGCGCACCCGCAGCCAGCACCGGAGCCCTGGCGCTCGTTCTCCTGACGGCGGTTCGAGTAACAGCGGACAGCATTGGTCTATGCAAGTTGGGAGAGAATGAGATGTTTTCGATGCCAATTGTATCACGTGTCTGCTCTGACTGAGCAACTAGCGTCCGAGTCAGATTATCAGATAAGCCTCTTAGTAAACACTACCAGTCAAATTGTAGGTACAACAACGTCCAAAATCGATTATAGACCATGCGATTGAGATCCGCGTTGCACTACACTTTTCGGATCCCTAGGATCAAAATAGTCTCATTTCGGGTCTAAAACAGAGAAGGACTGTGCATACACCCAGTACCAATCTGGTAGGTTAACCAACCGGCAATGACTGAGTGCGTCAAAGCCCAATTTTAAAAGTCAATATTCAACATTCAATACTTGTCAAGCGCAACTTCTGCCGCTACAGTTTACTTCAATTACAACTCCAACTTGACTGACGCTCCCCACGTGGCATCCAGATCAATTCCCCATTTGGCCAATGTGGGATACAAGACGCGTCTGCTAACTACTCCCATCATGGAAGTTGACCCCACGGCGAGCACCAGCACTGCTGTAATAAGCACACCGCCAATCACGTTCCAGGCGGAGGTGCGTCCGCACGGTCGAAAACCGCGACTCCTTGTGTCAAGACTCCGAGGCCTGATCATCGCTCCTATCTCCCCAGATTGAAACCTGGATTGACCTCAGCTTCGCTTGGGCTGGGAAGCCCTACAGCCTGAGAATTGCCGAGTCGGACAGGTGTGTCGACTCATAATGTCTGTTGTGCACGCGTGCTGACCCCCGCCCAGAGTTTTCGACCTTAAGGCTGCTTTGCACCATCTGACCCAGATCCCAACGGAGAGGCAAAAGATTCTAGGGCTATTCAAAGGGAACAAGATTCCCAGAGACCAAGAGAGGATGTAGGCGCGAGATTGTCCGGGAATGTCGCGACTGGCTGACTCCCCGTTGCTCTAGTGGAGATTTGCAGTCGAAGTGGACTCCAGCTAAGAAGTTTACACTCATTGGGACACCCGAGGGAGATGAAATCAAGGGTGCGCTCTTCCAGACTTCATCTTTCCCTTTGCTCAACGTACTCGAAAGAGCCTTCCAGTTCGTCTGACCGGCCGATAAACACACCGTGTCCTCTCACTGAGCCATTCGTTCACCAGAGCTTGAATTGTTGGCCGACATCGTCAACAACATTGATCTCGATCCAGAAGATCCCAAGCTTTATAAAGCCTATCATAACGACCCGCGGAATGTGCGCAAAGTTCAGGAAGCAACGTCTGCACTCACTGTGAACGTTATACATCCGGTCCGAGAAGGAAAGAAGTTGCTCGTTCTCGATATCGACTACAGTGAGTTCGAAGCGTCACCCTCTTCTGCTGACAGGGAACTATGCAGCGATTCTGGACACGAAGCCCTTGACAAGCGGAAGTCTTCCTCCCTCCGAATGTGCCAGACCACACCTTCACGAGTTTCTCGAGGCCGTTTATCCCCATTACGATAGTGAGTGAAGGACTGGTTCTTATTTCGATCTCTAAAATCTAAACCACAGTCTGCATATGGTACTTGGGTAACATCGGTTGGTGGGATGGAGTTAACTGATGCACGCGCAGGTCGCAGACGAGTTGGATCTGGCTGGAAACGAAACTGGTAGAGCTGGGAATGGTAGGTTCCCATCGGGGGTATCAGGTTCGTGCTTTTGAATGCAGTGGCAATGGTTCTTACTGCAGAGCTTGCAGATCTCTTTCGGTACGCACCTATGCTAGTTGTCTCTGTGTCCCGTCACTCCTCACACGATCCAGTGCTCGACAAAACCCCGATGTTTACAGTCTTCAGCCAACGAGATGGCAAACCCTGGTCTCATTCAGTCAAGGCGCTCCAAATCATCTGGAACCATTTCCCTCAATTGTGTGTGCCATAGTCCTGGCACTCATCGCTGCTGACCTTCTTTGCAGTGATTCCTCGAATACCATTCACATTGATGATCTCGTACGTAGAATCCTCATTTATCTAGCAATGTGCTCATCCTGGTCAAGAGCAGAAATTTTGCACTGAATCCCCAAAACGGCTTGAAGATATCCGCCTTCCGTGGCGCGCATACACGCGAAGCTCTGGCAGATCGCGAGCTGGTCAAACTCGCTCGCTACATGGTGCACATCGCAAGCATGGACGACCTCGGATCTCTCCATCACACCAAGGTTCTGGATGGCGAACAATTTGTGAGGGTCACAATACTTACTGAGGTTCGACAGGATTGGCACAAGGTTGTTAGAAATTTGCCTAGCTCAGAGACCTCCGAGGGCTCATAAACCTTTAAAATTAATGCATACTTTGCTCACACTTTCGTCACGATAGAGTTGAGGTTCGCCTGATTCCGGCCCACTGTAGAAATCGATTCCCAGTCCGTCATTGAGCGCACGTGGGAACGCTGGAGTTGGGGCACTCTTTTTCTTCTCAGCTTCGATCGCTTAGCTTACTGAGGACGGCTGGATAGACGATTAACCGCAAGCTGATGTCGAAAGCTGACCAATCGTACATAAGAGAAAAAATGTTGGAAAATAGGCGCCCAAGGGCAAGCAATAGTTCTAAGCGTGTGGCAGCCCGCTGTCAGAGCCTTCCATGATTAGCTTGCAAGTGGAGTGCCATCCAGGTGTCGCTCTTGCTGTCTGATAGACAAAAGGAACGGTAAACCGGCTGACTTCGCGTTCCGAACATATCCCATCAGCTTGGGCAATTTCCGCGGCGGCCGTGACAGCGTGACAGTCACCGCCTTGTGCATCGTTTGCAACGGTCATGGCACCCTCGTCGTCGTCTGGGGCGGCGACTTCGGTCCAAGTCGGTAAGAACCCCACCGAGGCTACTCTTAGACCATCGTGCTAACTGCTCTCAAGCCCTCCGGATAAGACCCCCTACCAATCAAGACTCGACCTCCATCCCCAGTCGATTCCAGCGCTCCGTACTCCATGCAACCTCCTCCACCTCCGTATCCGTAGACCCGACATCTGGACCACCTAATGGGGGACCCTCCCCTGCAGTCTCCGCAGCCTCAGCAGCAGCGGCGGGCAAAAAGCAGGTCTTCTCCTTTGACATGGTCCACGGCCCACCAACGACGCAACATGAGATGTTCGTGTCGACCGCCTACCCGATGATATCTCGCTTTCTCGAAGGGTTCAACTGTACTATCCTGGCATATGGCCAGACGAGTAGCGGCAAGACGCACACCATGACCGGTATCGACTTGGACAGCGACCCCTCAGATCCCAACAACGGGATGGGAATCATCCCCCGCTCAGTCTCTACGATCTTTACCTCGGCCAGGCAGCTCAGGGAAGACCGTGCTGGCGCTTGGACATATACTATCAAGGCGTCTTTCATCGAAATCTACAATGAGGACCTCATCGACCTTCTTGTCGACGACAATGGCGGCGTGCGGCGGGAGGTCCAAATTCGGGAGGACAAGGATGGTCACATCATCTGGGGTGGTCTGCGAGAGGTGACAGTAAAAAATCCTGCAGAAGTCCTTACGTGCGTCCCATAAGCTGTTGGGTCATAATCATGTCTCACGCTCAATGATTTCCAGGCTCATTCGAAAAGGTTCATCCATCCGACGCACCAACGAGACGGATATGAATGCTCAATCATCCCGTTCACATGCCATCTTCTCCCTCACTCTCATCCAGAAAAAGTTCGCCGGTTCAGGTCCTCCGCCACGATCTTCTTCACCTCTACCCGCCAATGGCCGCTCTCCGTCCCGGCTCGCCCGACCAGGCTCTATGTACGCTGGTGGTCCCTCAAGTCGTGTCGCATCCCCCACAGGCGGACGTCCGTCCACTCCTAGTTTCGCCTCTGCAATGAATCGCGGAAGCGGACTGCGACCCTCAAGTGCCATGGGCCACAACACTGAACGAGCGAGCGTGGACGATGGGGATGGTGAATGGGTCACCATCACGTCTAAGTTCCACTTTGTCGACTTGGCTGGTTCCGAGCGAGTGAGTGCTCAATGTCTCACTCATTGACGATCACTTATCGCCTTGAAGCTCAAACGCACAGCAGCTGCTGGAGAACGTGTCAAGGAGGGCATCTCCATCAACAGCGGACTGCTCGCTTTGGGCAATGTCATCTCGGCCCTGGGCGACCCGTCGCGGGCGAAAACGCACATGTCACACGTCCCGTACCGAGACTCGAAGCTTACTCGGCTGCTGCAAGACTCTCTCGGCGGCAACGCGCATACCTTAATGATTGCTTGTGTGAGCCCAGCGGAGTGGAACGCAAACGAAACGATCAACACCTTGAAATACGCTAATCGGGCGCGGAACATCAAGAACAACGCCGTCGTGAATGCGAAGGAAGATGGGTGGGACGACGTCGAATGGCTCCAGGGTACTGTGCGGCGACTGCGAACAGAGCTCAAGTCGCTTAAGGACGGAGGCTCCATCTCTATCCCTGTCGCTGCACCGGAATCCAACGCAGTCGAAGGTGCAGGAAAGAAGGTGTTGGCGCAGATGACCGAGCTGCAGAACAACTACGAAGATCTGCGAGAGAAGTTCGTTGAGCGAACCGAGGAACTGACACGACTCCGTCGGGAGTTGGGCGAAAGACACCGCGGCAGCACGGGTGGAGCCATCCCTGGCACTGGCAAGTACGAGGAGATCGTTGGGCCGGTCATTGAGGAATACGAGAAGACCATCTCGGCGATGGAGGCCGAATTGACTCTGAATCGTGCTGCGTTGCGCCATACCAATGAGATGGTCGAAGAGAAGGAAGATGAACTCTCTGCCATTACGGAACGTCATTCTGCTACAGAACTTTACGTTGAGGAGTTGCGAGCTCGGGTAGCTAAGTTGACGGAACGGGAAGCTTCGACTGAGGTGTGTGGTGCCACCATCAAATTGGTTCATTGTCTGATTTGACATAGGCTTATGTGCGAGATCTGGAGGAGAAGATGAAGTCTTACGACGAGACTTCGATCACCTCCAGTGAATCCATGACTGATCTGAAACGAGAGGTCATCCGCTATCGCGATTCCGAAGCGCACTCCGCCAAATACATCGCCGATTTGGAGGCCAGACTTGCGCGCACGGATGAATCGGTGCTCGCACTGCAGCAGACGATCGAGAAGCTCGAGTCGGAATGCGACCGTCGCCGTGACGAGGTTCAGCAGCTTCAATCTCGACTGGAAGCTTTACGTAACGATGGCGACAATTGGCGTCATGATCTGGAAGATCGGGAGAAAAAAGTCCGTGAACTGGAGGAGAAGATGCAAGAATGGGAAGCAAGGAAACAAGAAGCAGCGGACGCTCGGGTTCGCTTGGGGGCTGTTGTCGATGAAGTGGCTACTGCTCGCAAGAGCTTGGAACTGAATGTCGTCAACGGACACCCCCATGTGAATGGTGCCTCAACCCCTGACGATGCAGAGACACCTTTGGCATCGGCCGTTCCTGGCGATGCGGAGGAGAAACAGACCATTCCTTCCCCTGCCGTCATCGCCGAAAGCTCGAAAGAGATTCCAGAGAACTCGGCGGCTGAGCGCCAGCTGCTTGCGTTGCAGCAAACCCATACTGCGACATTGGCCGATCTGTCCTCCATGACCGACAAGTATCGGGATGCTCTACGGGAGATTTCGGATCTCGCCGCACAGATTCAAGAGGCCAAGCTCAGTGGCTCCTCGGCTGAGCCGGTGCCCCCAGAGTCACCAACGACGGTGGAGACGCCTGTTGAACGGCCCTTGGACCACTCGCCTGGGCCATACCGGCGTCGTATGACAGGAGGGCGATCACGTGAATCGTCCATGGGCGAGCCTCAAATCAACTCTGCAGGCCGCCGCCTTTTTTTCCGGCAAGCGGCCTCGGCAGAATCGCTCCATGCGAGGTGAGCATTTGCTGCTATTTATGGTGCTAGAACGTACTCTGACGTCCAAATGGGCAAAGGTCGCTTTCGCAATCGCAATCGCTATCACAGGAGCTATCCTCGGCGCACTCGCGCAAAACTTCCTTTTCAACCAGTAGTTCGCATTCGCCATCAAATTCCTACTCGTCGTTCCTGGCTCCGCATTCGCGTCCGAATTTATCCATTACTCTCCCTCCGCCCGTCATGTCGCCAGGCCTCAACGAGCGTTCGGTGAGCAGTTTAGAGAAGGAGATCATGAGATTGCAGGAGGTTTTGAAGGAGCGGGAAGCGGAGATTGCTGTGCTGGAGGTGTCGTTGAAGGAATCGCAGACGCTAACGCACGGCGACGCTACTGCCATATCCGCCAATGGCACGGCCTTCTCGGGTGCTGCGACGGAACCTGTCGCTTCTCCCGGTTCTGCCTCGTCACCAACGTTGGCTGACTTGCATCTTTCCCCCAAGACCATCAGCCAGTTTGACAATATCCGCAAGATCATGAACCACGAACCACCGAGGAGTGCGACGAGCGACTCGGAATCGGATCCAAACGACCGTTCTGTGTTTTCTGAGCCGGACGAGTCGCTTGAGCGATTGAACGAGCTGATGCTGTGAGTCCCCGGCGTGGTTGACGTTCTTTTTTCTCGCGAGCAAGCTGACCCCGGTGGCAGATCCATGGCCGCTAAAGAGTCTGCACATCGGGAGATTGTTGATAGCCTCAACACCCAGCTTGCCCAGGTCCGCCGACAACATGATGATCTGACTGCCCTTTCGCGTGACCAGGTTCGTGAGCATTCTCGGCATGCCTACCATACAACACTGACGCATATATTGCAGGCCTCAAACATGTCCACTGAGATCGAAGTACTGCAGACGAAGCACAGCGACGTCGTGGCGTCTCTTGAGCAAGCCAAGGAGCGTGAAGCTGAACTGGTTGACTCGCTAGACAAAGCTGTGCAAAGCCACCAAGTGGCGCTCGAACAGTTGGCCACCCAGCTCGACGAGGCCCGTACCGCCCACGACGCAGCGGTTCAGCAGCATGCAAAGCAGATGCAAGAACGCGAAACTGCTGCGAGCGAGGTGCTTGCCGACGTGCAGAAGCAACACGAGAGCGCTGTGAACAGGCTAGCTTCCGAGCATGCTGAGGCTCTGAAGCAGAAAGAGGCCCAAGCCTCTGCTGCCTTGCAGACGACGGAGGAGGAGTACTACAATGCTCTGACGAAACTCCGTGCGGATCATGCCGCACAGGTCGAGACCCATTCCGCGGAAACTGCTGCTGCTCTGGATCGTCTCCGGGAAGAACATGCCAGCCAGTTACGGATTGCTGAGATTGCACGGGAGGGGTCGCTATCCGAGTCGCAGTCGTCCAAGGATCTCGCGTTGAAAGAGCTGCAAGATGCCCATGCTGCTGCGGTTGCCACGAAGGAGGCCTCATTCGCTGAAGAGCTCAAGGATCTCAAGACTGAGCACAGTCGCGCGCTGACCACCAAGGAGGAAGATCACGCTCTGGAAATGGACAAGTTGCGGTCGTCACACGATGGGCTCCTGGCCAAGCTGAAAGAGGAGTGGCGCGTCGAGGCCGAGCAGCTCAATTCCGCTTTGGCTGCCATCAAGGAGGAATCGAGCCAAGCAGCGGCGAGATCGAGTTCTGAGTTGGAGAAGACTGTCCAATCGCATCAAGAGGGTCAAGCTGCACTTTTGAACGACATCGAACAGTCTCATGTCCAAGAACTTGCCAAGCTCGAGGCTGACCACAAGTCCGCTCTTGGTGCTGCCTCGACCAAGGCTGAAGAAGCCGCGGCTGCTCTGGTTGCGAGTCATGCCCTCGAGATGGCTTCGCTGAAGACCCAGCACGAGGAGAGCATTACTGAACTCAACAACTCTATCGCTGAGATGCAGACTCAGCACCAAGATGCATTGGAGGGGTTGAGAACGCGCCACGAACAAGCACTTTCTGACGAACGGAACCGACTTAACGCAACTTTGGAGCAGCTCAAGTTGGATCACGCCAAGGAGATTGAGACCTTGCGCAAGGACCGGGATCTGCTTGCCAAGGAGATCGACTCTCACAGGTCGGCTTCGGAACAGACGAGACGGGCTCATCAGCGGACTATGACCGAGGAGAAGACTGCGCATGAGCAGAGTTTGGCGGAGAAGACGAGCTGGGTAACTGGTCTGGAGAGTCAGCTTTCGACCATGGGTGCCGAGCTTGCTGAGAAGACGGCTCGGGTCTCTGGATTGGAAAGCCAGCTGTCTGCCGCGGGTTCTGAGCGTGCCGAGTTTGAGGCGAGGGTCTCTGCGCTTCAGGCCGAACTTGAACAGGCCAAGAGCGATCACTCCGGAGCGCTTGAGATGAAGCAGTTCGAGTCAGAGCATCAGTTGACCGCTTTGCGGGCGGAGCTGGATCAAGCCAAGAGCGAGCACTCGTCCTCTCGAGGTGCACTGGATTCCGATATAGCAGCCTTACAACTCAAACATTCCGAATCCGACGCTCGCGTGACGATGCTGGAAGCGGAACTGGAGCGAGTCAAGAGCGATCATTCTTCTGCGCAGGGTGCGCTCGATACTGATCTGGCGGCGCTGCAAGCCAAGCATTCCGAATCTGAGGCTCGGGCGGCAGCACTAGAAGCTGAAGTGGCGGAACACTCCTCTGCCCGGGGTGTCCTCGACTCTGATCTGGCTGCTCTGCAAGACAAGCATGCTGCGTCAGAGGCGCGGACATCCGCGCTCGAATCCGAATTGGAGCAGATCAAATCGGAGCATTCGTCTTCTCGCGAGGCCCTCGAGGCCGAGCTGGAGCAGCTGAGGATGTCTCACTCTCAGATTGGAACTGAACGGGATCACTTCGAGTCCGAGATGATGCGACTTCGCGCCGAGCTGGATCGAACGCGCAACGAGCAGTCTGCTCTGATCCAGGAAGCGTCGAAACGCGAGTCACTCGTTCGAGAGCTCGAGCAGCATCAGTCGGTGCTTGCTGACATGCAGGACAACTTGCAGCGAGTCAAGGACGAGAAGGATGTGCTGCAGACGGAGAAGAGCAAGTCCGAGTCGCTGATTCGGGAGTTGCAGGCGCAGGTGCTTGCCCGCAGTTCCTCGCCGCCCAATGGGCGACCGGGCAATGAGCGGTCGTATTCGAGGTCAACGATGCCAGCAATGAAGCTTCCGCCGCCGACACCACCGCCGTCCGTCCCGCCACCTCCAGCACCTCGAACGAATGGCGACGCCACGTATAGCACATCGTCGCATGGGTCGTCATCGAGAGATTCTCAGCCCGACAGCCCTTTGACGTCGATCGGACCCTCTCTGAATAGCGTCGACACTTCCAAATCGACCGCTAAGATCGAGGCGCAGGCGAAGCAGCTCGACGAGCAGGAGGTGATGATTAAAACTCTGAACAAGCAGCTCACACACTGCGAGAGTGATCTCCAGACGCACATGGATCTCGTCAGCACCCTGGAGACGTCACTCGGTGACTCGGAGAAGAATCGTGCGTTTTTGTTTTTTGTTTTATTTCGGTAGGATTTGTTGCTGACCCGTTTCTAGTCCGCAAAGCTCGAATGCATGCAACCGAGCTCGCAAGAGAACGAGACACCCTGAATAGCAAACTAGAATCGCTCCGGGGTGAACTGGACACGGCCAAACGGGAGGTTGTGTCCGTGCGGAATTCCGTTGTGCAGGAGAAGCAGTCGTTGGAGCAGCGATTAGATGAGGAGCGGAAGGCCAAGGAGCGGGCGAGACAGCAGATGGATATGCGCGTGGATGAGTTGCAGAGGCGGAAATCCAAGTTCTCCTGCCTATAACCGCTTATCCGAGGGCCCTCCTCTCATCATCCCATGCTCGTTGCTTACGTCTGTCACGCCCCATAGTGTTATGGCTGGCGCTCACGCTCATTCACGTATTCTTATCTGTTTCCGGTACCTTAGCGTTTTACAATAGCTGCAGTTTTCTCCTGCTTCATACCCTAGTAACACTGTGACTCTGTATCTCTCCACTATGTCTTAGGATGCCTATACAAGTATATTCACACGCTGTCAGATCGGATCTCCGGACCGACATGCGGGCACTCCTTATTACTTTCTTGCTTGAAGAGCTCCCTTGTGTACGCACTAAGCTCGTACTGAGCTTCAATGGAGATTTCTTTGCCTCAATATTTTCCGATAGAAATGTGTGCTTCAAGGATTCGCTCTGAGTCTGATGAACAAGGGTAATCGGAGCGGCCGCACCGTCGCCGCGCCGCACGCGACCGTGACCATATAAATTTCCTGGTCTGCAAATCCGTGATGGAGTGAGAGACCCCACCCACGCTTTTCCGAGGACAGGGCCAATTCAATACCGGCCAAGCCTCAAGAGTAGACATCTCCCTGATAAGAGGGCTGCAGTGTTGCTAGTACTGCATTATGGCTTCGTTGCGTGCATTTACTCTTCCCCGTCATGCAGGGCTGCTGACACGAGTTCTGCTTCCGCTCTCTCCTTCCCTACCTCGCCATCCGCTCCGTGCTGGGTGCAATTCCTACAGTTCTGGTACGCTCAATGCGGATGCTGCACCGCGCATACACTCCAAAGCGCACCCGATGTTCTCGATGCAGGGCAAGGTCCGCAGCCGTCTCTCTCCCCCGGTGGCTCGGGAAATGGAAACTGGACACCCTTTCGCAGGTCTGCGTCGTGACGGGCGCCGCACGGGGTCTGGGGCTCGAGTTCTGCAAAGCTTTCGTGCAATCGTTGAGTCGTGCCCGAATCACAGCGACGCCCCGGCGACACTGACGTGTGCACACAGCGGATGCACGACCATCGCCGTGGTCGACTTGAAGGCGGAGGAGGCCAAGGCCGCGGCAGCCGAATTAGAGGCACTTGCGCGGACCGACCGTACGTCATCGTGCAGTACCCCGCACTTCTTACGCGGTCTACCCCACACTCCCTGATGGCCACGGCGCCTGTCCCCATTAGACAAAGACGATGCGTCAGCAACGCCGGACGCGCTCAAGATGGTCGGGATCGGGTGCGATGTCTCGTCCGAGGAATCCGTCACTGCTGCGTTCGCGGAGGTGATGGCTGCATATGGGCGCATAGACGCGGTGGTCGCGTCCGCTGGAATCGTCGAGAACTACTCTGCTTTCGAGTACGCAGTGGGCCCAGTCGTCGAATGCGTGGGCGGTGCTGACGCCGGCTTTGCAGCTATCCCGCAGACCGCATTCGGCGGCTGTACGATATCAACGTGCACGGGTCGTTCTTCACGGCGCGCGAAGCTGCGCGGCACATGATACCCTCCGGCGGCGGGTCGATCGTGCTCATAGCCAGTATGAGTGCTAACGTGAGTGCGCGCTGATTTCCGCACTGCGCCGTGCTTATGCCCCTTGCGCGGAAGATCGTGAATATCCCACAGCTGCAGACACCGTACAATGCGTCCAAGGCCGCGGTCAAACACATGGCGTCGAGCCTGGCTGTCGAGTGGGCGACCAAGGGCATCCGCGTCAACACTCTCAGCCCGGGATACATGCTGACCAAGCTCACGAGAACAATCCTTGAGAGTGACCAGGAGCTCAAGGTGCGCGCGCGCGCTCCGGTTTTCTGGGTGATCTCATGATTATGTACAGAAAACGTGGGAAGGGCTGACACCTATGGGCCGGGTAAGCCATCTGGTGATCAGCTCTCCTTGCATGGCCGCTGATATTTGTCGAGATGGGAGAACCGGAAGATCTATCCGTAAGTCCTATCCTAAATTCTCGACAGGACGAGTCTGAGGTTGAATTAGGGCGCCATTATCTACCTGTGCAGCGACGCATCCAAGTTCATGACTGGCTCAGAGATACGTGTCGACGGAGGGTACTGTGTTGTCTAGACTTTTCGGGTATCAGGTGCTCTGTATTTGTACCGTAGTTGTGCCTACGATTGTGAATGAGCTAGGATTCTCTGTCACGGGTGACAGGACGCGACTGTGACAAAAGTTTAATGCTTGCCACGCTTTGTGCACTTCTTGTAGAGGTCCTCATATCGTATCACAGACAATGGGCCGCTGGATCCATCTGGACGTTCGATCCCGGATGTAAACACACGCTGAGAATCGGTATGTAACGATCAGACCCGATTATCACACGGCTGAGAGACGAGGTATCCGAGTCAACGGAAAAGAGTGAGACCGTCACATTCATTATCCCCATGCAAGTGTCTTTCATGCCTTTCGATGTGGTTAGGTCAATTCCATAGCATTTCTTGTAGGTCATTTCATAGCATTCGACAATCAGGATGTAAGGAAGGTAAATATTACACGTCACCGTTCAACCACGTCTGCGTCCTGAGCTAGGCGGCGGAGGCAGCAACGGGACACCGCCTCCCGAACTCGATGTGCTCGAAGTACTGGAGCCCCCCAGGCTACTCATGTCGCCAAGAAGGTTCGAGGCTGTGCTGGCCGTGCTGGTAGCGGATGACCTGTTTCCTCGCCCGGGGATGGCGATGGAGAACGTCTGGCCTTCCTTCAGGCTGTAGTCTTTCTTGGGGCCTGTTGGGATGTGCGGAGAGGGTTGTTCGTCATCCGGTGTTGGGGGATTGAGAGCTGCTTTGCGACGTCTAGGGCAGGTATGGTGTCAGCGTCATTCTGGGCGTGAGGAGGAGACGCACTTGGTGTAGTCCTGCAGAGCGACGTCTGGTGACAGAGGTCAGCTCGAGCGTCAAGGCATGGGGGAGCGGCGTACTGAAGTCGAAGCTGTCCGTCCGCTCTTGGAAACCCATCCCAATGTACGCCTTTCTCCCTGAGTCTTCGACACGGACGACAAAGTATCGGGAGGAATCGAGTACTGCTTCAACGCAGGGCTTTGCGATATCGTAATCCGCCTTGGCGAATACTGCCGTCCATGAGCGTCGCCACAGAGTCAGATGGTTACAATCTCACGTTCCCCTGTACGCTGAGATTAAAGTAGTGCTTGGATCCGAGCGCCTGACATACCAGTTTGTGGATCCTCGAACATGAGCGTGGCGCCCGCGGACTTCTCGATTATTCGGATGCGACCTGAGTGAGGGCATCAGAGGGCCGACAAACACACACTTTGTCCATTCCGACCTTTCCAAAGCGGCGTAGCAAGGTCACCCCATTCGCCGGCGCGATGCCCTTCATTCGCTTTGAGAGGGGGGATCTTGAAGACTAGCCAACAGCCACTTCAGTTCCCAGATCGGACGAGAACCACCACCAGTGAGGATAAGCACCCGAGACTTCCCGGCCGATGAATAGGATTGACTCGATCTCGTCGTCCATGGGTTCGAATAGGCGTGGAATACGTAGATGGTACTTAGAGGTGGTGGTGGGTGGTGACTTGTCAAGCAGCAGCAGTGTGCCCAATGATCGGATTGATCGAAGTTGCCGCCGGCACATCCACCGACGCAACTCCGTCTCTCTTCCCTCCATCACCATGTCCTCGGGTCCACTCACCCCGCCGCCGTCAACAGAAACGGAGATCGAGGACGCGGCGCGCACAGTCGGCTCCCCCGCCCCAGCAGACTCTGCGTCGACCGCGGCATCAGCGGCATCGCTCACACCCGACGCGTTCACTCGCCTCTTTCCGCAGATCGCGAGCTTCGCTACCGAGGGGGACTACAGTGCGCTCATACGCACGGCAGAGGCACACGATAGCTCGGTGCGTGCGTGCGTGCAGCCGCCGCGTGGGGTGGTGGTGGTGGTGGCATCTCTCCTGCTTTGACTGATGAACTCATACAGTCGGAGGACGAGCGACAGGCGACCCGATTCTTCCTGACTGCGCCACTCGTCCTGGCCTATCTCATCAACGATGATATGTGCGTGCCCGTCCGTCGATCTTGCTTGTCGGCGATCCGTTGATGTGCGAATGGATCTGGACAGTCCACCCGCGCGCTGTGCCCTCATACGCCTCCCTGCTGCACTCCAATCCGCTCCCTTCAGCAACCAGCTTTTTGGACTCGTTGCGTCTGTGTCTGAGAGGAAACACACTAATGTGTATGCCCGCGCGCAAAAATTAGTCGAGTTCGTGGGACAGGCGGATTTCCTTGACCAATCGCTCGGCGCTGTGTTGAGCAATATGCTCGCTGCATTCTTGAGTAAGTGTCGAAGGGGAGATGCATTACTTCACATGTTATGATGCTTGAGGCATTTGACTTTATGTGGGAGCGCACCCTGCACTGCAGGAAGTATCTCGCTACCTATCGGGCTCAGCCCGCTCTGTCCAAACTGTGTCTTCCTCCTTCAATCGACGAGCGAAACTAACCATTGAACCCCTAGACGCGTTCCGCCAGAGGACCTTCAAACTCCTGCAGAGAGCATACATGAGCCTACCGCTGTCATTGGCCGAGAAGTATCTTGGGATGTCGTCCGACGAGGTGCTCAGTGGTGCGTGTTTGTGATCGCGCGCTGCCCCTCTGCACTCACACTGAAAATGTGCAGCTGCTGCGAGCGGCGGCTGGTCATACGACTCTTCGACCCAGATCCTAACGCCTGCCGTCAAAACTGTGTCCGCTGCTCCAGCTCGTAAGTTGTTTTCTGATGATCGGGACCTGGGTAACCGAGATTTTGCAGCGGTCTCCACACTCAGCACTTTCGGCTTCGTGTCCAGCAGTGTCGCCAAATTGGAGATGTAGAAATCTTGTGTCATCCAATGTACATGTGTATTCTAGCCATACTTACAGAACCTGCTTTCTTGCTCATAGCTCTTGCGATCGCCAACTGCTTGAGACGAACCTCCTGCGCCTTGAAAATCAGCCATTCGTTCCCAACCCGACTTTATCAACTGATCACGCAGATGCTAAGAAACAACAACGATTATTAGGATACTGGCGAGATGCAGGCTACAAGGAAGCTATGCTACAAAAAGGAGTCACGCGGGAGGGTTTATTGAATATAAGCTACAAGATAAGGGATTAGATTCCAAAGACCTGGTAGTCGTAAGGGACAGCGGCGCCCCAAAAGGCGGGGTCGCACGCCCCGGGGGGAATCTCGCCGCTGGGGGAGGGCAGGCCGCCCAGCTGGTGCGCATGCACGCTGCCGGTCGTCGCTGCGGTCCATGGCATCAGGCCCTTGACGTTCGGCGAGCCGGTGTTCAAGAATGCCTTGTACCGGGCCTGCATCTCGGCGGTCAGCGCGGCCTGGGCGGGGGACGGGCTCGGCACAGTGCCGAAGACGATCTCGATGTCGTCCTGGTGGCAGACGGAGCCCGGCTCGAGGCAGAACGGGACGTCGGCGTTGAACGGGTACGTCGCGCCGGTCATGTACAGCCCGACGAACGCCTTCCCGCCGTGGCCGACCCAGTTGCGCGCGAACGTCCACGTCGGGCAGCGCCACATGTAGTCCGTGCCCATGCTCTCGAGCGGCTGGCGCGCGTCGTCGACGGACGTGTTGTAGAACCCGGACGCGTCGATCGTCGCCGCGCGCGACGGGCCGAGCAGCGCGGAGAGCGTCGGCTGGAACGCGACCTCGGGCGTGACGGCCTGGAACTGGAGGTAGATCGTCGGGCCCGCCTCGTTGCGCACGTTGGTCAGCAGGATCGGCTTGGTCACCGCGGGGAACGGCGCGGTGGAGTCCAGCGGGGTCGTGATCAGCGCGCCGTCTCGCACAGGGCGGATCGGCTCGGCTATGCCCGTGGACGCATCGAGCACGACGGACTCGCTTGAGAGCGTGTCCTGCGCATCCAATATGTCCTGGATAGCAAGTGCGTTCTGGCATTGGACGTCGGTCGGCGAGCAGTTGATCAGGCTGTTGTACGTCTGCTGCAGCAACGTTTGCGTCGACGCGTTCAGGAACCCGTAGTTCTGGAGCGGCGGTCAGATGAATAGTTTCATCAATCATGGAAGTGGGGCGCACCATGGGATCCGACTGCAGAATCGCGCTCTGGAACAGTGACGAAGCCGACGGAGTCGCCAGCAGCGCCCGGATCATGCCAGCGCCACTGCTCTGTCCGGCAACGGTGATCTTTTTCGCGTTTCCGCCGAATGAGGGCACGACCTTAGCCAAGAACTTCATCGCGGCGATCGTGTCCTGCAGCCCGAGATTAGTCGCGCCGCTGGGGGCCATGAAACCAAGCTGCAGGCGACAAAATAAGATTCGCGGGGACAACACATGCAAGGATCGCGGCCACTCACCGCGCCCAGACGGTACTGAATCACAGCGACGATCGAGTTGGTCGCAACAGCCAACTTGGAGCCGTCGAGACCGGGGTTGGTGGCCGACCCGGTAATGAAGGATCCGCCGTGGATCCACATGAGCGTGGGAACGTTGCTGGAGGGCAGCAGCGCGGTCGGCACGAAGAGGATGATGGACAGGCAGTCCTCCGTGTAGGACGAGGGGTCGACGTTGTCCTGCGGGCACGCGAGCGGGAGGGCCGACGCATTGTGCGATCCATTCCTGGGCATCTCGGTGAGAAGCGCGCACGAGGGTGCTGCGACTACGACGGGGGACGTACGGAAGCTGCCACTGGGTAGCCACGGTCGGTGCGGCCCACCGCGATGCCGATGCGTACTTGACCACGAAACGGTTCACTCCGCTGCCCGCGCCGTCCGAAACGCCCTGCGCGAGCCCGAGCGGAGTGACGACTTGGCGGCTGGGCGCGAGGATGCGGGCGCAGATGTCCTCGAGGAAGGACAGCTCGCACAGGAGGCCGTAGTTGATGACGGGGAAGACGGGGATGCCGGAGACGGAGGCCGTGGTCTGCACTCCCCGCGCCATGTGCTGCGGTCGCTCTGCGCGGGAGAGCCCGGCAAAGGCGGAGAGGAGAGGCAGCAGAGTCCGGGCGTGCATGGCTGGAGATGATGACCGTTGGAGGGGGGACCGGGGGTGGCGAGCATAAGCATCGCTGGCAGCGCGTATTTATGCCATCGGGTAAATAGCCCAGGAACCGAGAGCGCAGGATCTCGTTCTTGGAAGCCTGTCCATGAGGCTGCAGCCGAGCAGAGAGTCTGAACAGTGATGAAGAGTCTGATGAGGAAAACAAGGATTGCCTTTTCGGTCGGTGCTGTTTGTGAGCGTCTTCCATCATCTTTGCTTTGTTCCACTTGGAGCTGGAATGCTCCTGCAACTCTATCTTCGTGTGCGCAGGGCTCTGCGCGGCCCGAATAATGGTGCTCTTTTTGGGGGCACTGGAGGCTCAGTAGGATGCGCGGCAGCCGGGGACTGTGCCCACCGACACTGAGACGCTCTCACCCTATTGTCTGACCAAGACGATTTGCAGCTTCTGCGACTTGTGTACTATGTCCGACCTGCTTTTTCATCTCTCAACCGGGCGGCGTTGGGACCCAGGACGTCATCTCAGAAGACTTGTGCCGGAATCCAGGCTCCCGCGGAACCTTTCTATCGTTTCAGGAAAGTCCATAATGTGACACGCATCCTGATCTTCTCTGTCAACTGTCGATCCAGATCAGAACGCTACAGTATGCGACGCGGGACGCGGGTCTGGGAAGAGTCGGAAGATGCTGGTTGACTTGTGAGTGAGGGGTGCATTCAAATCTACATATAATCTCTCCCGGTCTGACACGACGTCCCTGGATTATTTTGTAGACCGAAGCAGTAGAATTTCGCTCTGCCAGGCGGTGTCAGCAGATGCGGCCGACACTGTTTTTTGTAGCCGCGGCCATCAGCGCAGTTCTCCGCGTCCTGATAGATGGTGCCCTATGCAATCAGACGCCGGCGATCCGCCCCTGGTCTTGTACTTCTGTGTCCCAACTTGGACGCGCGTCGCATGCAGCGCGGGCTTGGAGCCCGGATGGACGCAGCTGGGCATCCTCTTTGAGAACAAGGAAACAGACAGTCATAGTACAAAAAAAACTAGACGAAAATATCTATCAGAAGGCTCGTCTTGGTTCTGTTTAGCTCTAGCTGCGACGGGTAGGTCTCACTCGATCAGGCCCGGCTGGGTTGTGTTCACCGCCGGGTCCTGATTTTTATATCCACCGTGCTTCACAAGTCCTGACCGCCAGTGGGCACACGCTGGTCATATGCAACCTCTTTCAAAAAACTCCGTTCTTGTGGGATAGCGTCTTCCATCTCCCCTTCTTGTCTTGGATTCGGACAACACTCGCACGCACCGAGAACCCTCATCCACACGCACACGCGCACACACAATTGTGTGCGCAGGCGTCCGCCTAGAGTGGACAAGACGGCCCTCGCAGTTGGCGCAACATGCGAAATGATCCGGTAGCCCGGGCGCGACCGAAACTGGAGACTCGTCGGGTCGTAGCCTGCCGCTGACTCAGCCGTCTCGAGACACCTCCGCCTGTGCCCTTCCGAACGCAACTTGCAAAGTCCCCTTTTCAAGTTCTCCTTACTGAAGCATCCCACCCCCATCCCACCCGCTTCTGTCAGTCACCAGCTCCCGCACAAAAGGATGTTGACATCCAGTTCCCCCATTGTACCATGAGATGACGTACCTGGCTGTGAAGCTCATCCCATATGCAAGAGCGTGAAATAATTAGAGCGAGGCGGTCCAAGCGATAGTTATGCTGAGTGATCCCAGGCGGGGATCAAACAGCCGGAGGCCGGCGGAATGCCACGCGCGTCGATCATCACTATCACATGTGCGCGGTGCTTGCAGATCACGTGCTGCGCCGACGGATCCCGACTCGTCTCCTGAGTGGCCGGGATAGTTACGTGGTTTTGGATAGTGACCGACAAGTTCGCACTGAGCTGGGGGGACCTTGTTTACCTATTGACGACGGACAGCATGTCACGAGGACACGCTAGCGACTAGAGTAACTGAGCTACTCAGCCAGGTCCGTTTTGGCATCATTTGATTGCAATTTTGATGTCATCCGTTACTATTTAGCTTGGCGCGTGCTCAGTTCCCTCCCACTGCACCCTACAACCATGGCCGACCTCTCATACACTCCGCTCGACCAGATCGACCAGGTGGGGCATCGCCGCCGCTTTCTAGGGACTTTCCGGCTCTGACGGGTACCCCGCAGATCCACGCAGACGCCAACGCTGCGTTCAGAACGGGCAAGACGAAGTCGATTGCGTACCGCAAGTACCTGCTGCTGCAGCTCGCCTACCTCGTCAAGGACAACGAGAAAGCCATCGTAGATGCGCTCGGGAAGGACCTGGGCAGACACTCGATGGAAACCTACATGTGCGTCCCTTCCCGTCGTCGCGTCCTGGGGACGCACCACTGAGTGCGCCTCCTCAAGCCTCGAGATCAACACGTCCCTCGCCGAGATCATGGAGGCGCACGATAACGTGGAGAGCTGGGCCAAGCCCGAGAAGCCGCCCATGACGTTCAACTTCGTGTTCATGAACCCGCGCGTGCTCAAGCAGCCCAAGGGCGCTGTGCTCATCATCAGCCCCTTCAACTTCCCGCTTTGGCTCCTCATCTCTCCGCTGGTGCGTCACGCGCTCGTTCGGTGCTGGACGGGGGGAGACACATTCTGACTTGCGTTCAGGCGGGTGCGCTCGCGGCGGGCAACACGGTCGTTTTCAAGCCCTCGGAAGCGGCGCCCCACTTTGCGTCTCTGATGACGGAGCTGTTCCCCAAGTACATCGAGCCCGCGGTGGTGTCTGTCGTCAATGGCGCCATTCCGGAGACCAGTAAGGTACGGGGCTGACTGAGACGCCTCGGGCATGGTTTGATATCTCGACAGCTTCTCGCGCTTCCCTGGGGACATAGTGCGTAGTTAAACAACTTTCAATCCGCTTGCTGACACGCCGTTTCGCAGTTCTTTACACCGGTATCATCTCTCGTCGACGCCAAGCCTTCGGGCATTTCTAATCAGTACTCAGGGAGCGGCCGGGTGGGCAAGGTCGTGGCATCTGCGGCTGCACAGACGCTGACACCGATCACACTCGAGGCGAGTGGACTGTCTCTTCTTCTCAGATGTCGAATTACCAGGTGCTGACGTCAAACACAAACAGCTGGGTGGGAAATCACCGGTGTTCATCGACCCGTCGAGCGACCTTGATCTCGCCGCCCGGCGTGTGATGTGGGGCAAATTCTCCAACGCAGGGCAGACCTGTGTCGCGCCGGATTACGTGCTGGTCCCGCGCTCCGGGCAGGACGCCTTCATCGCTGCGCTCAAGAAGAAGTGAGCCACGCCGCCCGCGGGTTACTTTTTGATATCGAGCGTGCAACTGACTGACCGGATGTGCCCCAGCTACGAGCAGTTCTGGCCTGAGACGAAGACGGGCGAGGTGCCGAAGGATGCGTCGAGGATGATCCACGCGGGCGCGTACAAGCGCGTGAGCGGCCTGCTGGCGGCGAGCAAGGGCACGGTCGTTGCCGGCGGCCAGACGAAGGAGTCTGAGATGTACATTGCGCCCACGATCATCAAAGATGTCAAGTGGGATGACTCGCTTATGAGTGAAGAGCTGTTCGGGCCGCTGCTGCCTATCGTGCCCATCGATTCGGTGGAAGAGGGCATCGCCTATGTGAACGCCAAGTACGTGTCCTCTCTGGTCGCACGCCGTTCTTTGCTGACGTTTGGCAGTGACCACCCGCTGGCGTTGTATGTCTTCTCCCAGGATGACGCCTACAAGCAGAAAGGTGCAATCGTTTGTGACCCTGTTGGTCCTGCATTGACTGGGCATCCCAGTGTTCGATAACACGACCAGTGGATCTTGCGCAGCTAACGAAACGCTCCTCATTGCCGGAGGTTTGTGTCTGTCGGGTCCCTGGTGCAACCTGTTGTTGATTCACAACCAGTGACGGGACTGCCGTTCGGCGGAATCGGTCCTAGCGGATGTAAGTGCCCCCTGGTGATGTTTCCGTATCTCAACTGATGCACTGCTCAGCTGGCGGATACCACACTGGCAAAGTGAGCGGCCCAGCGCGTCGCAGGACTGCTTTTGCTGACGGTTTCTCAGTGGGGCTTTGACATGTTCACGCATTTCCGGGCCACGATCGACACCCCGGGCTGGTTCGTCTGCGCCGCTGCTCTGTATTCCGGACAACTCACTGAACTCACTCGCCCCGCACAGGATCGACAAGCTTCTCTCGTTCCGCTTCCCGCCGTACACCGACAAGAAGGCTGCGATGCTGCAGTCTCGGCTGGGTGTGAAGCTCCCCGCGCGACCGCAGGCGCCGCCCGCGATCACCGCTGCTGCCAAAGGCGGGCTGAGCAAATGGTTTTTGTTTGCTCTTGCTTTCGCAGTCGTGGGCGCGCTGACAAAGACGAAGACCGGGCTCAAGCCTCTGCTGATGTGGCGGAAGTGATTGGCTGGCGATCGTGATCGTTATATGCGTGTGTATTAGGACTATTTCAAATGCTGCGTAACGTATACACGAGTGATAATGCGTCGGACGGGTCTGTTCGTTTTTACAACGACGGGTTGGCCTTGGACACGAGCGTGGTGAAGTACTCCTGGAACCACGTGCCGGCCTCCGGCGCGGGCTGGTCGGCGTCGCTGAGGCCGCAGTGGAAGTCGTAGCGCGTCGCGGACGTGTTGCTGGTCCCGTCGCACTCTCCTCCGGGCTTGACCCACACGATCGCGTCGACGAGCGTGTAGCCGGTGTTCGATGTCGGCCGGAGCCCGAAGCCGGCGCCCTTGACGTTGCACCAGTCGCCCCACTGCTGGCGGATGTTCTGCACGCCCGAGCGGCCCTGGTCGACGATGAAGTGCGCGGGGAAGCCCGCGGAGGCGAGGTTGGGCGCGAGCGCGTTGATGTAGTGGATCTCGTCGTAGTTCGCGTTGCCCTGCGTGATCGGGTCGGGGGACGCCGCGGACAGCTGCAGCACACATGGAGGTCAGTAAGGAAGACACGATACTACGCAAGAGGGGGCACGCACAGCGTTGAAGTTGGCGACGTTGGTGGCGAGCCCACGCACCATGCTGGGCGAGCCGGCGTTTTTGTACAGCGACGAGAAGAGCTGCGCGGCGGGGCCCAGGTTCGCGGGCCAGCCGAGCCAGCCCGCGTGGCCAGCATCGAGGTACGAGTAGACGTTGCCGAGCGTGTTGAGCTGCTGGATCGCGTAGGTCACGCAGGCCAGGTAGGTCGTCTGCGCATTGGAGCACTTGGCGACGTTCAGGTTGGTCACGAGGTTCGCAAGACTGTCCGGCTCGATGACAGCCACAACGCGCACATCAGGGAACTCTGTTCTGCATGTCAGCCATCCCCAATCACGCGAGCGGGCAGGGTCACACGCACTCTTGATCTGGGCAACGATCTGATCGATGTAGTTGAAGTAGTTGGCCTGGCCGCCGTTCGCGATGCTGAACTCGCCGTTCGAGGCGGCCGCCGCGCAGTCCCGGTCGGGCAGGTCGTACACGACGATCTGCACGATGCTCGGCGTGCCCGAGGATTTTCCCTGTGCGCTCGCGGCGGACAGGTATGTCGCAAGCTGGGGGACCTTGGACACGGTGTCCAACCACGTGAAGGTCGGGATCTTGGCGACCGAGAGCGCCTTGGCCTTGAGGGTCGCGTCGCTGATGTTCGCCGCGGCGGCTTGCACCTCCGACGCGTAGAACGTAGGCAACCACACGCTGTGCCCAGCGTATGGGTTTCCGGCAGCGGGTGTCTGGCTGGCAGCAGCCGAGGTCGTTGTGCTCGTTGCGGGCTGGGTCGAAACAGGCGTGGTCGGCGATCCGCCTCCGTTGCCAGTGCTCGGGCTGCAAAGATGATGGTCAGCCCCGATATCCTCTACTCATTGAATCCACGCACAGGCATTGCGAGTAGTAAGCATTGTTGACCACGCAGGTAGACCCCGCGACACAGGTGAAAGGACCCGCTGAGAAGGAAGTGTGAGCGGCGATCGCTAGCACAAGGAAGAGAAGCCGCACCCCAGTTCTGTCCTCCACACTGCCCGTAAATAGGGCTCTGTGCTTTGACGAATGCGGGCAAGATTGCCGCGAGTGCGAAGAGAGCAGTGAACATCTTGGTCGAGGAGGAGCAAGGGACCCAAGCACGGTGAAGAAGCGGAGCCCCCGTCCTCCACCCTTATATATATAATCGCTGGCAGGAGATTCCGAGGAAGGGTCATCTCGACAATGTCGCCGCACGGAGACACACTTCGGAGCTACTGCAAAAGGCCCCGCTCCGTCCATACAGTCACCCCCGGGTCCAGTGGTCGTCTCTGTGCGGAAGCACTTTCTCCGCATGCGGGGATGACGCGAAGCCCAGCAAGCGCTGTGGCCCGACGTTTACCCGAGGAGAGCGGCTGACCATGGCAGCGTTTTTCCTTGAATTGGCCGTCCGATCTTGTGATGGGTATCGTGCTGTTTGGCCTTCAACCATTGGTGCTCATGCGGTGGAATCCCGGTGGCAGACGGCGGCCTCTGGTAATGTTAACGTGAGGGTGACGTGCGATCTTGCCGACATTTTAGCTTGCTGAAATGGGAGTTGATGGCATTTGGGTGCGGGTAGAATGGTTTTCAGGTTCAGGCAGTGTGGGTAAAGAGACTGGCTATCTGCGGCGTGAAAGGGCTGCAGAATGGTTCTGCGCTGGGGTCGAGGTTGTCGAAAACTGATCAAATGACCTCGTGATTATGAAAATCGTTTCTAGCTGTCTCTACGCGGTCACGCCTGCACATAGTTTCTGCCGGACTTTTACATAGCACCTGTGCTACAAGCCCGGTCGAAGAAAAAAGAGCACATGTATGGAAAACGCATGAAATGAAGCGCTTTTCTTCTTTTCACATGTCCACAAGAGCAGCACTTGCGAATCGTCCCTGAAACCAACCAGGAAGCATTCCAAGACGATCAGGTTCGCTTTTTGACGCAGATCAGTAGTATATTTAATGCCGTTGCCTTGTATTCCAGAGTTGTATGAGTCACGTTCCAAAGCTCCAGGCCGAACATCTCATACTTGACTTGCGAGGCCGCACTGCTCGATGTCACGCTCGCGAAGTGTCACAATTTGCCAGCCGCACGTGCTCGGCCCGCCACTCGCCGACGCATGGCAACAAAGTCGGGGAACGACCATCATGAAAATCTAGGCCAAATCATCTCGCTATCTCCCGCCAACATCCACGCCCCTCGCAAATGAGGTGCGACGAGTGCAGCATATTCCAAGAAAAACGCGCCGAAGACGAGACGGGGGCTCCGACCTCCACGCCCAGCTCTCGACTTTTCCCGCCGCAGACCAGCATCGCCGCGCTCCCCATCGAGCTGCTAGCCGAGATCTTCGAGCTCGTCGTCATCGAGGGCGTCGTGCGGCACGGCTTCCTCGAGACGGACTGCTCCGTGCGCCCATCGAGCCAGGCGCACAAGCTGGGCCAGGTGTGCGCGCACTGGCGGCGGATCGCGTACGGGACGCCGAAGCTGTGGAACAAGGCCCCGATCTACGTGCGCCTGGGGACGGAGGAGCTGTCGCCGAGGCATCTGGCGCAGCTCGGCGCGGCGCTGACGAGGAGCGAGCCGCTGTCGATCGTCGTGGCCCTGAAGCACGCGGAGGGTGCGGACTCCGACCTCGTCGCTGCGCTGCGGGACCGAATCGAAGAGGCCGTGCTGCCGACGACGGAGAGGTGGAGGGCGCTGTCTCTCACGGCACCGGACCTCGGATCGTTGGCGCGCAAGTCGTTCCCAGGCCTCGAGAGCCTGCATCTCAGCGGTTTGGCAAAGCAGCAAGACCCCATCGACCAGTTCTTGGGATGTTCGCGCCTGCGAATGGTCCGGCTGCAACTACGGAATACGCTGGATATGACCTCCGTGCTCCTTCCATGGAGCCGCCTCACGACACTCTCTCTGCACGAATCTTCGCTGGATGTTTGCAGCTCCATTCTGCAGTTGTGCACGAATCTCGTCACGGCCCAGATTTTCTCGAAATCGTACCCCGCTGGCGCTTCCACAGTCGGGGCCGCGAGCATCCAGACTCTCCCCTTCCTGCAGAACCTGGAGGTGAATTGTCAGATCCCGAAGGAGAGCCGAGACACGACGCATCTCGGCGCCTTCCTCGCCCCATTTGCGTTCCCCGCTCTCGCCTCGCTTTCGCTCACGTTCACGCGCGTCTTCTGGCGCACCGAGCAGATCACGGCATGCCTGGGCCGGTCTCCCGGGATCGACACGCTGCAGCTCGCGCTGCCGGGGCATGTGTCGGTCCAGCACGTGCTCGAGGTCATCCGCTGTGCACCGAAGCTGCAAAGCTTGAGCGTCTCGCGCAAGGGACACACGGACGATGCGCTGATGAACGCGCTGTGTGTCAGCAGCAGCCCCAGCTCCGAGGATGAAACTGGCGTACCGACTGTGCGGCTGCTGCGCACGCTCCGTCTGGACTGTGGCTTCAGACTGGAGTCGCTCGAGCGCCTGTTGCAGTCGCGTTCGGGGAGCACAAGCTCGTCTCTGCAGCATCTTTATGTGTACACTGGCTCGTGTCCCGGGAGACGATGGGTCAAGCAGCTCCGGGCTATGCTGAAGGAGTTCGAAGAAAAGGGCATGAAGCTCCATCTTGAATACTGATGTAATGTAATGTAAATAAGCAAGTACGCACCGACAAGGAGAGGAAAATCGCGTACGAATGTAATCTGCAGAACTATCGAAGCCACGGCATAGGTGCGCCCTGCTGTAGCCTGTGACTTCTCGTTGCAGTTCTTAGCCAAGTTCTGTAGCCGCCAAATCAGAAGCGGGTAACTAAAGGAGCCTCATCGCTCACGGGAAACCATATTCATTTCGTTGGATTCAAGTTGGGTTTCTGAAGAGCTCTGCAAAACGGTTCTGTAATGTCTTTCAGGTCATGCACGAATGTCATGTCCGCACCTCCGCGATGGGAGTGACAGCTAGAGCGAGATTCCCGAAGGCTTGAGATAATTCCTTTGCTCTTTCAGTTTTCGAAAACTTGTGTGCTCTCTTGGTTGTGATTTGCAGCAACCTGTCAGCTGATTGCGATCGGAATCCTCGACGAATCCACGTGGAATCCAAGCAGAGCCAAAGTAAGCTTTTATAGTCACCTACATGCTCGTTCATGAATTGCCACAGCCGGTCTCGCAATGAGCAACATCTGGGATGCGTATTGGGTTGAACGTTATCACTTCTTTGAATCCGCCGGATACAGGCTCCGAGAGCACTTCCATCCTGACCACGTCCCACCGTCGAACACTGTGCCATATCTCAAAGATCCTTCGATACTGCGGCACGCGGTAAGTACATACGCACATGCACAGGTTGTGAGACTCACGAACTCAGCGTGTTAGCCTCATGGATGCTCGGCGCATCTCAAACAATATATTACTCATGCTCAAATGGACGGACACAGCCAAGCATCCCACCGAGGTAGAAATCGGTCAGCTATTCTCGGCTGAACCTCCGCGGGACGATCCGCTGACGAGCCCGGGGTCGCTTTGACTGTGTAACCAGACCGGCGCTGATTGATATAACAGCGGTCACATCACAAGCTGTGCTTCATGCAGCTTACCACGTCATTCCACGTGCCGTTCAGCATCAGTGGCGATGCTCCCATCATCCATCATAAGCTGTGCTTCATGCAGCTTACCACGTCATTCCACGTGCCGATGCTCCCATCACCCATCAATACTCAATATTCGGTCTCTCATAACGATCCACAATCCCGGTTTCAAACACTCGTCAAACGCGGCGCTACGATGCAAGACCGCCACAGAAATGGTCCCCAGACTAGGACTGAATTCCTGGAAGGGCCCAGGCAGTTCCAGAGGGACGAGACCGGTCCAGGATTTCTCTCAGAATACAGATTCCCCAGTTTCACATTCCGTTATATTATAGGTCTCATGTTCCTTTTATTTCTTCTAGCTAACCAAAATTGAACTCTATTCATCTACCTACAGTATAAATACACATGTAACCGTCCATAAAATGCAGGTTGATTTTACCCCACTTCTCACAGAGTCTTCAGGAGCCTTCACCTCCAAAGATTTGTATTTTATTCCCCCCCTACGTCGTCGTTTCACTCCCGTCGCCGCCTATTCTCATCCCAAGCCGCTGCTATTCCTCTGCGATTTTGCACATCGAGTCTGACTCAGCCCAACCAAAACCCCTCGAATTCACCGCTATCTCTACGGCCACCGTCCCGGGTGATCAAGAAGCTCATCGACGGTATCTACGCTGTCCCTCCCACCTTGTTCTGAGCCTAGGAGCACCGTAGGCGTGTCATTTTGGAGCCCACCGCGAGGGGGTTTTTCTGTCCATCATTGCGTCAGACTCACCTCGCAGACTTCGACCTAACGCTCGCCGGAATCTTCGACTCGAGTTCCGTGCCCTCGCGCAGAATCCTCTCGATCTCACCGACACCTCGAGACACAGCGATTCGTCTTCAGACGATCTACTGGTCCCGGTACCTCATCACCTTTCGCATCATCACCACCTGGATCTAGTTGATCCAGATTCACCGACGCTTGCCCGATTTCGCATCACGCCATCGTTCTCTTCGAGATCATCCCATTCGCCTCAGTCTACACCGTCGACCTCATCGAGCCCTGATCCGTTTCGTCTCCGACCCGTCACACCGCCTCTGATAAACGCACCAATGGCTACCAACACCAATATGCCAGCACGGGGCGCCCGAGGCGCCCCCGAGTTCGACGCTAAGCAGCCACGACAGCTGCTGCGTTTCTTCACCGACCTGGAGTTTCATTTCTCTCTGGCAGGCGTCACGGCAGAACAAGAAAAGAAGACTCACGCGACACGCTACCTTTCAGTGGACGACCAGGAGATTTGGGAGTCGCTGGACTCTTTCCTTGCGCCCCACTCCTACGCATCGTTCAAAGCTGACGTCTTGAAACTTTACCCAGGCACGGATGCCGATTGCCGGTACACGCTTTCAGATCTACACACCCTTATTGGGGAATACGCAAGTGTCGGGATCTTGTCTCGTTCCGACTACAGCGAATTCTATCGGAAGTTTTTGGTCATTACCAAATTCCTCGTGGACAAGGCCCGACTATCCACCGCAGAACAATCTCGAGCCTTTCGTCGAGCAATCTCGCCGCCGAGCCTTTGGAGCCGAGTCCACCAGCGACTACAAATCAAGAAGCCTGACATGCACCCAGACGACCCCTACGACCTCACAGACATGAACGAAGCCATGGAGTTCGTCCTCGCAGACTCCTCGCATGGATCAGCCATCTCAAACACGGCATCGCCGAAACCCGTGGCAGTCAAACAAGAACCTGATTCAAATATAGCCCAGTTAATCGAGTCAATGAACGGGCTAATTGTCATAATTCGACTCTTTTTCATCTTATCCTCAACGATCTTATCTTATCTCGACACGGATTATCTTATCGCGGATCACGGCATCTGACGGTCCGGGCTAGGGGTTCCAGGGGATTATCCTTATCGATTCGAGGCTGCGCGACATATGCTCCGGAAGGTTCTACTACAACCCATGACCAGTGCTCCATGCGGTACATAGCCCTATGACTCATTAGTTGTAGATATGACTCAGACTGGATTTGGGTATAAATACTGTAGCTATTTGGTTGTATTCTCCAGTCTTTGAATTCACTTCTCTTTTCGACTTTGTTTTTGGGTTGATTGTCACATAATTCAAAGACTCCCCTCATACCCTCGTACCTCTTACCTCTTACCCTGCTCCGTGCACCGCTACGCCCGCTATATCCTCTTCACCCTTATCACCCCACTCACCCTTTTACCGAATCATCTAGTCGCTCGCTGCGATCGCAGTGAAAGGTTCATATCGAGCAAACAGCACCAGGCCACGGGTAACGTTGAGCCCGACCCAAGCCTTACGGTAGCTACAAGGAGTGCTGCGGAGACCTTCGGGAAAACGCACCTTGGGATCATCGGGCACGTGAAGAGCTAGGCCCGGGATCTTTTTGCTAGCAAAAGAACCTTTCCTCGAGTGCCTGTACAGCACACGAATCCACCATTTCGTACCGATTCCCATCGTCATCTGGGAGTCCATCCCCTCCTCCCATCATACCATCGTCGCCCGATCTAGCGCATCAAAACCAACCCGGGCCCTCCAACCCCTACCTCGCCCTCCCACCGCCTGAAGACGAGATCCCCGACCTCGACGAACTGCCCTCCGAACAACCACCCTCGCCCCCACCTCACACGCCTGCTCCTACCATGTCAGGACATCACCGCATCACCCTCGCCGCCAACCCCCCCTACTTCAATGACGACAAGTCCAAATACCTGGGCTTTGTGGATGCGTGCACCACGTACATCGGTGCCTATCGATCGGAGTTCTCGCTGGATGAGACAAAAATCCTCTTTGTTCTGTCCTACCTCCGTAATGAGACCGGCACAAGCTGCGCCGCCTCGAGATGGGCGATGAACTGGAAGCAGCACAATTTCGAGGGTTTCCAAGGAATGAAGGCGGGAGTCACCGCGACAACCTTCTTGGAGGAGTTCCAAAAAGCCTTTGGGGATTCTAACGCAGAACAAGTCGCCGCTGCCCGACTCATGGCCCTTCGCCAAGGGAGACGGTCCTTCGCGGACTACATCTCTGACTTCGAAATGCTGGCTGCGGACGCGGGGTACAACGTGGTCGCCTCAACCGATGACAAGGGCGAGTACAAGAAGGGGGATCAGGACAACATCCTCATCGAGTTCCTCGAGCGCGGACTCAGCAGCGAAATTGCAAGCCGCCTCTACAACACCGGCGTCCCCCTGCCCAAGGCATATGGTGCCTTCAAGAACTGGTGCGTCAACATCGAGGCCAATGCCTTGCGCGATCAGCTGCGTAAGGCATCCTATGCGCACTCAACTCCGCGACCCCCACCCCAATTCCGCCCTCAGGCCGCACCATCAGCACCTGCACCCGCTCCGGCCCGACCAGCGGCCAATGAGCCGGTTCCAATGGAGATCGATCGCACCCACGCCCGTGGCCGCAATATCATCTGCTACAACTGTCAGCAGCCTGGGCACATTGCGCGGAACTGCCCTGAGCCCAAGAAGAAGCGCACGTTCTTTAATCGGGCCACAATGCTAGAAGAGATCGAGAACGGGGACAAGGACAATGAGTTCCTGAAGGAGATCGCCGAGAAGCTGCGCGAGAAGGGTTTTTGAAGCGCTCCACTCCTCTAGCCAAGGAGGTGGAGCGTCCGGACTATGGACGTTTTTCTGTACTTGTTTCAATTAAAGACATGAACGATTCTGCACATACATATACAATCTCGGACTCATTACGTACCAATATTCATGATTTTCTCATTGCTGATATGGAAAAGGAACGACAAAGAAAAATAGTTTTAAATAGAGAGTATTTACAAAGTAAAAAGGATCAGAAAGCTGCGGATAAATTAATTTTGGACTCCTACGTATTTATGGCTTGTGGAGAAGGAACCACGTCAACAAAGACCGAAAAGGGGAGCATCGCTCCGGAGGCTCAATCCTTGAAAAAGGAGGAAGCGCCCAAGGAATCTGCCGAAATCAAGGTTCCAGAAGTACCCAAACGCACAAGGGTGCCAGATGCCGTTCAAAGGAAATTGGCGGCCGAGAAACAGAAGGGCCCCCAGCCCAGCAGACTGGCGCAGGAATTGCGCAACTACCAGGCCGAAAGGAAGAGACATTCGATGGACGTGTATGTCCAGATCACAGGCCTGGACTCAGGAAAGACGCGCGGAGTTAAGGCGCTACTCGACAGTGGCTGTAGCACCTGCTGCATCGATACCGACTACGCGCGGGCAGAGAAGCTGGATATCCAAGAACTTCCCCAACCCATTGTGGCTCGTAACGCCGACAACACCGAAAACATCAGCGGCCGGATCACGCATTACGTTGACCTAAGGATGAGAATCGGTCCTCACGTGGAGACACGCACGTTCCTTCTGACGTGCTTAGGGAAGGCCCGCATCTTCATTGGTCTTGACTGGCTGACGGAACACAACCCGGAAGTGGATTGGCAGGAGCAAACGATGAGATTCAGCCGATGCCCAGAACGGTGTCACATGAGGGGTCACGAGGAACACCAAGCGATGATTGACATGGATGCAATCGACCTGGACACGAGCGCACCGGATCTGGAAGAGGGAGAATCGATCCTGCTGATCGACTTTGGAAAGGAGGTAGATCTACGGCTGAAGGAAACACCGGCGCAGAAATTCGCAGAAGAAGCGGAAAAAGAGAAGGAGAGGATGACCGAAGGAAAAATTCCGGATCAATACCGGGAATTTGTCAAAGTATTTGCCAAAGAATCATTCGACTCACTACTGGACCGACGAACCTGGGATCATGCGATTGAGCTCAAACCCGGTTCTAAAGCAGTGGACTGCAAGGTGTATGTGACAATCAACCCAAAAACAAAGTCGAAAAGAGAAGTGAATTCGAAGACTGGAGAATACAACCAAGTAGCTACAGTATTTATACCCAAATCCAGTCTGAGTCATATCTACAACTAATGAGTCATAGGGCTATGTACCGCATGGAGCACTGGTCATGGGTTGTAGTAGAACCTTCCGGAGCATATGTCGCGCAGCCTCGAATCAATAGAGATAACCCCTGGAACCCCTAGCCCGGACCGTCTGATGCCGTGATCCGTGATAAGATAAGTCGTGCCAAGATAAGATAAGATCGTCGATGATAAGATGAAAAAGAGTCGAATTATGACATTACCCCCTCTCTAGGGTCGATGTCCTCATCGACTAGGCCAATGGGCGTGAAGACGTTTTCGTATGGATCGAAGAGTTGTCGCTGGGGGTATGGAAGGCGCTCGTCTTTGGGTTTGTAGCGATGGATGAGGTAATCCCAATGTCCGGCTTCGAGAGTTGGCAGGAGGCGAATGCGTGTGTCTGGGTTGGATTGTTTCCTCTGCCAATCTCTCAGGACCTTCTTCGCGTGGGTAAGGTGACGTGATGGTTCCCAGGTGTTCTCGCTATGCGGCCAGCCCTTCCATTTGACCAAGTACTGTTTTCCTCGGCCGACGTTTCGCTCTTTCACGATCTCTTCGACTTCCCATTCCTCTGCTCCCCCGATCATCTTGGCTACGGGTCTCTTCTCTCGGCGATGGGGGGGTGGTTCGTGGTAGGGTGTCAACAGTGACTCGTTGAACACCGGGTGTCTTCGGTCCGTGTCCGGCAAATCCAGTTTCCATGCAGCCGCTCCAACCTTCTCCAGTATCTCGTATGGCCCCAATCTCTTGTCGCTCATCTTCTTTGATGGTCTATCCGTCTCGATGTTCTCCCCTTCTATGTACACCTTCATCCCAACCTTCAACTCCGGAACTTTTTTTCTTTGTTTATCGTAGTATTTTTTCATTTTTTCTTTTGCTTTTTCTAGTGCTGTTTTTGCTTCGTCTTGTATTTCTTTCATTCTTTTTACAAATTCCTCCGCCGACTCGTTTCTCGACTCCATCCGTTGCTCCACTCCCTTCCATGGGTGATATCCGTGGTTTGCATAGAATGGCGATATTTTGGTAGATGTGTTCATTTTATCGTTATATGCGAATTCTGCCATCCCTAGCCACTCCGACCAGTCCGTCTGATGGTAGTTGACGTAGATGCGGAGATAATGCTCGATCTCCTGATTCATGCGTTCTGTCTGTCCATCCGTGATCGGGTGATATGCGGTCCCCGGATTCATTTCTATGCCCAACATCCGATTTGTCTCCCTCATGAAGCCCTTGATGTAACGCGAATCCCTGTCGGTGATGATCTTGCGAGGGATCCCGTGGTAGCGGAAGACTCGGTCCCTGGTTAGTCGTGCCACTCCTTCGCTGCTGATGTCAGTACTAATTGGTTCGACATGGATCATTTTGGTGAAGGTGTCACACCACACATGAATTGCGTCATACCCGTTACTGACCGGCAAGGGTCCGATTTGATCCATGGAGATGATTTCCCACGGCGCGTTTGGAACTGCATGCGGGTGCAAACTCCCTGTCCTGGCTCTTCTGGTCTTGGTCCGCTGGCACGCTTCGCACGTCTGGATGTATTTCCGAATTTGGTTTCCCATCCTTGGCCACCAGTAGTTCCTTTCCACCATCTCCTGCGTTCGGTTGATCCCGGCGTGTCCGACCAAAGGGGTGTCGTGGTGTAGTCCGATGATTTTGTCCCGCAACTCCTCGTCCCTTGGTACGTAGAGCTTCCCATGGTACGTGATAAGCCCCTCTTCCTTCTTCCATCCGACGAGTGACTTCTCTAAGGCCGCCTTGACGCTTCCATCAATTGATCGAATGGCCTTGATTTCATCGATTAGCTGCTGATCCTGTCCCTCGAACGTGACTTCTTGTGATCGGAAGAACTCGGGCTTCAGTAGCGTGACGTCCTTGTTGTCGTTCTTGCCCTGATCGTGATCTGCTCGTCGGGACAGGAGGTCCGCCTTGCGGTTGAGTGCGCCGGGTCGGTGTCGTAAGGTGAAATCGAACTCCGCCAACTCCGTGATCCATCGTGCTTGCCGTCGATTGAGCTTCTGCGGCTTCCGAAAGTACTCGAGATTCTGATGATCGGTGAAGATCTCGAACGTTTCCGTGGCTCCCAGGAGTAACTGCCTCCATTCGTCAAGTGATAACATGATTGCGAGCATTTCCTTGTCGTAGATCTCGTAATTTCGCTCGGTTTCGGTCAATGCGTGCGAAATAAATGCGATTGGGCGCCAAATGCCGTCTTGGTTTTGGCTCAAAACAGATCCTGTTGCCCCTTCCGAAGCATCGGCTTCCAGACGATATTGACCAGTGTCATTTGGCAGTGCTAAGACGGCATCCTCCGTGATTCTCTTCTTCAACCCATCAAACGCCGCATGTTCATCCGGACCCCATGACCATCCTGCCTTCCCTGTCAGCCGCGTCAACGGCTTGGCGACCTCCGCATATCCCCGAACGAAACGTCGATAGAAGTTTGTGAATCCGAGGAAGGCTTGGACTTGTTTGACGCTCTTTGGTTCCGGCCATTCCATCACGCCCTTGATCTTGACAGGGTCCATCCGCATCGAGTTGTGTCCAATGATTACACCCAGGTATTCGATTTCCGTGCGTTCGAACTCGCACTTTTCCGGCTTCAGGTATAATTTGTGCTTTTGGAGCAACTCGAGTACCCGTTTGGTGATTCGTCGATGTTCATCCAGATTTTCTGTGAAGATTAGTATATCGTCCAGATAGACTACCACATGTCCCTCGTTGATCAGTTCCCGGAGTATGTCGTTCATCATGTTTTGGAAAGTTGCCGGGGAATTCGTGAGACCAAAGAACATAACCAAGGGCTCGTAAAGTCCGCGGTTTGTGCGAAACGCGGCCTTCCACTCATCGCCCTCTTTGATCCGTACGTTGTTGTATCCCCACCGGATGTCTAGCTTGGTGAAGAACTTGGCGCCGCACAGGTTGTGGACCAGTTCGGAAATCAGCGGTAGCGGGTACCGATTTCGGATCGTCATCTCATTCAGCTTCCGGTAATCTTGAACAGGCCGTAGCGAGCCATCCTTCTTCTTGACGAAGAAGAATGCTGATGCCATGGGTGATTTTGATGGCCTGATTCGTCCGCTGGCTAGGTTCTCTTGTAAGAACTCGTCAAGTTTGACCTGCTCGTTTCTCGATAAGGGGTACACCTTGCAATCCACTGCTTTGGAACCGGGTTTGAGCTCGATCGCATGATCCCAGGTTCGTCGGTCCGGTAGTGAGTCGAATGATTCCTTGGCAAACACTTTGACGAATTCCCGGTATTGATCCGGAATTTTCCCTTCGGTCATCCTCTCCTTCTCCTTTTCCGCTTCTTCTGCGAATTTCTGCGCCGGTGTTTCCTTCAGCCGTAGATCCACCTCCTTTCCAAAGTCGATCAGCAGGATCGATTCTCCCTCTTCCAGATCCGGTGCGCTCGTGTCCAGGTCGATTGCATCCATGTCAATCATCGCTTGGTGTTCCTCGTGACCCCTCATGTGACACCGTTCTGGGCATCGGCTGAATCTCATCGTTTGCTCCTGCCAATCCACTTCCGGGTTGTGTTCCGTCAGCCAGTCAAGACCAATGAAGATCCGGGCCTTCCCCAAGCACGTCAGAAGGAACGTGCGTGTCTCCACGTGAGGACCGATTCTCATCCTTAGGTCAACGTAATGCGTGATCCGGCCGCTGATGTTTTCGGTGTTGTCGGCGTTACGAGCCACAATGGGTTGGGGAAGTTCTTGGATATCCAGCTTCTCTGCCCGCGCGTAATCGGTATCGATACAGCAGGTGCTACAGCCACTGTCGAGTAGCGCCTTAACTCCGCGCGTCTTTCCTGAGTCCAGGCCTGTGATCTGGACATATACGTCCATCGAATGTCTCTTCCTTTCGGCCTGGTAGTTGCGCAATTCCTGCGCCAGTCTGCTGGGCTGGGGGCCTTTCTGTTTCTCGGCCGCCAATTTCCTTTGAACGGCATCTGGCACCCTTGTGCGTTTGGGTACTTCTGGAACCTTGATTTCGGTAGATTCCTTGGGCGCTTCCTCCTTTTTCAAGGATTGAGCCTCCGGAGCGATGCTCCCCTTTTCGGTCTTTGTTGACGTAGTTCCTTCTCCACGAGCCATAAATACGTAGGAGTCCGAAATTAATTTATCCGCAGCTTTCTGATCCTTTTTACTTTGTAAATACTCTCTATTTAAAACTATTTTTCTTTGTCGTTCCTTTTCCATATCAGCAATGAGAAAATCATGAATATTGGTACGTAATGAGTCCGAGATTGTATATGTATGTGTAGAATCGTTCATGTCTTTAATCGAAACAAGTACAGAAAAACGTCCATAGTCCGGACGCTCCACCTCCTTGGCTAGAGGAGTGGAGCGCTTCAAAAACCCTTCTCGCGCAGCTTCTCGGCGATCTCCTTCAGGAACTCGTTGTCCTTGTCCCCGTTCTCGATTTCTTCTAGCATTGTGGCCCGATTGAAGAACGTGCGCTTCTTCTTGGGCTCAGGGCAGTTCCGCGCAATGTGCCCAGGCTGCTGACAGTTGTAGCAGATGATGTTGCGGCCACGGGCGTGGGTGCGATCGATCTCCATCGGAACCGGCTCATTGGCCGCTGGTCGGGCCGGAGCGGGTGCAGGTGCTGATGGTGCAGCCTGAGGGCGGAATTGGGGTGGGGGCCGCGGAGTTGAGTGCGCATAGGATGCCTTACGCAGCTGATCGCGCAAGGCATTGGCCTCGATGTTGACGCACCAGTTCTTGAAGGCACCGTATGCCTTGGGCAGGGGAACGCCGGTGTTGTAGAGGCGGCTTGCAATTTCGCTGCTGAGTCCGCGCTCGAGGAACTCGATGAGGATGTTGTCCTGATCCCCCTTCTTGTACTCGCCCTTGTCATCGGTTGAGGCGACCACGTTGTACCCCGCGTCCGCAGCCAGCATTTCGAAGTCAGAGATGTAGTCCGCGAAGGACCGTCTCCCCTGGCGAAGGGCCATGAGTCGGGCAGCGGCGACTTGTTCTGCGTTAGAATCCCCAAAGGCCTTTTGGAACTCCTCCAAGAAGGTTGTCGCGGTGACTCCCGCCTTCATTCCTTGGAAACCCTCGAAATTGTGCTGCTTCCAGTTCATCGCCCATCTCGAGGCGGCGCAGCTTGTGCCGGTCTCATTACGGAGGTAGGACAGAACAAAGAGGATTTTTGTCTCATCCAGCGAGAACTCCGATCGATAGGCACCGATGTACGTGGTGCACGCGTCCACAAAGCCCAGGTATTTGGACTTGTCGCCATCGAAGTAGGGGGGGTTGGCAGCGAGGGTGATGCGGTGATGTCCTGACATGGTAGGAGCAGGTGCGGTAGGTGGGGGCGAGGGTGGTTGTTCGGAGGGTAACTCGCCAAGGTCGGGGATCTCGTCTTCAGGTGGCGGGAGGGCGAGGTAGGGGTTGGAGGGTCCGGGTTCGTTTTGATGCGCCAGATCGGGCGACGATGGTATGATGGGGGGAGGGGATGGGCTCCCAGATGACGATGGGAATCGGTACGAAATGGTGGATTCGTGTGCTGTACAAGCACTCGAGGAAAGGTTCTTTTGCTAGCAAAAAGATCCCGGGCCTAGCTCTTCACGTGCCCGATGATCCCGAGGTGCGTTTTCCCGAAGGTCTCCGCAGCACTCCTTGTAGCTACCGTAAGGCTTGGGTCGGGCTCAACGTTACCCGTGGCCTGGTGCTGTTTGCTCGATATGAACCTTTCACTGCGATCGCAGCGAGCGACTAGATGATTCGGTAAAAGGGTGAGTGGGGTGATAAGGGTGAAGAGGATATAGCGGGCGTAGCGGTGCACGGAGCAGGGTAGAAGGTAAGAGGTACGAGGGTATGAGGGGAGTCTTCGAATTATGTGACAATCAACCCAAAAACAAAGTCGAAAAGAGAAGTGAATTCGAAGACTGGAGAATACAACCAAGTAGCTACAGTATTTATACCCAAATCCAGTCTGAGTCATATCTACAACTAATGAGTCATAGGGCTATGTACCGCATGGAGCACTGGTCATGGGTTGTAGTAGAACCTTCCGGAGCATATGTCGCGCAGCCTCGAATCAATAGAGATAACCCCTGGAACCCCTAGCCCGGACCGTCTGATGCCGTGATCCGTGATAAGATAAGTCGTGCCAAGATAAGATAAGATCGTCGATGATAAGATGAAAAAGAGTCGAATTATGACAGTGTACCCGCTATCACGAAACGAGCAGGTCAAACTCGACGAGTTCTTACAAGAGAACCTGGCCAGCGGACGAATCAGGCCATCAAAATCACCCATGGCCTCAGCATTCTTCTTTGTCAAAAAGAAAGATGGTTCGCTACGTCCCGTCCAGGATTATCGGAAGCTGAACAAGATGACAATCCGAAATCGATACCCGCTGCCACTGATCTCCGAGCTGGTCCATAATCTATGCGGCGCCAAGTTCTTCACCAAGCTCGACATCCGATGGGGATACAATAACGTACGAATCAAAGAGGGCGACGAGTAGAAGGCCGCGTTCCGCACGAACCGTGGACTGTACGAGCCCTTGGTCATGTTCTTTGGTCTCACGAACTCCCCGGCTACCTTCCAAAACATGATGAACGACATACTCCGAGAACTGATCAACGAGGGTCACGTGGTAGTCTACCTGGACGATATACTGATCTTTACAGAGAACTTGGACGAACATCGGCAGATCACGAAACGAGTACTCGAATTGCTCCAGAAACACAAGCTATACCTGAAGCCCGAAAAGTGCGAGTTCGAACGCACGGAAATCGAATATTTGGGTGTAATTATTGGACATAATTCGATGCGGATGGACCCAGTCAAGATCAAGGGCGTGATGGAATGGCCGGAACCAAAGAGCGTCAAACAAGTCCAAGCGTTTCTAGGATTCACAAACTTCTACCGGCGCTTTGTCCGGGGATACGCGGAGGTTGCCAAGCCATTGACACGGCTGACAGGGAAGGCAGGATGGTCATGGGGTGCAGATGAGCATGCGGCATTTGATGGATTGAAGAAGAGAATCGCGGAGGATGCGGTCCTAGCACTGCCAAATGACACTGGCCAATATCGTCTGGAAGCCGATGCTTCGGAAGGGGCAACAGGATCAGTTTTGAGCCAAAACCAAGACGGCATTTGGCGCCCAATCGCATTTATTTCGCACGCATTGACCGAAACCGAGCGAAATTACGAGATCTACGACAAGGAAATGCTCGCAATCATGTTATCACTTGACGAATGGAGGCAGTTACTTCTGGGAGCCACGGAAACGTTCCAGATCTTCACCGATCATCAGAATCTCGAGTACTTTCGGAAGCCGCAGAAGCTCAATCGACGGCAAGCACGATGGATCACGGAGTTGGCGGAGTTCGATTTCACCTTACGACACCGACCCGGCGCACTCAACCGCAAGGCGGACCTCCTGTCCCGACGAGCGGATCATGATCAGGGCAAGAACGACAACAAGGACGTCACGCTACTGAAGCCCGAGTTCTTCCGATCACAAGAAGTCACATTCGAGGGGCAGGATCAGCAGCTAATCGATGAAATCAAGGCCATTCGATCAATTGATGGAAGCGTCAAGGCGGCCTTAGAGAAGTCACTCGTCGGATGGAAGAAGGAAGAGGGGCTTATCACGTACCACGGGAAGCTCTACGTACCAAGGGACGAGGAGTTGCAGGACAAAATCATCGGACTACACCACGACACCCCTTTGGTCGGACACGCTGGGATCAACCGAACGCAGGAGATGGTGGAAAGGAACTACTGGTGGCCAAGGATGGGAAACCAAATTCGGAAATACATCCAGACGTGCGAAGCGTGCCAGCGGACCAAGACCAGAAGAGCCAGGACAGGGAGTTTGCACCCGCATGCAGTTCCAAACGCGCCGTGGGAAATCATCTCCATGGATCAAATCGGACCCTTGCCGGTCAGCAACGGGTATGACGCAATTCATGTGTGGTGTGACACCTTCACCAAAATGATCCATGTCGAACCAATTAATACTGACATCAGCAGCGAAGGAGTGGCACGACTAACCAGGGACCGAGTCTTCCGCTACCACGGGATCCCTCGCAAGATCATCACCGACAGGGATTCGCGTTACATCAAGGGCTTCATGAGGGAGACGAATCGGATGTTGGGCGTGGAAATGAATCCGGGGACCGCATATCACCCGATCACGGATGGGCAGACAGAACGCATGAATCAGGAGATTGAACATTATCTCCGCATCTACGTCAACTACCATCAGACGGACTGGTCGGAGTGGCTAGGGATGGCAGAATTCGCATATAACGATAAAATGAACACATCTACCAAAATATCGCCATTCTATGCGAATCACGGATATCACCCATGGAAGGGAGTGGAGCAACGGATGGAGTCGAGAAACGAGTCGGCGGAGGAATTTGTAAAAAGAATGAAAGAAATACAAGACAAAGCAAAAACAGCACTAGAAAAAGCAAAAGAAAAAATGAAAAAATACTACGATAAACAAAGAAAAGAAGTTCCGGAGTTGAAGGTTGGGATGAAGGTGTACATAGAAGGGGAAAATATCGAGACGGATCGACCATCAAAAAAGATGAGCGACAAGAGACTAGGGCCATACGAGATACTGGAGAAGGTTGGAGCGGCCGCATGGAAGCTGGATTTGCCGGACACGGACCGAAGACACCCGGTGTTCAACGAGTCACTATTGACACCATATCACGAACCACCCCCCCATCGCCGAGAGAAGAGACCCATAGCCAAGATGATCGGAGGAGCAGAGGAGTGGGAAGTCGAAGAGATTGTGAAAGAGCGAAACGTCGGCCGAGGAAAACAGTACTTGGTCAAATGGAAGGGATGGCCGCATAGCGAGAACACCTGGGAACCATCACGTCACCTTACCCACGCGAAGCAGGTCCTAAGAGATTGGCAGAGGAAACAATCAAATCCAGACACACGCATTCGCCTCCTGCCAACGCTCGAAGCGGGACACTGGGACTATCTCATTCATCGCTACAAACCCAGGGACGAACGCCTTCCATATCCCCAACGACAACTCTTCGACCCTTACGAGAACGTCTTCACGCCCATTGACCTAGTCGATGAGGACATCGACCCTAGAGAGGGGGTAATGTCATAATTCGACTCTTTTTCATCTTATCCTCAACGATCTTATCTTATCTCGACACGGATTATCTTATCGCGGATCACGGCATCTGACGGTCCGGGCTAGGGGTTCCAGGGGATTATCCTTATCGATTCGAGGCTGCGCGACATATGCTCCGGAAGGTTCTACTACAACCCATGACCAGTGCTCCATGCGGTACATAGCCCTATGACTCATTAGTTGTAGATATGACTCAGACTGGATTTGGGTATAAATACTGTAGCTATTTGGTTGTATTCTCCAGTCTTTGAATTCACTTCTCTTTTCGACTTTGTTTTTGGGTTGATTGTCACACTAATGAAGGTACTTGCCGCACAAGCAGCAGTCACGGCGCAAGCAGTCGCCGCCCAGCAGAGCCGGCCAGTGAGCACGGGAGCGCCATCTTCAATCCAGAATACGCCACGAGACCTAAACTGCAGCTATTGCGGCGAATCGGGGCATTTTATCATCCGTTGCCCGCGTGTTGACGAAGATACACAGGCTGGAAAGTGCAAACGAAACGTCGAGGGCCAGGTGGTCCTGCCCAGCGGCTCGTACGTTCCCCGGCGTGTCATGGGCATGTTGAAGCTTGTTTGTATTAGCGACTATCACAGTATGTAGACATGACATCATATGTAGTATCTTTAGATTACTTTGGCTCGCTCCACAATGACCTCATACCTGACCTCATTATTGCGTCATCCATTACTCATCTATGATATCACTACTCCACTATGACATCATGATATCTGCTCCAGACTGGTATATAAACCTAGTACTATACGCTCCATATCCTCAGCTCTGTGTCTTCTACACTCGCTGAGGTATGCATACTCTCTTATGATCTCTTACGACTCATACTCATGACTTGTACCTAGACTCTGTCTCTATAGGTACTGCTAATGTTAGCTCTGTGTCTTCTACACTCGCTGAGACTCTGTCTCTATAGGTGATCGCTACTGGTCGTATCTCCACTGCGCGGTATTGTCTGCGACAGGTTATGGGCCCCGCCTGAACCACTAGCGGCAAATCAAGAAACATCGAACTACTCCCTTTACTAAGGCGAGTATCTTTCACTCGTTCAGCCCTTCTAGAGCGCCGTCTTTGTGCGCTCGTCCCACTTGCTGGATGTCGGTCCTCGCATTTGTGCTCTCACCCTCAAGGGGTTACGCGAGCGGCGTCAGGGAGTCATTCAGTTGGCAGACGCGCCGTTAGCTATTCCGTCCATGATTGCTCGCGCGCGTTTTACGTTACATCTTTTTATTGTACAGCGGACATACCCACCAGGCACTGGTCCTTTGGTCAATCCCACTCCTGAACCTTGCGCGAAGCGCCTAGGTGGTGTGGTAGCTCTCAACAGCTGCTGGAGGTCAATCCCTCCGCCAGGCAAAACAATCCTTTGGGGTTGACTCGCATTCCTCACAAGGGACCCTGCGGGCTGGTGACACTACGAGGATTCATGCAATGACGCTCTGCGTGTATGCATGTCTTTAAAAGGGAGAAGATGGGCGGCCAAACCCGGTGCTTGGGACGGCCTTGGGCACGTGTCCCTTGGCCAGTGACGGACTGCGAGGGCAGTAATCACCGTCGGGTACTGCTGCCGCTGACGTATATAGTTACGTTACTTTGATACAAATATGGGCACTTACTATACCGCTTTATTTCGTTATCATTCCCCGCGCGTATATGGGCATCATGGATGGGATGGGGACGCTTGGTCGTTCTCGTTTCAGAGACTTGGCACTTGGGATTTTGTTTCTTGGTCTGCAGAGAATCTGGGGCTGACTTCGTCGCTCTAGTCTTCATCTCTATCACCCTGTCATCACCGAACGATCCTCCTGTTGGGGTTATCCTATACCCTGTTAACTCTTGGACGACTTTCGGACACTCCTATCTTCCCATCGAATCCATCACCGGTGACATCTATCGGGTTGGTGATATCGACAATCAGAACAGCGATCAGGCGCAAGGAAATTTCACCGTCGCGCTTCGTCTTCTGTTTGGAGATCCTCCATACGTCGAACCCACTCTTCTCCACCATCACATCGCCGACGTCATCGAATTTCTTCCCACAATGTCCGGGATAGAAAAGCTCAACAATTCCATCCTGAGCGTCTTTGACGGCACAAACTGGAACACTTGGTCGGACAACTATATGAGCATATGCATGCACCAGGGCACTTGGGGGGTTGTGAAACCCTCTTATATCACGGTTAACGGTACACCAGCTGCAAACATCGGTGCAGTCGAACGTCCTTCAACTGCTGGGGACTCCCAAAATCAATGGGACGTTGCCAATGAAAAGGCACTGGGTCTTGCGCGGGTTTATATTACCCAGAATCTGCGCAAGGGAATCTTTATGGACGGTCAGCGGGAGCGCACTGCGCGCAAAGTTTGGGCGAAAATGGCGACGGATTATGGCCAGCCAAATGCCATCGATGCTTTCGTCGAGTACCGCCTCCTGAACACCACCACCTTCCATGGTGGTGACACCATTGAGAAGCAAATCATGGAAATGGAGACTCGTCGTCGCCAGTGTTCGGAAGGAGGAATCGAGATCCCCGACTACCTCTTCGCGACTCTCATGCTCGCCGCCTTACCCGCTTCCAGCAGAGGTTTTGTCACCTCTTATCTGGCCAATCGTCCTATCGCTTCCTTGAACCCGGTCGATGTCAAGAACAGCGTCATTGGGAATATCAAGATCGAGAACCTCGACACGACGTCGAACTCGAAGATTTCCACCGTTCCGTCCCTCGCCACCCGCTGCACTCATTGTAACAAGTCCGGTCACGTTGCGGCATCCTGCTACAAGAAGTATCCCAACCTCAAGCCTACTGGTCAATCTTCTGACAAAGGCAAGGGGAAGCAGGATGAGGGGAAGAAGAAAAAGAAGAAGGAGAAGAAGAATAGTGGTGATGGTACCAGCACTGTAAACAACAAAGAGGTTGTAGCCGCTCCCGCGGTTGCAGCTTCTTCTTCTAATGGAATGCACTTCTCGTCCTATTTCATGAGTGACTCCCTCCAACACAACGATGATGGAATTTTTGTTGAAGAAATGGGAGACGACTCCAAAGTTCGTTTTCTATGGGATTCGGGTTGCACACATCATATGACAAACACCCGATCCGATCTTCACAACATCAGACCTATCGACACCTATGTAGTCGTTGGGTCGGGAGCTCGCTTCAAGAATGAAGCCATTGGAGATATTGTGTTGCGGGGTCATACTAGTAGTGGCATGGACTACACCTTCACTCTGAAGGATGTCATCTACAACCCGCACATAAGAGGGCGCTATCTTTCTGGGTATGCGCTCGATCAGGCTGGTTACTACACCGTGGTTGGTGACAACAAGGCAATCCTAGTCACCAAGGATTGGCTCAACAAGGGAAAAGCGCATGGGGATGTCTTGATGACCTTTAAAGCAAGCAATCGCTGCTACTGGTACTACCCCGAGGAGCTCGTGGCACCATCTGTGTCTGCATCTCACGAGTCTACCGCGCTTGCTTCCCTGGAAACTACCGATCGTGAATTGTGGCATAAGCGTTTTGGTCATGCGGCTCGGAGGACCCTTACTCACTTGCCGACACAAGTTGAAGGTGTTCCCCCCTTGCGACGCAATAAAGACCAGCGCGGCATGTGCGATGGATGTATGCTTGGAAAACAGCACAAGCATCCGTACCCTGCATCAGAGAAACGTGCTAGCAAACCCCTCGAACTTATCCACACTGATTTGATGGGCCCCTGGCCTACTCAGTCGTTGGAAGGTTCACGCTACACAATTTCGTTCTACGACGATTTCTCGAGCTTTGGCATGATGGTGTTCATTAAATCAAAGGACCAAGCCTCTACCGCGATTAAAAACTTTGTTGCCCTTGTAGAGCGTCAGCTCGGCACAAAAGTACTGGCCTTCCGGTCAGATCGTGGAGGTGAATATATGTCCGATGAACTCACAGCCTGGCTCAATGCACGTGGTATTATGCACCCTAAGTCCGCGCCACGCGAACCACAGCAAAATGGGAGGTCTGAACGTTGGAATCGCACAGCCTACGAGAAAGCGGAATGCATGCGCCTCGATGCCGGCCTATCCAAAGGCTTCTGGCAATGTGCTATGGATGCATCTGTCCACGTTCATAATAGACAACCTATGGCACGATTGGGATGGCGAACACCTGCGGAACTGTGGCTTGGAAAGAAGCCAGACGTCTCTTATTTCCGTGTGTTTGGATGCAAGGCGTCTCTCTATGTGGATGTTGAAAAACGCCCGAAAGGGTTGGAGCATGGACGCCCCGACCACATCTTCGTTGGATACGAACGAGAGACAAAAGCTTGGAAAGTGTGGGATCCGAATCAACGCAAGATACGAATCTCTTCAAACGTCGAGTTCGATGAGCGAGTATTCCCTGCCAAGTCCAAGCTAGTCACCGGCAATGTGTCCTCTGGACCGGAGCCGTTCACACCATTCGAGGAAACCTTCCCTGACCTTATCAATAATCCTGCGCCTGCAACGCCTTATGCAAGCATACCACCTCCTGCTCTCCCACCGCCACCGGCACCCCTCGCGCAACAAGGTCCTGTCACGGGATCGCGAGAAGTACCCCTAATGCCTGGCCCGATAGACGATCGCCCGATTGCCCATCGCCGCCCTCGTCGGAATAAGCCCCGCATTATGCCAGATGGAACTACGTATCAGAGGCCTAGCAGCATTGAGTCCATGTTATCAGCTGCCCAAGCTGAGCATGACTTGCCTCAAAACGTACGGGACGTAGCAAAGAGCCCGGATGCACTCAAGTGGGAGCGCGCGATGCGCGAAGAACTGGACTCTCTCGAGGAAAACTGTACTTGGGATTTGACCAGCCTTCCACGCGGTCGAAAGACTGTCAAATGCAGATGGGTGTTTAGCAGGAAGCGTGACGGTCGTTTCAAAGCACGACTTGTTGCCAAGGGATTCACTCAGGTTCATGGGTTTGACTATGATGAGACCTTCTCGCCAGTATTGCGCTACGAATCTTTGCGCATACTTATGGCTCTGGCTGCTCTCGAAGATTGGGAGATTCATGCCATGGATGTCAAAACGGCATTCCTAAATGGGGATCTGGAGGAAGAAATCTATATGGAACTTCCGGAATTACCCAAAGGTTTCTCGTCATGGCCAAAAGAAAAGGTGGCACGCCTTCGTAAATCACTCTATGGGTTGAAACAGGCGTCTCGTCAGTGGAATATCAAAATCCACAATGCCCTCCTCGAACTTGGTTTTGCTCGGACATACTCCGACGCCGGTGTCTACACATATCGCCAACAAATGGGAGATACGGTCATCATCTTGGTGCTGTATGTTGACGATATGCTCATTATGGGCAACAATCTGCCGGAGATAGCGCGGATCAAATCAATGCTCGCGAACCGCTTCAAAATGACAGATCTTGGTCCTGCGAAGGATTTCCTTGGTCTGAACATAGTTCGTGATCGCAAAGCGCGTAAAATCTGGATCGATCAGACTTCCTATATCGAAGGAGTTCTAGAACGTTTCCGGATGTCTTCGTGTAAAGAAGCTCGTACTCCCCTGCCTTCCGGCATCGTGCTCGAGAAGCATGATGGAGAAGTTGATGAAGACCGTCGTACCCGATACCAGCAACTGATTGGCAGTCTTCTATACGCCATGCTTGGTACTCGCCCCGACATTGCCTATGCAGTCATCCGTCTATCAAAGTTCAACAGCAACCCGTCAGAACATCATTGGAACATGGCAAAATACATACTCCGGTACCTTCAGGGCACCAAAAACTACCAACTTTGCTATGATGGTTCCACTGGCGCAGGCCTTATCGGTTATTCCGATGCTGATTGGGCGGAGAACAAAGACGACAGGCATTCAACCACGGGATATTCCTTCTTCATCGCCGGTTGTGCAGTGACCTGGGTTTCTAGACGCCAGCCCACGGTCGCTTTGTCCTCAACAGAGGCCGAATACATGGCTCTGAGCGATGCTACACGCCAGATTGCCTGGATCCGCACTTTGTTGACTGAGCTCGGATATGACTTGCCATCCACGCCTCTTTGTGTTGATAACCAAGGCGCTATCTTCATGGCAGTAAATCCAGTTCATGATAGGAGGACGAAGCACATCGACATCCGCTATCACTTCGTACGAGAATCCGTCGAAGCTGGCAATGTCCAACTTTACCATGTGCCGACTGATGCGATGATCTCCGACACGCTCACAAAGTCTTTGGCATGGGTGAAGTTCCAACAACATCGGCTGTCTTTGGGTCTTCGTGATCCGACTGTTTAGTCGAGTGGGAGTGTTGAAGCTTGTTTGTATTAGCGACTATCACAGTATGTAGACATGACATCATATGTAGTATCTTTAGATTACTTTGGCTCGCTCCACAATGACCTCATACCTGACCTCATTATTGCGTCATCCATTACTCATCTATGATATCACTACTCCACTATGACATCATGATATCTGCTCCAGACTGGTATATAAACCTAGTACTATACGCTCCATATCCTCAGCTCTGTGTCTTCTACACTCGCTGAGGTATGCATACTCTCTTATGATCTCTTACGACTCATACTCATGACTTGTACCTAGACTCTGTCTCTATAGGTACTGCTAATGTTAGCTCTGTGTCTTCTACACTCGCTGAGACTCTGTCTCTATAGGTGATCGCTACTGGTCGTATCTCCACTGCGCGGTATTGTCTGCGACAGGGCACCAATCTGCGTGCACGGATCGAAGAATGGCATCGCCAGAACCCAGGACAAATGGCGGCGTCGCAGAATACAGCTGAAATCTCCACGCATTTCCTCAGCTCCAATTCCGGACCGAAAATCGCGTCGAGCTTCACGCTATCAGATACAGAACGCCTTCAGTACCTCGAACGCGAAATGATGGCCGTACGTACCAGGGCACAAGCGCGCGCAGCCCTAGGTGCGGGGCGTTTGTCCGAACCAGTCGAGGAGCCCGAACAGACCGTCCGCCCGAATTTGTCAGCAACGAGCGCCCCGGGAATCGATAAAAACGCACCGGGACCCGCAGCAACGCGCCAGAAGGACCCACCAGTGCATCCCGCAGCGGAACACCCATTTTCAAAAGCCAAAGACGCGGGGTACGCCCCACCACGCGACCGGAACGTGGGGGCACGCATCCCTGCTCCACCAAAGAAAGCCGAGGGCGCCTATCGAACCACAGCACCTATTTTCGACGATAAAATCGCCAACACCGTGTTTGGACGTCTCTTGGAGTCGAAAATCGAAGTCAGCGAGCGGGAACTCCTTTCGCTATCCCCAGAGCTCCGCACCATGACCAGGGACGTCACCAGTAGCCGTCGAGTCGTCCCAGGGACCGAAAAGTCGCCAGTAGCCGCCAGCAAGCCCACAGAGCAGTTTTCGTTTGACCTGGCGCCCCAGGAGGCGTATATCGAGACGATAGAAGAGCAGCGAGATGGCGATAGACGGCGGGAAGCGTTTTTCGATTCGATGCCCACATCCTTTGGTCAGGCGACGTTACCGGCCAACGCCACTGTTATCCCCGATCATTTCGAAACCCTGATCAACAGCAGCGCTCAAGGAAATGATTTATTGGTCTCCATGGAGTCATCAGCCATCCGTTCCGTCCTCCCCGTAATAGACAGCCGTCTCCGGGTGGAGTGCATTGTTGATGGAGGCTCTCAAATTATCGCTATGTCGGAAGCGATTTGTCACGAAATTGGTCTCTCCTATGATCCCACCATCGTTCTGCAGATGCAATCAGCAAATGGATCAGTGACACCGTCCTTGGGTCTAGCCCGAAACGTTCCCTTCGCTTTCGACAACATAACCTTGTACCTACAGGTCCACGTCGTCCGGAACCCACCATACGACGTGCTTCTGGGAAGACCCTTCGATGTTCTCACAGAGAGCATAATCCATAACTTCGCAAACGAGAATCAGACGATCACAATCCGTGATCCCAATTCGGGCAAAATTGCCACAGTCCCCACTGTAGCTCGGGGATCGCGTCCAAGAGCGCAGGGTTTTCAACCCTCGAGGAATTGATTTCTGATCAAGGAGAGGTTGCATTGCTCATCGAGTCAGAGCCAAACGACCGTAACAAATTCTCTATTTATTCCTATGCCTCGCTCCCCTCGTCCTATTCAAACGCTGAACTCCAATATTTCTATTTGACAGGTTGCACAAACCTGGGCTCGTATTCTGATACAGTTCAGTTCGCACATGCAGTCGTTCAACCGGCGTTTGTTGCGCAAGATAGGGGCGATTCAACTCGCCCCTTTGGTTTTGAAAACTACCTTTTTTCCCCTCGATACAATTCTACAGTACCAGTCTACGTCCAATCAACATCTCTCTCAAACCCTTATTCTCCGCGTGTTGACGTCCTCGCCAAGAAACTATACAAACCGGTTTCACGAAAAATACGACCAGTTCTCGGTACCCTACCCAAGGAATTCCGGCTTATACGCGAGATCCACGGAGACCCATTGGCTACACTACCACGTCTTGATCCGAATCCCCCGCCTTTTACCCCATCTGGACGATACACCACCGAAAGACGCGACATAATCGACAAGCTTCACGAGGAAGATTTCCTATGGCCAGAAGAACGGCAGCTCATGCACCACTTCATGATGCTTCACGAGGACGGCTTCGCATGGACTGACCTAGAAAGAGGGAAGTTTAGAACCGACTTCTTCAAACCGGTCACCATCCCCGTAATCCCACACGTACCATGGGTGCAACGAAACATCCCTATTCCACCGGGAATTCGTGACAAAGTTTGCGAGCTTATACGTCGTAAGCTTGCAGCAGGTGTCTACGAACCGTCAAATTCAGCATACCGTTCTCGATGGTTTTGCGTGGTGAAGAAAGACGGAACGAGCCTACGTTTGGTGCACAGCCTGGAACCACTAAACGCGGTCACGATCCAGCACTCGGGAGTGCCACCTTTCACCGAGCAAGTAGCGGAGCATTTCGCTGGACGATCCTGTGGAGGAATGTTAGACCTCTACGTGGGGTATGATGAGAGAGTTCTCGCCGAGGCCTCCCGGGATTACACCACCTTCCAGTCCCCATTTGGCGCCCTTCAACTGGTTACCCTGCCAATGGGCTGGTCAAACTCGGTACCAATCTTTCACGACGACGTCACCTTCATCTTGCAGCCCGAGATCCCCCAGTTCACGATACCGTACATTGACGATGCGCCAGTCCGAGGACCGAAGACGCGTTACGAGCTGGCCGGAGGAGGGTATGAGACCATTCCGGAGAACAATGGGATCCGCCGGTTTGTCTGGGAACATTTTCAGACGCTCAATCGCATTGTACAAAGGATGAAGTACTGCGGCGGCACCTTTTCAGGACCCAAGGCCATACTCTGCGCATCAAGATTCCCTGTCCTTGGTCACATGTGCACATATGAAGGACGAATCCCTGACGAGAAGCGCGTGGAAAAGATCGTTAACTGGGGTCTATGTCAGAACCTGTCGGAAGTACGCGCCTTTCTAGGAACCATTGGCGTAGTGCGCATGTTCATCCGAAACTTTGCCCAACGCGCCAGTCCCCTGATCGGTCTCACACGGAAAGGTGTCCCGTTCACCTGCGGACCAGAGCAAGTCAGCGCCCAAGAAGACTTGAAACAGGCACTACTGAGCTCACCGGCGCTTCGCCCACTTGACTATACGTCCACATCACCCGTCATCCTTTCCGTGGATACATCTTACATCGCAGTAGGGGCCACTCTAGCCCAGTGCGATCCGGGCAACTTGACGAGACGATTCTACGCAAGATTCGGGTCAATCACCTTGAACGAACGGGAAGCGCGGTTCTCACAACCAAAACTGGAGCTTTACGGGCTCTTTCGCACCCTTCGTGCCTGGAGGATCCATCTGATAGGACTGCGCAACCTCGTGGTGGAAGTCGATGCAAGTTCGATCAAGGGGATGCTATCAAACCCCGACCTGGCACCAACAGCAGCGATGAACAGATGGATTCTAGCGATACTCACCTTTCACTTCGACCTTGTACATGTGCGAGGAGTAAGCCATCAACCGGACGGATTATCTCGACGACCAAGACAGCCCGAAGACAAAGCAGAAGAGGATGACGACTTTGAAGATTGGATAGATCAGGTGCACGGATTCACGCATATGATCAATCACTCACCATACGTTACTTGCTACGTGCCGTGGACTTCCTCCGTATTCATGGCCGGAACCTTGGACGAAGAAGAAGCAAGTGAAGCGTCGCCTGAGATACCAAGATCGGCGACAGCGTTACAAGCAGACTACCGGGTGGACCAAGTCAGGATTTGGCACGACACATTGGAGCAACCCCGCAATATGTCGGAAATGGAATACCAATCGTTTGTCCGATACTGCATGGAGTTCTTTCGGCGTGGCACTGTGTTATGGAGAAAAGACTCACATGGGCGTCACAAGGTGGTGGTGCAGCCAGAACGGCGATGGTCTGTCCTGGAATCGGCACACGACGATGTTGGTCACAAAGGTTTCTATGCGACGCGAGCCCTACTCACCGAACGGTTCTGGTGGCCTCACATGGCTGACGATATTGCGTGGTTTGTCCGGACCTGCGACCTGTGTCAGCAGCGGCAAGTACGGAAGATACACATACCTCCGACGGTTGCGGTACCAGCGCCCATCTTCGCCAAGATGTATATGGACACGATGCACCTCCCCACGAGCGGCGGTTTCAAGTACATTGTCCAGGGTCGATGTTCGCTGATGCACTACCCAGAGTGGAGGATGCTCCGTCGAGAAAACGCGTCGGCCCTGGCGAACTGGATCTTCCAAGACATCTTGTGTAGATGGGGGACCCTGCTAGAAATCGTCACAGATAACGGTACCCCGTTCGTGAAAGCACTTACACACCTGGAAAAACAATACAAGATACGACACATCCGGATATCGGGATACAACTCGCAAGCAAACCTGTCCGAGCGGCCGCACTTCGATGTACGAGAAGCCTTGTATAAGGCAGCAAGCGGAAACCAGTCGAAATGGCACACCGTAGCGCACTCCGTCTTTTGGGCCGACCGTGTCACAGTCCGGCGGCGCATGGGATGTTCCCCGTTCTTCGCGGTCACTGGCGCACACCCGTTACTACCACTCGACATCTCGGAGGCCACTTATCTGCTTCCCCCTCCCGAAAAAGTCCTCTCCACCACCGAGCTCATTGCGCAGCGGGCCATCGCACTGCAGAAACGACGAGACCAGCTGGCCCTACTCCATTCCGAGGTCTTCGAGGCCAGAGTACAAGCGGCGATCCGGTTCGAACGAGACCACGCATACACCATCCGCGACTATGATTTCCAGCGAGGGGATTTAGTCTTGATGAGGAACACAGCAATCGAAAAGTCACTCAGTCGCAAGATGCGTAAACGGTACCTGGGGCCATTAATCGTCATCGCGAGGAACAGAGGAGGCGCCTACATCCTCTGTGAGCTAGATGGCGCTGTTTTTCACCGACCCATCGCAGCGTTCCGTGTGATCCCATACTTCGCAAGGAAGACAATCGAGCTTCCCCCCCTTGAAGACCTGCTCGATATATCGATGGAACGGCTCAGAGAGATGGAGGAGTCAATCCTGGAGGACCCGGAGGACGAGTCAGACGAAGAAGAAACGGGAGAGAAGAGCGAAGAAGCCTTGGCCATCGAAACGGGACCCCGAGGGAAAAGTCCTGGCCCGACGGCGCCATCACCCAAGCCAGCTGTCACTTACCACCGCAATAACCCCTCATATTCACACGGCGTCGACGGACTGACAGGGGACTGTCAGGATTTAAGTTGGAGGGAGATGACGAGCCCGGGGTCGCTTTGACTGTGTAACCAGACCGGCGCTGATTGATATAACAGCGGTCACATCACAAGCTGTGCTTCATGCAGCTTACCACGTCATTCCACGTGCCGTTCAGCATCAGTGGCGATGCTCCCATCATCCATCATAAGCTGTGCTTCATGCAGCTTACCACGTCATTCCACGTGCCGATGCTCCCATCACCCATCAATACTCAATATTCGGTCTCTCATAACGATCCACAATCCCGGTTTCAAACACTCGTCAAACGCGGCGCTACGATGCAAGACCGCCACAGAAATGGTCCCCAGACTAGGACTGAATTCCTGGAAGGGCCCAGGCAGTTCCAGAGGGACGAGACCGGTCCAGGATTTCTCTCAGAATACAGATTCCCCAGTTTCACATTCCGTTATATTATAGGTCTCATGTTCCTTTTATTTCTTCTAGCTAACCAAAATTGAACTCTATTCATCTACCTACAGTATAAATACACATGTAACCGTCCATAAAATGCAGGTTGATTTTACCCCACTTCTCACAGAGTCTTCAGGAGCCTTCACCTCCAAAGATTTGTATTTTATTCCCCCCCTACGTCGTCGTTTCACTCCCGTCGCCGCCTATTCTCATCCCAAGCCGCTGCTATTCCTCTGCGATTTTGCACATCGAGTCTGACTCAGCCCAACCAAAACCCCTCGAATTCACCGCTATCTCTACGGCCACCGTCCCGGGTGATCAAGAAGCTCATCGACGGTATCTACGCTGTCCCTCCCACCTTGTTCTGAGCCTAGGAGCACCGTAGGCGTGTCATTTTGGAGCCCACCGCGAGGGGGTTTTTCTGTCCATCATTGCGTCAGACTCACCTCGCAGACTTCGACCTAACGCTCGCCGGAATCTTCGACTCGAGTTCCGTGCCCTCGCGCAGAATCCTCTCGATCTCACCGACACCTCGAGACACAGCGATTCGTAATCATTGCCTTCCTATCCTGGATGTGCTTCAGGACCCTCAATACGCCGGCAGGAAAATACTTGTAATGCAGATGATGACGAGTTACGACAGACCGAAATTCACCTGGGTCGCGGAGGTTATGCATTGCTTCCGGCAAATCTTAGAGGTAAGACCGTGGGAGCACGATGATTCGATGCTCAAACTTCACAGGGGATTCAATTCATGCACGACAATTTTGTCGCACATCGGTAGGTGAAATCCACGGTGGCGGTTCAACCCCTTCACCTTGCCCAGAGACTGCGGATATCTCAATTTCGTCGTTGATCCCTCGGAGCTATATCCCCTTGGCTTTCATCCTGTGTGGCATCTCATGAATCCCGCCTACGACGGTCTAGCTGTCAGAGTGACCAAGGCGTCCTGCTGGCCTCGCTACTTCGTCATCGACTTTGGTCTCTCGCGGCGCTATGACCCCCAAAACGGTACACCATCCGAGCCCGTCATCCTTGGCGGAGACAAAAGCCCACCCGAACATTTTCGTGGACAGGATGTGTGCAACCCGTTTCCAACCGACATCTACTTCTTGGGAAATATACTGAAGCGCAAGTTCATGCTTCCGCCGGGCAGCTCGGTAAATTGCCACGTAATCTAAGACCCCAAGTCGCTTCCAACTCACACAGAAAACAAACTCGTCGTTTCGATTCCTGATTCCTCTCGTCAACGACATGACACAGACCGAGCCATCTCTGCGACCCACCATCGGCGAAGCGCTAGAGCGTTTCGACTCCATTTGTGCTGAGCTCACTCCTTGGCAGCTCGGCCAACTGGTCGAAGCCCCCGGTCTTTGTGGGAAGCTGAAGAATACATTTCGGCACCACCTCAGTTACCACCGCCATCACCCGGTTGCACCCCCGCGGGGGTCCTCCTGGGTACCCTCAGACGTAGCTCTGAGGGTACCTAACAGGTACCCCCCTGCGGGGCCCGCGGGGGGGATTTGGTCCATTTGGGGGCGGGGGCATATGCGGGGGTCAGCAGGGGGGGGTCTGTACATGTCATGTGATTTATCATTGGGAGCGGGCAGGTGGGCGCGAAAAAAAAATGAATCACATGACACATCCAATGGGCGGGATGGCGGCTGATGGCGGGGTAAAAAAAATCACGTGATGCACCGCATGAAAATTATCAAAAATGGCTAGCAGGGGTTGGCGGGGGTTGGCGGGGGCGCTACTGGCCCCCCGCACACCATGGCGGGCAGTGGGCGCATTATCACGTGACTTTTGGGGCACCTTTTGTGCACCATTCGGCATGATTTCGGAGGTGTTGCTTGATCCATTGCATGCTGTGGCAGACAATGGGCGCATAATCACATGATTTTCCGCCCAAAAAAATGGAAGCCTTCCCCAAATCATCCTGGTATCATTTCTATCGGTAAATACACTAGTTAAGCATGAATTTGAGCTTAGAAAGCCCAAAATGCACCCTGCACAATGGGACTGGTGATGCACTTGATCCCATCATTTGGCGGGGTCTGCTGCGGGGGGTGCCACGGGGGGTGCTGCGGGGGGTGCTGCGGGGGGTGCCACAAGGGGTGCCGCAGGGGGTGCCGCAGGGCCCGCTGTGGGGTCAACCACAGGAGCAGGGGTAGGGGTGCATTGCATCATATTTTGATCTATCTATTCTCGCTGTGGTCATAGCATGCAGCATAATTATCCTTCATTTTGCCAGGAGTTTGGAGGCTGTGTCTGGGGTTGGTCTGCAGCTACAGCCATGTGACTCCCTGATGCTTCGGCAGGGGCTGGGATATCAAAACTGTGCAATATTGTCTGCATAATCCAGGCATGTAGGGTTAAAAAGAAAGTGTGATTTGTTCATTTTTTGGCTGGCAGGGTAGGTGGGCTGACATCATGGGCTGCATCGGGTCCACTGTCAACTCATTGATTGTTTTGTCTGCTCATTCTATACACATGCCCATTGGTAAACTGATCATGCTGTAGGCACAGTCTAATCTTACCCAGTGGATAATACCACACGTTAATTATGCACCTAATGTCACACTTCCTGTCTGGGACTCATTGAAGTTCATCTGTTCTGTGTTACTTTACAAGCAGTTTGCTTTAGTTGCAACATGAACAGATGTAATAGAGTGGATTTGACATGCCCTGAATTGATTCCTAGGTGGAATATGAGACAATGGATTCACCAGCAAGTTGCCTCACAATAGTCAGAGATTGGTAATATTTGAATTTCAAATTTCATATACAACACTCTGTGCACTCAGAGCTCGTATATTTGCAAGATAGACTGTAGAGACATAGATGGTTACTTTTACTACCTCTGGGGCTGCACACATCCTTGCCATGACCCACTGCCTGCACCCCTGCTGGTACCCCCATTGGCACCCCCGCCGGCACCCCTGTTGGCACCCCCGCCGGCACCCCCGCTGGCACCCCCGCCAGTCTAGCACCCCCCGCTGCACCGGTGCCTTGTCCCCGTGATTTTCTTATATGTAAGATTATGTAAACTGACAGCTCGGAACACGTCAAGTCACTAGCCAATCAGAACCTGTATAAACGTCGTACCTAAGTGTTTACTGCTCTTCTAACACTGTTCCTACAGTTATGCAGCTGAAAACCATCGGAATAAGGTCTCCTTCTGCTATTCTTATTGAATATGTAGATACTTCATATCATTTGTCCACCTAAAATTCGAAACATGAAAAGAGTTCACCATTGCTCAAGGTTCCTATGTAGACAATGGTTCAACATGGTTCACTTTGGGTATGGCAAAAAATATTTTTTCTACACACAAGCAATTCAATACAGCTGAATGATATACTCTTTGGCAGTGTCTGAAACAAATTCTGAGAGCCCTGGACCCTGGAACTATTCAAAAACTTGAAATGAGTCCGAAAAATAGGGTCTTGATAAACATGAGATATGGGCTGGTTTGAAGAGACATGGGCCACCGGTCATGTTGAATATAGTATTTTACAATGTTTCGGTGCCCTACCTCTCATCACATGGCCTCATTTCCCACTAAAAAGGGTGCATACACACTCAAGCTCATAAAATCAATTGTCACCCAGAAACAAGAGCAGTGAAGTTGTTTCACTGGGATTGGGTAAAGGTTACCTAGAAGTCACTTGGGTTGCAGTACAGAAGCTTTGGAAAGTGATTTTGTAGTTGATCCACATTTGGTAGGCTGGCAGATGCTTGTGCACCCCCACGGCACCCCCCGTGGCACCCCCGCGGCACCCCCTGTGGTTGACCCCCCCCCCCCAACCCCTGCAAGGATTTAATTGACAAATGTCCTGCTCAATCCATTGTAAGAGTCTACAGTATTATTGGATTCAGTAAAGGGCCCAAATGGTGTGTAGACAAGAAGTATGAAATCTGGAAATCAACAATTATGACACCTCCACGGAATATGCTGCAAATGGAGAGAAAAATTTGAGTGCAGACAGACTACCTGAAGCAAACAGACAGAGAAAAGAAACATTAGCCATTTCTTGTTGATGATGTTGGCTGTCCCTGGAGCATGTACTTGGGAGATTTGCCTAACAAATCAAGTTGCACATTTTTCAAATTTTTAGTTTGACCTGACAGCTTGAGCAGACCATGCTAAAATGAACCAAGTCATATATATCAGTGCCCCAAGCCAAGCCAAAAGATTTAGGTAAATTTGCACAGTTTTGATATCCCAGCCCCTGCCGAAGCATCAGGGAGTCACATGGCTGTAGCTGCAGACCAACCCCAGACACAGCCTCCAAACTCCTGGCAAAATGAAGGATAATTATGCTGCATGCTATGACCACAGCGAGAATAGATAGATCAAAATATGATGCAATGCACCCCTACCCCTGCTCCTGTGGTTGACCCCACAGCGGGCCCTGCGGCACCCCCTGCGGCACCCCTTGTGGCACCCCCCGCAGCACCCCCCGCAGCACCCCCCGTGGCACCCCCCGCAGCAGACCCCGCCAAATGATGGGATCAAGTGCATCACCAGTCCCATTGTGCAGGGTGCATTTTGGGCTTTCTAAGCTCAAATTCATGCTTAACTAGTGTATTTACCGATAGAAATGATACCAGGATGATTTGGGGAAGGCTTCCATTTTTTTGGGCGGAAAATCACGTGATTATGCGCCCATTGTCTGCCACAGCATGCAATGGATCAAGCAACACCTCCGAAATCATGCCGAATGGTGCACAAAAGGTGCCCCAAAAGTCACGTGATAATGCGCCCACTGCCCGCCATGGTGTGCGGGGGGCCAGTAGCGCCCCCGCCAACCCCCGCCAACCCCTGCTAGCCATTTTTGATAATTTTCATGCGGTGCATCACGTGATTTTTTTTACCCCGCCATCAGCCGCCATCCCGCCCATTGGATGTGTCATGTGATTCATTTTTTTTTCGCGCCCACCTGCCCGCTCCCAATGATAAATCACATGACATGTACAGACCCCCCCCTGCTGACCCCCGCATATGCCCCCGCCCCCAAATGGACCAAATCCCCCCCGCGGGCCCCGCAGGGGGGTACCTGTTAGGTACCCTCAGAGCTACGTCTGAGGGTACCCAGGAGGACCCCCGCGGGGGTGCAACCGGGTGATGGCGGTGGTAACTGAGGTGTTCGGCACATGCGGGATCCCAACTACGGAACGCTTGACCTCCCCCCGTCCCATTTCGCTTCGTATTCTGCAAGAAAATCTCTGCCCATGGACCCCGCTCTTCGCGAATTCTACACTGCATCTCCGGCTGGGTCATTGCCATGTCCAGAAGAATGGGCAAAGAAGTACTCCAAGTTGGTATGATCGGAGATGTACCGGTTGGATGGATAGTGGCTTGTTTTTGGGTCAGCAGTCGTCTCCTTGATAGCTTCTATCAATTATATACATGGCGACACCGGTCCATTGGAAGTCATGATACAGCCTGGCAATCAAACAAACTGGGTCACGTGTGCCTAAGTTTCACGATGACTGAAGTTCGACTGTTCTGAAGTCCGTCCAATAGGGCTGATGTAGCAGCTGTCTTCGTGCTTTCTTGAGACTGTGAATAAGAGGAATTTCGGTATTTACATTCTAAACTTTTGTACAATGATCATAAACAGGGCTACGTTCGAGTGATCTCTCTCTCATGTTGCTGAACCAAATTCAGTGGTGGCTTTCATTTGCCGCCTAATTGATTGACGCTAACGAAGTAGCCCACTCCTCAAATGACATGTGGGTCCACTCGCGCAGGATCGCGCGCACCTCAGGACTCTCCACCTCCTGCGGAATCTCCCAGACATCGCAAGTCTTGTCCGTGGGGGTGCTGTAGTAATCCGCCAGACAATCCAGCGCCTGCTGCTTCAACTCCAGGCCCGGGTTCATACTGCGCAACAGTTCATCCAGATCTGGGTTTCCGGGGGCGGAGAGATACCGCCACTCGGTGCTCGAAGCGAGGGGGGTGGGAGTGCCGGATCCAGATGGAGGGGCGGGTGATCGTCTGAGACCGAGATGGATTGTAGGAATCGCGAGTCCCTGTTGCTGAGCGTAGTATAGGATCCCCATGTTGATGAATCGCTCGTCCGACTCCTTCAGATGAGCCAGTCGCTCGGTGGCGTTCTCCGCTCTGAGCTTGTCGACCGCCTCAGGGCTTTCCGGGAAGGGGAGCTTGCGAAACCGCGCAGTCCATTGGCAGATGTCGTCACCGAGGTGCTCGTTTCGTTGTTCCGTGGATGCGAAGCTTGCAACGAGAATAAGTGTGGAGAGCCGGATGAACGAGCTGGGAGCGATACGTACAGACGGTGGCAGACGATGCAGTGCGCCGTATCGTCCGAGCTATCCCCATCGACCATCGTCGTCCACTTCGTGGCCCCGCCATCCTCAACACTTGCACTAAGACTGCACGTCATGGTCAACGATCTCGACGAGTTGGTATTCGTGATAAGGGCTGGAGTGGTGGGAAGGGAAGAAACACCGAGACCGGGGGTTGAGCTGAAGACGGGCCGCATGAAATACCTGTACAGAAACCCATCGCCAAAGCGCATCAGATGCATATGACCAAGTGCAGGCCATCTTTGCATTGTCGTGCTTCTTCCAAGACGGCGAAACAATGCTAAGCGCGCTAAGCGCCAGCAGTCTTCGTGTCGAGGCGCACGGATTCGGACGAGTAAGAGCCAGCCGACGCCTAATGCCTTGTGGGGGTTCCAGAGGCTTGCCTGCGGCCACGGCGCAGCAAAGCGTCACGTGCGACCCGCGCCAAGTCCCTCCTACAGGCGCGTACCAGAGCAAATATAGAGAAGATTCAAAGAGTTACACGGGCCATCGAGTTCTGATCAGCACTGCGCATAGACCTTCGCGACAAAGCATTCTGTCGACCAGTAGTCCGGGCCCATCTTTTACCCTCAGGCCCCAAAAGCAAGGCCTGGCATTCCTAGGCGCATTGTCTTTTCTGGAAAATGACGTGTTGCGTTGGCATGGGCTGCGCTTAAATGAGAAGTGTGCGCGGTCAAGTGGTTTGACCCTAACCTTACTGCCCTTTGTTACGATCATAAATTTCGGTATCGTTGAGCAGAAGTCGGTGTTGGAAGCACTGATAGATTCTAGGACACTTATTCGATTCATCCGAGACCGAATGTTCGAACATCTGACTATGGAGTTGTGAAGAATTTTCATTTGATTCGACGGTGCCTCGATCATTCGGGAATTGCCTAATGCAGACGCTAGAAGTTGACCGCGTCACCTGCTGCTGATTCCGATTATTGCGTCGACACTTATGACGATGATCAAACTGACGAAATTTATAATGATACTGGTGTGATATCTCGAGTCAAAGGGATCGAACACTCGTACAAATGGCCTCATAATAGATCCAGTGGTCCCACGGAATGTCAGATCGCTCGGCCTCAGTCGGAGGGGGCGGATTGCGGCTATATGAGCTGATAGACCTTGAGATAGCACCAGAAGACCAAATGCCTTGGTGCCATGAAAGTAATACCGGCCTCAGCACAATGCATGAGGACTGCATTCTGAGACGGAGTATTTAGGAGCGATGAGTAGACAGAGAGCTTAGGATATGAAAAGTACGCGAGCTTCTGGCCGCAAAATGATATCTCTGACGCAAGAGTTGGTGGTGTGCCAACAAGCCCGATTTCTACGTACATCGAGATTCTACACTGGGTGTGCCGATCATTGTCCCTAAACATTAACTCTGGAATACTCAAATCCCACTCCGGGCTTAGATGAGCTCGTGCGACTGGGGTCTGTGCCAAGCGGCACATCCCTCGCCTCGCGTCCATGAAGGAACCGCGTGGGCCAAACAAAGCAGTAGAGCGACATGGAAAGCCAGAGCGGGAGGGCATCGAAGATGTAGAAGAACGATTCGTGGGTGGCCACATATCCGTTGTACCTACAAAGAAGCGCGTGGTGAGCGTTCAGTCAGAGCCCTCCGAATCTGGAATACACGCACCCGCCAGCATATTCGACGATACGGAACACGGACCGCGTCAAGATCCCAACGCAGGTAGCGCTCATCATGAAGATGAGAATCCGCCAGTCTCCAATGGGTCGAGTAGAGAAAATCCTTAAAGGCTCGCCGTTTTCAGCGTGCCAGACGTGGGGGAAGTGTTTCGATCTGGGTAAAGTCAGCTACGAAAGAAAGAAACACGACGACTGACGCACACTCGGAAGGCAAAGGTGAGCATGAGGAACGTGAACAGCAGGAACGAGACGGCCTGGAGGATTAACCCAATCAAGGCAATCTGGAACGACCGACAAGTTCAGCGCACGAATTCTGTATGGCCGAGGAGTCCCGCACCGTAGTTCCCAGCTTGGCGGAGCTCGCACTCTTGGCGGCGGTCAGTCCTCCTCCCGAGCTTTGCAAGAAGAAGGTGAGGGCGTCGCTCCAGACGAATATCCTGACGACGCGGGTCGGGCGAATGACCAAGCACCGGGAGACGACATCGGGGTTGAACGTGGCGGCGAGACGGGAGAGAATCATGTAGTCTGTGGCCAAGAAAAGGCAAGGCTAGTAGATGCCAGTGAGCAAACTAAAGAAAGGAGGGCAAATATGTGGCATACCGAAAGCAGGATGAACTGCATATCGTTAACAAATGAAATCGAAAAAAACAGTCGAGTGCGCACCAGGTCCCAGGCGATGTACTTGCCCAACGTAAAAGGCGGGGTAGCGTAGAGGTATCTGAGGATGAATCCGACGGTCATGGCTGCTCATGTTATGTGGGACTATCTCGGGGACGACATCCCACGTACCAGTCATTCCAAGAGTCAAGGTAAGCATGAAAGGGCGTCTCGGTCGTACAAGGGCGAATTGGGTCCACAGCACGAGTGCTGACACTCCGTATAACACGACTCCAGTGATCGAGAGCGATTTCTAGGCCCCCCATCAGAACAGGACAAGACAAAATTCGCAAAATGACTCACACTAGGCACATATCCTCCGCTAAATAGAGCGCTTGAGACCAGCGTCAAAGAGAAAGACAGAGGAGCGCTCACATCGGGGTGTCATCACTGCTCCCAGCGGCCAGGGCAGACGCAGCGAAAGACAGCACGGAGAGGAAAAGTGGAAGCGTCATGGGAGGGGTGGTGGGGGATCGGATGACTGGACAGCGTGCTTGTTAAAAAGCGCAGCTCTGCTGAATGCCGGTTTGTATTGGAATGAAGCCGTGTGGAGAAATGATCGCAGCAGTCAAGATTCTGGTCGCAGCAATCGAGAACCTGGTCGCAGCAGCCAGGAACGTGTTGCCGCAGCCAGTCAGCCGAGAACTTTGCCAGAACGTTGCAAGGACCTGACGCCGCCGACCTATCACAAATTTTGAGTGACACAAGAGAAGCATATACATGCTTTCGCACAGAGGCTACGACTTCTCAGACGGACAAGCAGGAATTCACAAATTGCGAAAAACAAATTCGGAAATATTTTCTTTCTGCGTTCTCTGTGTATGTATATAATTTGGCTAGCAATATGACGCAAATTTTGGGGTAGAGACGTCCGTCCGAGTCTCCTCCTAAGAGCTGTCTCGTAACATGGGGCTGACGCGAGATCGATGACCATTTTCCTAGAACGGAAGCGTAGTTGCGAGGAAATGTTTGGGGAAAGTCGGAGAAAAATCACGCATGGGATGCTGTACATGGCCGAGACAGCTTACTGAATCCTTAATATCCGCTGTCCTGACCACCGATTCGGGTCGGTGACACATGAACAACCACATGTAACAGGAGATCAACACCGAGATGGGGCATCGTAGAAAGCTGCATGCACCCCCCTGGAGGCTAACGTCATGGATAATTGGTGGTCCGCATCCTGAAGGAAGCTTTCCAGAGAATCGTAGCCACTTGAATTGACTCCCAGTACGAACGGACGACGCAAAGTACGCATGGAACTAGCTAGATTCCTCGTTCGTTAGATTTGCACAAGGGCCTGCCTGTGGTAGACAGAGGATCGCAATGAGGCAAAGTTGTGTTGACCTATTGGCCTTCTGAGAGGAATATTCACGGGGGAAAATCCCACCAGTCATGTACCTTCTGTGCTTGGCCGCGGCGTCAACCGGTCTATACAATCCCACGAAACCTCTGATGATCGCTGATAAGGCTACAGCCGGGGGTCGGACCATTTTGCCCGGATCTAGGTCGAAAGGGCAGTGGTCTGCCGGACAAAACGGGGCTGGAGGAGCCATAGCACTAGGATTTAGACTAATACGCATGGTTGTAGCCATAAAAACCCTACACTATTTTATGAATGGTAGCCATGGGCTATGGCTAGGCACCTAAATAACCACCGTGGGGTCTATGGCTGCGTGCAATACGCTCAACCCCCGGCATCTTCACTTCGGCACCCATCAACGTCAGTCGATTGCAAATCACCCATCGCCACCAGTGATGGCAGCCATCAACAGTGCTGATGACAGCGTAGGGTTCACGAGAAAGGACATGGTCTGTTCTAGGCAACGCAGATCGTGATGCAGAGTTGGGGTCTCAGTGCTACACTAGACAGCGCTCTCTGCCTCTCGCTTATTGCGATGTGATATGAATCCGTGCTCGCGCTTCCGACAGAATCTGTTGATGCGCGCTGCCTCCGCCGGCGTCATGTGCATTTGATCAGGCGGGACCGACGCTGCACATCTGATCCTTTGTCAGCCCCGCTCCTGATGCTCCATCACTCCGCGCGCAGATGTGCACCTGGTAACCATCGACACCTTTGACGCTCTCACCCGCCCTCCGCCCACAGTGCTGCACGTGATCTGGTGGCTTGCCCGCCGTCCCGCCGTCCATCTACGGCACTGCACGTGATCACTGCTCAGCATCGCGCGCGCGCAGGCGACATCCACGCCAATGTGTGTTGTCATCAGAGGTGATGAGTTCCAGTTCCCGCTCCGCCCCTGGTCCATGCATCCCGCGTTGATACCCCCTGCCGTTTGCCCGTATATGCTTGAGATGTCAGGTACGTGCGCTACGGATTCTGAATTGTGTACAGGTGCGTCATAGCTGTGATTCCAGGCATGAGACACTTATCGGGTTGCGCAGGGCAAGAATCATCCGTGAGCCAAAGGGGACGGTGTGGGTCGCAGGCGAGCATGCAAATCAAATCGAAGAGTGGCGGCATACGGTTCTCACGAAGCTGGCATGCTTCCGAGAACTGCAGGCGGTGAACATGCCTGCAGCCGCCGCTATCATTGAGGAGGCTGAAGCCCGACGCGTCCGTTCAGCTTCAAGCCCTCGGCCTGAGCACATCAAGCTATGGATGCCGAGCGAGATGCCCTCATTGTTGGGTCCAGCGCGGGGTTGTGTGGCCAGGTTGTGTGACATGGAGACGAAGCTGCGGGTGGCGCAGTGCGAGAACTCACTCACACTGGTTCGGGCACGTCTGCATGCAAAGAGGCACCTGATCAGCTTCCGAAATGCGAACGTGACTGGCCAGAACCAGTCAACAAAGGCACGGACACTGATTAGCGAAGTCGGGGAGAAGGTGACAGCAAGCGCCAACCAATATCAAAGGGGACGGCAGGCTCTGGTGGAGGCCGGCCGCTTGGAAAAGTTCCAGCATCTGCAAGAGCTCAAGGATGAGCACCTGCAGATGAGTGGTGCAGCTATGGAGACGGACACAGAAAGGACAGATGCTTGGACAGCAAAGAAGATTGGGGCGCTCGGAGCAGGGCGCGTGCCGAGGCAGGACCACGGATTGTTGAAGCAGGTGATATCATGGATCTGGACCGTGCCCGGAGCTTTGGACAACGAGGAGAAAGATCTGCATGACTGTGAGTTCCCGACGCAGTAGGCACAGGGCGTAACTGACGTCATCACAGCAATACACGTGGAATGGGGTCGGGCGCTGGCGCGTCGCGATAGGTGGACCAAGGAGGTCTTGCTGCTGAAGGAGGAGATGCGTCGGGTGTGTGCTTATCTGGAATGGCAGGCTGATTGGTGGAAGACGAAGTCGTCGGGGCGGGTGAGCTCTTCACGTGAGGTAGACGCAGGTGCGCGGGCATTCACATTGAAGCAGGCGGTGTAGCACACGAAGTTACGCACCTTTTTGCTGAACAGGTGGCGAGGCAACATCGGGGAAGCAAACGAGCCAAATATGTACACTAAGGACATTGTACGATAAGATAAGATATGATGATGTTGGCGATAACAGGCAGGCGGGACAAGCGCGGGAAACCGACGATACGGGAATTGTGCCCGATATGGTGAGGTCAATGGTTGATGATCATCCACAGTCACCGCGATGATTAGATGGCCGACGTGTGGAATCAATGTGATCTGCCGCGATGAATGCCGCTTGATGCGAACACATGAGTGATGAGCGCGTGGGGCGGCTGATCGTTGGGCGGCTGATGGACATCCCGTGATACATTGCGTGATCACGCGAGAAGACTAGAATGCATGGCTGTAGCCATGCTATGGCTACCATTCATAAAATAGTGTAGGGTTTTTATGGCTACAGCCATGACATTAGTCTAAATCCTAGCACTACGGGTGGCTGGAGAGCGGTCCTTTCGTCCGGCATTACGGCCTGGCCTCGTAAGTTTTTGTGGGATGTCCGAAAGATTCTACCAGGTTGGTTTCTACTCGAGAAGTGCCCGCATGACCTCGTTTACTGCTATCGGCAAAGTTTTCTGACCGCGCTAGGGCGCCACCTTGCTTGGCTCGCCACTATCGTCGTACTCAGGCCAATCTTCCTGTTCTCCAGCTATGCATTGATCGCATACATCGAAGAATCTATTCTATCTACACTGCAAGTGCCCGAAATCGGACGTTCGAAGACATTCTCAGATCGTCTCGCGTTGAAATGATTTCCGCACGCCATGCCGTAATTTCCCCTGCTTTGCCTTGCACCAGACACGACGTGTTTGATGCTTGCTCCCGTAAAGTAGTTCATCCGATCGCCTCTGCCATGCTAGCTTAGTCCCACGCCTAGTTTAGCCCGGATACCCCTGTTTCGGAACTTTGTTGCTCAATACGGCCATGTATATCTCCCGCCGCAGTCTTTCAATCCGATAGCTGAGAAGCTCCTAGTGACTGCGACTTGAATTTTTTGACGTTGGAAAGGGGAGAACTACCGGAAGTGCACAAAGATTACAAGAAAGACCAAATTCAGGGGGGCAAGCGCGCTGTTGGACAGAATCGCTCATTTTGAGGCGAAATCGCTCAAGACAGAACTTGTCAATTTCGATAAAGTTTCGGCGCCAGCCCTATCAGGTATGATTCGAGTTCTTGTTATCTCTGCCTCCTGGCAGCACCAGCTGGAACGGTGGTACCGGACCGCAACTGACTGAACCCGCGCGTCAGGCTCAAGGTTCATGCAAAGTGCCGAACCGGCCGTGGAGCTCGGTTTGTGGTCCAAAACATTTAGGACGCAAATCGAACGTAACTCTGCCGCGGCAACGCAAGTAGCCTTGGGGTGGCATCACACTTCGACGGCTGGCAATTCCCGTCTGTTTTGCACGGGCGAGTTACGAGTATCAGCGAATTGCAACCGTGTTGATCTCATCTTTGGCAGTATATTTTTGTGTCCGGATCATTGCATGTTGAGTTTTTACAGCAGTTGATTGCAGCAGTTGATTGCAGCAGTCCCAAGATATACTTGGCGGCGCATGGGGCCCCAAAGTCTGGTCAAGAAGCCCAAATCTGATACATCTTTCAATCGTGGATCGACGAATCCCATGAATTTTCACCGGTAGACTCTCAGTATACTTATAGATAAATATTCTACTATATCTACTTAAATATATGCACTGGGGTATACAAAAAGTCCGTTCTAAACTTTCACGAGTCCATGCGACTTGAGGTCCGTACCAAGCGCAACATTCTCCGCGCGACCGTGAAGGAACCGCGTGGGCCAAACAAAGCAGTACAGTGACATGGCAAGCCACAGCGGGAGGGCATCGAAGAGGTAGAAGAACGATTCATGAGTGGCCACATAACCGTTATATCTAGAAAGAAGCGGGTGGTGAATATGCAGTGAGAACCATCCGATTCGGGAATGTACGCACCCGCCGGCGAATTCGACGATACGAAACACAGACCGCGTCAATATCCCGACGCAGGTAGCGCTCATAACGTAGATGAGAATGCGCCAGTCTCCGACGGGTCGGGTGGAGAGAATCCTGAAGGGCTCGCCGTTTTCAGCCTGCCAGATGTGGGGGAAGTGCTTCGATCTGAATGAAATCAGCGACGAAAGAAAGAAACACAACGCCAGCAGACGTACACCCGGAAGGCGAAGGTGAGCATGAGGAAGGTGAAAAGCAGGAACGAGACGGCCTGGAGGATCAATCCAATGAGGGCGATCTGCGCAAATGAGGGGGTCAGAGCACGAAGTCTGGCTGCTTGGATAACGACGCACGGTAGTCCCCAGTTTGGCCGAGCTCGCACTCTTAGTCGCGGTCAGTCCTCCCCCTGAGCTTTGCAAAAAGAAGGTGAGGACGTCGCTCCAAACGAATATCCTGACGACGCGGGTCGGGCGGATGGCCAAGCACCGGGAGACAACATCGGGACTGAATGTGGCGGCGAGACGGGAGAGGATCATGTAGTCCGTGGCCAGGAAGAGACAAGGCTGGAGAGCATTGGTGAGCAGACGAGACGACGGATGCTCGATATATCCCATACCGAAAGCAAGATGAACTACATGTCGTTGAGAAACATAATTGGAGAGAATAGATGTGAGCGCACCATATCCCAGGCAATGTATTTGCCCAACGTGAAAGGCGGTGTAGCGTAGAGGTATCGGAGAATAAATCCGACGGTCATGGCTTCTCATGTTAATTGGGAATATCTCGGGAACGTCTGACGTACCAGTCATTCCCAGAGTCAAGGTAAGCATGAAAGGGCGTCTCGGTCGTACAATGACAAATTGGGTCCACAGCACGAGTGCAGACAATCCATAGAGCACGACTCCGGTGAGCGAGAGCGATTTCTAGGCTCGCCGTTAGCACCGTCGAAATGAAAAAGCCAAAAAAACTCACACTGGGCACATATCCCCCACTAGACAAGGCGTTTTCGATCAGGACCAGAGAGAGAGACGGAAAGGAACACCCACATCGGTTCATCATCACTTCTCCCTCCGGCAGCGAGAGCAGACGCAACCAAGCTCAGAACAGAGAGGAAAAGTCGAGGCGCCATAGGAGCGGCGGTAGTGAGATAGTGTAACTGGACGGTGCCTGTTAAAAAGCACAGCTCTGCCCAATGATGGTTTGGACCGTAATGCAGCCGTGTGTGTAAATGATCGCAGCAGTCAAGATTCTGGCCGCAGTAGTCAAGAACCTAGTCGCAGCAGCCAGGAACCGTATCGGCGCAGCCTGACAGCCGAGAACATTGGCCGAACAATGCAAGAACCTGACACCTGCGACCTATCCCAGCTTTTGAATGACACAAGGGAGCAACTTTCACGCTAACACAAACAGACGCTGCAGCTTTTCAGACGAAGAAATAGGTAGTAAATTTTCAAAAACTTTTTAATAATAATAATCGGGAAATAGAGCGTATTAGATTTCGTGGAAACCACCACTTTCTACAAAAAAGCTTCTGTAGAAAGTTCTCGACTTTCTATGGGAAGTGATTCAAATCTGTGCAATTGTCAAACGTGGTCACACTGGTCACAACGGATCACATTAATTTCCATCCAAATCGCGTCGAGCGCGTCGTGCGCACGCGTGTAATCTCGTACCTCCTCTGCGCTGGAGGTTGTTCTTTTCAGCGCAACTGGGAGCATGGGAGGCAGGAGATGGCGGAGTTGGCGAGAGTTGGCAGCGTGACAAGTAATGTGATTGTATGTGGAGTTCCTTTCGCTATAGAAAGTGGCCCAGATTTAAGCGACATTTGATAGGTTTTTTGTAGAAGGTTACTTTTTACGAATTCTAATACGCTCTAATGAATGTATACTTATATGTTCGGGGTCCTCCGCGGATATAATTTGGCCGAAACTATGACGTAGATTCTGGAATAAGAACGACCCGGCCGGTTCGGACGGTCTTGTTCTGAAGAGCTGCAACCGTACCATGGGCCTGATCCATGCCTGACGCGAAGTTGATGACTGGCATTTCCCTAAAACACAAGTGCAGCTGTAAGGAAACGTCAATGAAAAGCCACGCACGCGACTGTTCCGATGACCGAGTCAACCTACTGAGCAGCGTATTACTATCGAGCGTCTTATTCACCGATCCGGCTCGTCGACAGATGGCCAGCCACATGCAAAAGGAGATCACGGCCGAGATGAAATACATGCAACGACATAATCTTCTTTCGAAGCGTGTTCTGAACAGCCGTTTCTCGCAGCAAGAGTTGTATGAGCCGCCTCAGACTCATCCATGGGCCATTGGTATTCCAAATCGTGCAGGAAGCTTCCTGGAGGATCTCAGCCGCTGAGATTGACACTGAGTGCTACTATCAAGGGACCACAAAGTACGCATGAAACCAGAATAAAAAATCTTGAGCCTTTCGCAAGGGCATCTTTATGAAATACAGACAACTGGAAGAAGAGGAAAATCGCGGTGACCAACTGGCCCTGCGAGAAGAACATGCACGGCGAAGAAATTCCACCAGTCAGGACGATCATGTGCTTTCGGCACTTGGCGGCATGATCAACCGGTCGAGGGAATGCCACAAAGTTCCTCTGATTAATTCAACTCTGAGGAAGACGGACAGTTTCTTAAGATCTAATTTGGTCAAAAGGCCAGGAGCCTGCCGGACCAAACTTGGGATAGCGGGGCTGGAGGGCAGCCTCGCATTGCCGGACAAAATTACCGCCTCACAAGTTGTTGTCGTTTTGTGTAAGGTCCTATTCTACTTGAGCTCGGCGCGCCGGCTTGTGGTTTCCTCGTGGGACTCTCCATGGGTGCTCGGACTCGACCGCTTGAGGCCGGAAGCCCCTATTTCGGACATCTTGTGGCTGGATGCGCAAGAAATATCTCCCGCTGTGCTTCCTCAGACCCTGTCTCGGTCTGTGTGCCGAACGCTCCCGGTCACGGTGATTTTCCCATGTCTCTCATATTAGAGGGAGAGAATCGGCGCAAGCTTGTCGCTGAAATCTACGAGGAAAACCCTATCCAGGGGGAGCCTTGCGCAGCGGGATAAAATCAGTCATTTGAGGCAAAATCGCCTCAGACGAAACTTGTCGATTTCGAGACTTTCGGCGCCAGCCTCATCAGGTATGATCAGAGCTCTTGGTATTTCTGTCTCCGGGCAGCGGTAGCTGGAACGGTGGTACCAGGGCGCAACTGATTCAACCGCGCATCAAGCTGAAAGTTCAGGCAAAACATTCAGGACGAATATCGAACATAGCTCAGCCACGGCAACGCTAGCCTTGAAGGGGGCCTTTACACTTCGACGGCTGGAAATGCCCGTTTGTTCTGCGTGGCGGAGTGATGACTACCAACGAATTGCAACCGTGTTGATCTCATCACTGTGCTTTTCTGTGCACAGATGATTGCATGTTGATTTTTTCCAGCAGCTGATTACAGCGGTACCAAGATGCTCCAGCCGACACATGGGGCCCCACAGTCTGATCAAGAAGCCTAAATCTGATACACCTTAGGATCGTGAATGGATGGATGAATCCCATGAATTTTCACAGCTAGCATCTAATATATAATTACAAACTCTACTCTATCTACTGAGACAGATACATTAGGGTATACAAAGAAGTCCGATCTAAACTTCAACAAGTCCATGCGACTTGGGGTCCGTACCAAGCGCGACATTCTCCGCGCGACCGTGAAGGAACCGCGTGGGCCAAACGAAGCAGTACAGCGACATGGAAAGCCACAGCGGGAGCGCGTCGAAGAGGTAGAAGAACGATTCGTGAGTGGCCACATATCCGTTGTATCTAGAAAAAAGAGAGTCAGTGTCATAGTCAGGATCATCCGAATCTGCAATGCACGCACCCGCCAGCATATTCGACGATTCGGAACACGGACCGCGTCAAGATTCCGACGCAGGTAGCGCTCATCATGAAGATGAGGATCCGCCAGTCTCCGACGGGTCGAGTTGAGAAAATCCTGAAAGGCTCGGCGTATTCAGCTTGCCAGATATGGGGGAAGTGTTTCGACCTGGATTCCATCAGATAAAAAAGAGGAATTAGGACGGCGGACGCACACTCGGAAGGCAAAGGTGAGCATAAGGAACGTGAACAGCAGGAACGAGACGGCCTGGAGGATCAGCCCAATCAAGGCGATCTAGAACGAGCGACAAGGTCAGCGCACGAATTCTGCATGGCTAAGAAGACCCGTACCGTGGTTCCCAGCTTGGCCGAGCTCGCACTCTTGGACGCGGTCAATCCTCCTCCGGAGCTTTGCAAAAAGAAGGTGAGGACGTCGCTCCAGACGAATATCCTGACGACGCGGGTCGGGCGGATGGCCAAGCACCGGGAGACGACATCGGAACTGAAGGTGGCGGCGAGGCGGGAGAGGATCATGTAGTCTGTGGCCAGGAAGAGACAAGGCTGGAGGGCGTTGGTGAGCAGAGGAGACGATGGACGGTTTACGAGTGCCATACCGAAAGCAAGATGAACTGCATGGTGTTAAGTAATCAAATCTGAAAAAAATCGCTCTGAACGCACCATATCCCAGGCAATGTACTTGCCCAACGTGAACGGCGGGGTAGCGTAGAGGTATCGGAGAATGAATCCGACGGTCATGGCTGCTCACGTGAACTTGAGGCAATACCTAGGACAACATGCAACGCACCAGTCATTCCAAGAGTCAAGGTAAGCATGAAAGGGCGTCTCGGTCGCACAAGGGCGAATTGGGCCCACATCACGAGTGCCGACAATCCATACAACACGACTCCGGTGATCGAGAGTGATTTCTGGGTCCGCCGTCAACACAGCAACAGAGAAGATGCGAGAGAAAAACTCACACTGGGCACATATCCACCACTAGATACAGGCTCGAGATCAGGATCGAACGGGAAAACGCGGGGAAGTCTCACATTGGTGTGTCATCGCTCCTTCCCCCAGCAGCTAGCGCAGACGTAGCCAACGTCAAAATCGAGAGGAAGAGTCGAGTCGTCATGGAAGGGGCGGTGGGGGATAGAGTGCCTCGACGTGGTGCCTGTTTAAAAGGACAGGTCTGCGCAGTGACGTTTGATCGAATGAGGCCGTGGTGATCTGATCGCAGTAGTCAGGATCTTTACCGCAGCTCGGGTACTAATTGAGAACCCGGCCGCAGCTCGGTCGCAGCAGCCAACGAACCGCAAATTTCATATAACACCCTAAAAGCATGACACGCTTGCTTTCCGACACCAGAGCTCTTCGATGGAGCGGTAAAAGGTTTCAAATTTCATTCCGAAATGCAGGTTCGGTGTTTGTGACGCCGAGTTTCTACTGCGCAAAGTTTAGGAGCAAAAGTAAGCCACTCGCTAGTGTGAAGAGCTCTCTTCCAGAAGATAGCTGACGTAGGGTTCACATGAATTCGATGACCGCCGCCATGAAAACAAGTGTCGAGCAGCCGAGTATCCCTAAAGGAGCTTCAACTTCCTCGGACCTCAACGTTCCCAATTTCCTGCTAGGGTCGTATCTGCTGGCACCACAGCTTCCGATCTCGACTTTAAGCTCTCTTGAATAAAGGGTCATCAATGAAGCATGCGAAAAGTGATATAAACGGGCTCACCTTGTTGTCGACGGACGGCTCAACAATCAGAGCCTGATCCCCAACACGTGCATGGTACAGTGAACGTCTTGAATTTCCATGTAGAAAATTCTCCAGTCATAATCCAAGGTGAGCCTCTTTGTCAAGAATACAAACGCTCGAGACCTTGAATCGCTCGTCGGCCGCGTTGCCCTGCCAGTGGTCTTCGCACTCCGCACGCAATGCTGAAACGGGCCTGGTCGGATATCTCTACATCTCGGCGTTCAATGCCGCGATCTGATCTCTGTTTCGTCGGTAAAAACAAGTTTCCCCGATGGAAGCTTGGATCCTCGGCTTTGCGGGCCTGAGATGGACTCGGCGCGCGCTAGTCAGTAGCCTCCGGTTGCTGTCTCGGCCGAGGGAATTACTCTCAAAGCTGTGATTGGGAAATACAAGGCAAGATCGGAAGACACCGGGATGTCTTGGTGCTTCCCTCGTCATCCATTGTCTCAGCCGACGTTCTAATTGGGATACCTTTCGAGATCACTGCCAGGATATATGCATCAGGATGCATCAGATGCCGCCGGGTGAGATGCCGGAAAATCCACCTTCCAGACTACGTCACAATCAGGCCACATTTTCGTACTTTCGGCCAGGTCTGCGACTCAATCAAGCTATGCGACGTCATGGATAGCCGCAAAATCTTTGCGGTTTCTTCATTTGGTGCGCACGTAGTGCTGAGACGAGACTCAGGCGTGTGAAGCATTTGCTCGTGGGCGGCAATTCTGCACGAGAAAATGTCTCACTGGCAGATAGGCGCTTCAGACTTTGACATGTTTGTGGCGACCTATCCAGCATCATGATCACCTCGATTCTTCTGTCTGCACGTAAATCGCCATGGCCTGTCTTCCGAGGCATCAATCCATTGTCTTCCCCGCCTATCGACACAAGATGCTCTTCTCTGATGGATTGGGTCGTGCTCACGGATATAGGTCCACGGCTTGGGAGCCTGATAAGCGCTGTCGAGATAAGATCAGATTCGCATCCTTACCTGGCTTCTCATTGTGCAACACATTGGGTGAGGCCGGTCAAGGTGGGTTTATAAAGACAGGGCGTGCGCTGGGCGGCGCTTTGCTGCGCCTGGTGTCTTTCCCGAACGCACTTTATCTGACCTTTGCACGCACGAACGAGCTTTGATAGCCCGAACACTGCTTCATTCCACGATGCTCTCATCCCCATACGACCCATCCTTCGCTGCCCTGGCGGCACAGACGACCACTACGAATGCCCCGACCAATGCCTATGCTGCTGGCAATCTCGTGTATGCACCCAGCAGCGATCCGAACAGCCATACCATCCAGCAGTTTGCGCAGCCCCAAGCCCAATGGCCTCAGCATCCGCAATCGACACACTCATTCCACCCCGGTGCCCAGGCGGCGCCGATCCCGTCTTATCATATGTACAGCCCTGCCAATAACGGCGGCGCGCTGCACGGGTGGCCGATCCCACAGGCTGCAGTCCCGCACCCCGCACGTGCGATAGTCTTCCATCCCAGGGCGGCGCGGATGCCCGCTGCGAGCGCACCGAGCTCCTCACTCGGGGTCGGAGATGTCGTGCGCGTGCATAACGGTGGCGCGCCCTATGGCTGGCCTGTCCGACGACAAGCTGTGCCGCCGCAAGCCCCATCGTCTCACAACCCTCAGCCTATACACTCCTTCACGACCGTTCCCAACTTTGTTCAGGGTTCAATCCCGACTCCGAATCTTCCCCCGTCGGGCTTCACGTTCCTGTATCCCGTTGCGGGGACTGTCCCAGTCAACCAGTTTACCCCAGCTCCCGTCCCAAACGCACATGCTGGCGCCAGCAGCACGGCCGGCCCCTCAAAAGTCCCTGCTGCGACTTCCGATCCTTTTCGGTACTATCCACACTGGAATCCCGCTCCTGCTCCAGCCCCCACCCCCGCTGCTGCTCCGATTCCGCCTGCAAACATGGCCGCCCCATCTGCGGCGCTTCAGTCGGAGATGGCTCGCGTCATGCAGAACCAGCGCCTGTTCTTGCAGAGAGAGCAGCAGGTCCAGCCGGTGTCCCACCAGCAGCTGCAATGGCAGCAACAGCCACATTACCAGCCGCTGATGGCTCAGCCTGCTGTTGCTGGGGCTGTTTCGACCAATCACAACTCGACGCCTGGTGTTGCGAAACGCCCTCGGTGGGTAGCCTCTCGTCTCCTTTCATCTTTCTCGCTGCTGATGCTTCCTTCTCAGCACCGTGTCGTCTGCGAACTGCAATGACCAGCCGACGAAACGACTAAAGCGGAGGTACCTGGTGCATCTTCTGTTCTGTTTCGTAAGCTCACTCGGCTTCCAGCTCCGATGCGACTGTCCCAGAGCCGCAAGCTGCTCCCAAGCCCGACGTTCTTCCAGAGGGCCAACAGCCCGTCCTCGAGGACAACCCCGCTCATCCGCCCACCCCGTCTCGTCCTGCGTTTGAGAACATCGTGAATACCCCGTCTCCAAAGAGTCTCGAGCGTCGCGGAGAGAAGTTCGAAACTCCTCACGAAGACAGCGTCGAGGATGCTCTTCTGAAGCAGGCACTTGGGTCAGCGTGCAAGCCAGAGGACATTTTCGCTGCGTTTGTGGCTGTTCCCGACGATGAAGACGACGACGCGCTGGCTGGAACTCAACCACTTCCGCCCATGCTGAATCTGGCCAACTTGACGTCGTTTCGGGTCAACGAGGACGACGAATCCACATGCGTGGCCTCGGGACAAGGCGCGCTCCCCGCGTTGGTTACCGACTACCTGTTCGGTGATCTCCCGTCCGACCCTTTCCTTCGAATCACCCACGATGAGAGTGTCCGCGTTGCAGAGCGGTTCCTGGCGCTCTCCGGGATCGATGAGATCTGGGATCTCGATGATGAGGAGATGCCTGCCCTGGTCATGCCGGTTGACCAGGGATGCGTGGATCCGAACGACATTCTAATGTTACCTTAAGCCTCTGTTATCATCGACAAGAGCCATAGCCCTAGTTTTTAGTCTAAAAGTTTTGGTAGTAGCCAAAAGAATTGCTTTCAAATCTTTGGTAGTAGCCAAAGGATGTGGCTGTATGGGCTGTACGCCCGGCAGACTACGGCAACAGTCCAGATGCCAACACCATCACCATGATAGACACTGACAGTGACCGGCGGGATTGTCGTTACCGCGATCGTCCTTAGCGCGATCGTTGTTACCGCGCGCCCCGCCCTCACGTGTACCATCATCTTAGTGATATCACTGATTGTTGGCCGTCGCTGCCCCGCCATCATCGCTGTGAGTCATATCACCGATCGACGCTTCCCGCCCCGTCATCACTGCCCTTCGGCTGTTACCGCCTGTCGCATCACTTCCCCGCCGTTACCGCCGCCACCCTTCCTCCCTTCGTTTTCGTTCCGCGCGCTGTTGTTTATAGGCGCACGCGCTGTTGTTTATAGGAGCGCGCTGTTGTTTGCAGGCGGGCACTCTTGGTTACGTGTCCCGTCACGTGTTATCCAGCCATCCCGACACCAATCGATTACATTCAATCTTAGGCATTCCCCGAGTGACAATCAATCACCCTCCGTAATCTAGTCTACCACAGTAATCTAATCTACGTAATCTAATCTACCACCGTCCCCGCCCTTTCCACCGCCCATAATGTGTAGCTAGGCCCTCCAGCATCCATCCGACGTCGATCACAGCCTCCAGCCACTTCTCTTGATCCACCGCCGATGTTTCGGCCGTCAGTGCATTCCCCCAGAAGCACAGCCCGGCAACCAACGATAAAACCCCGTTTGGGCCCCACTGAAACAGCTCCCCCCATTCCTCCCCATATGAACCTCTTGTCCATCCACCATTCGACGAGTCTTGCTTCCGCCAATCTGGCTGCATCCCACCCCACCAGGCCATAAACTGCATCCCAAACCGATTGACATCCCGAATCTCAGGCACCTTTCGCCGCTGTCCTTTGATCCAGGTTGAAACTTCCGCTGGGCGATTCTCCGATGGCAGTTTGGTATCCGCAACCTCATAGCGCGAGGCAGCCTCGGTCCTCGTCCAAGCCTCCACCACCGCATCAAAATGAGGCCCCAGGTCAAATTGCACCATGTTTTGGTGCGCGGTCTTGAACCATACATCCGCTTTGATGGGGCAGATTGGTCGCATGCGTTGTTCGATCACAGATGACGATCCCTGCAATCCTCCCATCCCATCCTTTCCGCTGCTGGCTCCTGGAGGTGGCTGTGATCCATCCGTCCCATTCTTGGCGCTGCTGGCTCCGGAATCTGGCTGTGATCCATCCGCCCCATCCTTCGCGCTCCCTGGTACCGGAGAACCCTCCATCTCTTCATCTTCTTCGCCCGCACCCGCGTTCGAGGAACCCTCATTTGGTGATGTCACCGCCAATCTGCTCGACCTCCTCCTCTTCTCCGGACCACCAGCGGATGCCGAAGACCTCGATGCTCGTCGCTTCTTCTTCACAGCCGGGGCTGCCTCTTTGCCCTCGGACCGACTCAGACCGTCCACAGCCCCCTCGAGATTCAGCGCCCTCAGCATGGCCTGATTCTTCGCGATGTTACGGCGCCGCATGATCATGAAGGGCAGGTCACTGTCAGGCACGTCCGCGTACCAGTCCTCGTATGTTGCCGTCCCATGCTTGGTCAAAAAGGTGACCAAAGTCTTGCAGGGCTCCGGCAGGCGATGACGTTTCAGCTCTTCCGGGGTCATATTTGCCTCCTTGGCCTCCACATCTTCTTCATCATCCCCTCTGTCCTCAGACGTAAGAGCTGCCGTCGTCTCAGCAACAGGCGAGGATTCGCGTGAACTCGCCAACGGTGCCGGGGACGATGTTCTTGATGAGACGCCGCTACCGTTTGTGACACCAACAGAGCTGGTGGATGCGCTGGTTGTGGAAGGGACGGTGGTGGATGCGCTGGTTGTCGATGGGAGGGTTGTGGCTGGCACGCTCGGGGATGCGCTGGTTGTGGATGGGACGGTGGTGGATGCGCCCGCATTCTCGCTCGCCTTCGCCTTGCGCTTGGCTCGGGGTTTTGCGACCTTATCCTTTGTTCCCTCCTTCTCCTTCCCCTTATCTTTTGTTCGCTCCTTCCGCTTCCCTCTCCCCTTCAACGACCCGCCCTGTCTACCCTCAACCGCCGCCGCAAGCTGCTCGCGCTCCATATCAATCTCCGAATCGCTCGAGGCCAGATCCTCGTCGTCAGAATTGTCGGAGCAGGAGGAGGATGAATCGTCATCCTTTGACGCAATCTTGTACTTGGCGGTAGCGAGCATGGTAGAATCGACCAGCAACCCATCATTCAGCCCATCTGCTGCCAGCGCAGAAGCTTCACAGTCCGCTTTCGCTATCATCTCGTCAGTACATACGCTAGGCAGACACAGTTTGTATCCACATACTGAATGCAGTCTCGAGATACTCCAGGAAAAAGTCGGTAACGTGTCGTTTGAATCTCTTCGCATCCCATTGGCCCCAGTGAACTGCGTCGGCCGCTCTGTTTTCGCCACAGGAAATGCTAGAGCATTGTCAGAACATGTCGCGTCAGAGGCGTCTCTGTAACTCACAGATGTGTCCCAAGCTCGCCACCGAACTCCGGCATCGGACCTCCTACAAGCATCGTAACATGGAGGCCAGTGCGTTCGTGAACACCCTTGATAATGGGGCGCATGAAACTGTCCAGGGCCTTGATTGCACTAGTCGGGGAGACACATCAGCGAACGCTCTCTCAAATTCATGCACACTCACCAATGTCGACTCAATGGATCCCTAGGTGGTTCGGCAGCGAGGCTTGCAGCATACTCAGCCTTCTTCACATCCCCCTCAGCGGCGGCGCGTTGTTGTACGGCTTTCTGCTCCTCCTGCTCCAGCTCCCTGAAAAGCTTCCGCACGACCCCAGCCCGAAAATCTCCACGTTTTGAAGCCCCCTCCGGCAGCGCCTCCAGCTTCTGCTGGATGATAGGATCCACCACTGCTTTCGCTTCACGCATATATTGCTGCCATCCCTGACGCGCTTTCGGTGGGCGAGTGATTCCGGACAGTTTCCCCATCAGCACCGCGAAGGGATCCTTGCGCGGGTCGAGACCGCATTCCCGTTGTCGCTTCAGAGCGCGTCGAATTCGATAGGCGTACCAGCGAGTGATGCGCTGTGAGAACGATGAGTGTCACGTTCCTGATGGCATATTCACACGTTACGCACCCCATTGTGAGCTTGAATCCGCGCTCGTTTCTCCTGCTCCTCCTCCTCCGTCAAAGTCTCCTGCACTAGCGGGGCCTTGGGGTCGTAGTCTCGGATCTCCTCAGGCTCCACGTGATCTGGTGTGCGCTGTTGAAGCTTGTTTGTATTAGCGACTATCACAGTATGTAGACATGACATCATATGTAGTATCTTTAGATTACTTTGGCTCGCTCCACAATGACCTCATACCTGACCTCATTATTGCGTCATCCATTACTCATCTATGATATCACTACTCCACTATGACATCATGATATCTGCTCCAGACTGGTATATAAACCTAGTACTATACGCTCCATATCCTCAGCTCTGTGTCTTCTACACTCGCTGAGGTATGCATACTCTCTTATGATCTCTTACGACTCATACTCATGACTTGTACCTAGACTCTGTCTCTATAGGTACTGCTAATGTTAGCTCTGTGTCTTCTACACTCGCTGAGACTCTGTCTCTATAGGTGATCGCTACTGGTCGTATCTCCACTGCGCGGTATTGTCTGCGACAGGTTATGGGCCCCGCCTGAACCACTAGCGGCAAATCAAGAAACATCGAACTACTCCCTTTACTAAGGCGAGTATCTTTCACTCGTTCAGCCCTTCTAGAGCGCCGTCTTTGTGCGCTCGTCCCACTTGCTGGATGTCGGTCCTCGCATTTGTGCTCTCACCCTCAAGGGGTTACGCGAGCGGCGTCAGGGAGTCATTCAGTTGGCAGACGCGCCGTTAGCTATTCCGTCCATGATTGCTCGCGCGCGTTTTACGTTACATCTTTTTATTGTACAGCGGACATACCCACCAGGCACTGGTCCTTTGGTCAATCCCACTCCTGAACCTTGCGCGAAGCGCCTAGGTGGTGTGGTAGCTCTCAACAGCTGCTGGAGGTCAATCCCTCCGCCAGGCAAAACAATCCTTCGGGGTTGACTCGCATTCCTCACAAGGGACCCTGCGGGCTGGTGACACTACGAGGATTCATGCAATGACGCTCTGCGTGTATGCATGTCTTTAAAAGGGAGAAGATGGGCGGCCAAACCCGGTGCTTGGGACGGCCTTGGGCACGTGTCCCTTGGCCAGTGACGGACTGCGAGGGCAGTAATCACCGTCGGGTACTGCTGCCGCTGACGTATATAGTTACGTTACTTTGATACAAATATGGGCACTTACTATACCGCTTTATTTCGTTATCATTCCCCGCGCGTATATGGGCATCATGGATGGGATGGGGACGCTTGGTCGTTCTCGTTTCAGAGACTTGGCACTTGGGATTTTGTTTCTTGGTCTGCAGAGAATCTGGGGCTGACTTCGTCGCTCTAGTCTTCATCTCTATCACCCTGTCATCACCGAACGATCCTCCTGTTGGGGTTATCCTATACCCTGTTAACTCTTGGACGACTTTCGGACACTCCTATCTTCCCATCGAATCCATCACCGGTGACATCTATCGGGTTGGTGATATCGACAATCAGAACAGCGATCAGGCGCAAGGAAATTTCACCGTCGCGCTTCGTCTTCTGTTTGGAGATCCTCCATACGTCGAACCCACTCTTCTCCACCATCACATCGCCGACGTCATCGAATTTCTTCCCACAATGTCCGGGATAGAAAAGCTCAACAATTCCATCCTGAGCGTCTTTGACGGCACAAACTGGAACACTTGGTCGGACAACTATATGAGCATATGCATGCACCAGGGCACTTGGGGGGTTGTGAAACCCTCTTATATCACGGTTAACGGTACACCAGCTGCAAACATTGGTGCAGTCGAACGTCCTTCAACTGCTGGGGACTCCCAAAATCAATGGGACGTTGCCAATGAAAAGGCACTGGGTCTTGCGCGGGTTTATATTACCCAGAATCTGCGCAAGGGAATCTTTATGGACGGTCAGCGGGAGCGCACTGCGCGCAAAGTTTGGGCGAAAATGGCGACGGATTATGGCCAGCCAAATGCCATCGATGCTTTCGTCGAGTACCGCCTCCTGAACACCACCACCTTCCATGGTGGTGACACCATTGAGAAGCAAATCATGGAAATGGAGACTCGTCGTCGCCAGTGTTCGGAAGGAGGAATCGAGATCCCCGACTACCTCTTCGCGACTCTCATGCTCGCCGCCTTACCCGCTTCCAGCAGAGGTTTTGTCACCTCTTATCTGGCCAATCGTCCTATCGCTTCCTTGAACCCGGTCGATGTCAAGAACAGCGTCATTGGGAATATCAAGATCGAGAACCTCGACACGACGTCGAACTCGAAGATTTCCACCGTTCCGTCCCTCGCCACCCGCTGCACTCATTGTAACAAGTCCGGTCACGTTGCGGCATCCTGCTACAAGAAGTATCCCAACCTCAAGCCTACTGGTCAATCTTCTGACAAAGGCAAGGGGAAGCAGGATGAGGGGAAGAAGAAAAAGAAGAAGGAGAAGAAGAATAGTGGTGATGGTACCAGCACTGTAAACAACAAAGAGGTTGTAGCCGCTCCCGCGGTTGCAGCTTCTTCTTCTAATGGAATGCACTTCTCGTCCTATTTCATGAGTGACTCCCTCCAACACAACGATGATGGAATTTTTGTTGAAGAAATGGGAGACGACTCCAAAGTTCGTTTTCTATGGGATTCGGGTTGCACACATCATATGACAAACACCCGATCCGATCTTCACAACATCAGACCTATCGACACCTATGTAGTCGTTGGGTCGGGAGCTCGCTTCAAGAATGAAGCCATTGGAGATATTGTGTTGCGGGGTCATACTAGTAGTGGCATGGACTACACCTTCACTCTGAAGGATGTCATCTACAACCCGCACATAAGAGGGCGCTATCTTTCTGGGTATGCGCTCGATCAGGCTGGTTACTACACCGTGGTTGGTGACAACAAGGCAATCCTAGTCACCAAGGATTGGCTCAACAAGGGAAAAGCGCATGGGGATGTCTTGATGACCTTTAAAGCAAGCAATCGCTGCTACTGGTACTACCCCGAGGAGCTCGTGGCACCATCTGTGTCTGCATCTCACGAGTCTACCGCGCTTGCTTCCCTGGAAACTACCGATCGTGAATTGTGGCATAAGCGTTTTGGTCATGCGGCTCGGAGGACCCTTACTCACTTGCCGACACAAGTTGAAGGTGTTCCCCCCTTGCGACGCAATAAAGACCAGCGCGGCATGTGCGATGGATGTATGCTTGGAAAACAGCACAAGCATCCGTACCCTGCATCAGAGAAACGTGCTAGCAAACCCCTCGAACTTATCCACACTGATTTGATGGGCCCCTGGCCTACTCAGTCGTTGGAAGGTTCACGCTACACAATTTCGTTCTACGACGATTTCTCGAGCTTTGGCATGATGGTGTTCATTAAATCAAAGGACCAAGCCTCTACCGCGATTAAAAACTTTGTTGCCCTTGTAGAGCGTCAGCTCGGCACAAAAGTACTGGCCTTCCGGTCAGATCGTGGAGGTGAATATATGTCCGATGAACTCACAGCCTGGCTCAATGCACGTGGTATTATGCACCCTAAGTCCGCGCCACGCGAACCACAGCAAAATGGGAGGTCTGAACGTTGGAATCGCACAGCCTACGAGAAAGCGGAATGCATGCGCCTCGATGCCGGCCTATCCAAAGGCTTCTGGCAATGTGCTATGGATGCATCTGTCCACGTTCATAATAGACAACCTATGGCACGATTGGGATGGCGAACACCTGCGGAACTGTGGCTTGGAAAGAAGCCAGACGTCTCTTATTTCCGTGTGTTTGGATGCAAGGCGTCTCTCTATGTGGATGTTGAAAAACGCCCGAAAGGGTTGGAGCATGGACGCCCCGACCACATCTTCGTTGGATACGAACGAGAGACAAAAGCTTGGAAAGTGTGGGATCCGAATCAACGCAAGACACGAATCTCTTCAAACGTCGAGTTCGATGAGCGAGTATTCCCTGCCAAGTCCAAGCTAGTCACCGGCAATGTGTCCTCTGGACCGGAGCCGTTCACACCATTCGAGGAAACCTTCCCTGACCTTATCAATAATCCTGCGCCTGCAACGCCTTATGCAAGCATACCACCTCCTGCTCTCCCACCGCCACCGGCACCCCTCGCGCAACAAGGTCCTGTCACGGGATCGCGAGAAGTACCCCTAATGCCTGGCCCGATAGACGATCGCCCGATTGCCCATCGCCGCCCTCGTCGGAATAAGCCCCGCATTATGCCAGATGGAACTACGTATCAGAGGCCTAGCAGCATTGAGTCCATGTTATCAGCTGCCCAAGCTGAGCATGACTTGCCTCAAAACGTACGGGACGTAGCAAAGAGCCCGGATGCACTCAAGTGGGAGCGCGCGATGCGCGAAGAACTGGACTCTCTCGAGGAAAACTGTACTTGGGATTTGACCAGCCTTCCACGCGGTCGAAAGACTGTCAAATGCAGATGGGTGTTTAGCAGGAAGCGTGACGGTCGTTTCAAAGCACGACTTGTTGCCAAGGGATTCACTCAGGTTCATGGGTTTGACTATGATGAGACCTTCTCGCCAGTATTGCGCTACGAATCTTTGCGCATACTTATGGCTCTGGCTGCTCTCGAAGATTGGGAGATTCATGCCATGGATGTCAAAACGGCATTCCTAAATGGGGATCTGGAGGAAGAAATCTATATGGAACTTCCGGAATTACCCAAAGGTTTCTCGTCATGGCCAAAAGAAAAGGTGGCACGCCTTCGTAAATCACTCTATGGGTTGAAACAGGCGTCTCGTCAGTGGAATATCAAAATCCACAATGCCCTCCTCGAACTTGGTTTTGCTCGGACATACTCCGACGCCGGTGTCTACACATATCGCCAACAAATGGGAGATACGGTCATCATCTTGGTGCTGTATGTTGACGATATGCTCATTATGGGCAACAATCTGCCGGAGATAGCGCGGATCAAATCAATGCTCGCGAACCGCTTCAAAATGACAGATCTTGGTCCTGCGAAGGATTTCCTTGGTCTGAACATAGTTCGTGATCGCAAAGCGCGTAAAATCCGGATCGATCAGACTTCCTATATCGAAGGAGTTCTAGAACGTTTCCGGATGTCTTCGTGTAAAGAAGCTCGTACTCCCCTGCCTTCCGGCATCGTGCTCGAGAAGCATGATGGAGAAGTTGATGAAGACCGTCGTACCCGATACCAGCAACTGATTGGCAGTCTTCTATACGCCATGCTTGGTACTCGCCCCGACATTGCCTATGCAGTCATCCGTCTATCAAAGTTCAACAGCAACCCGTCAGAACATCATTGGAACATGGCAAAATACATACTCCGGTACCTTCAGGGCACCAAAAACTACCAACTTTGCTATGATGGTTCCACTGGCGCAGGCCTTATCGGTTATTCCGATGCTGATTGGGCGGAGAACAAAGACGACAGGCATTCAACCACGGGATATTCCTTCTTCATCGCCGGTTGTGCAGTGACCTGGGTTTCTAGACGCCAGCCCACGGTCGCTTTGTCCTCAACAGAGGCCGAATACATGGCTCTGAGCGATGCTACACGCCAGATTGCCTGGATCCGCACTTTGTTGACTGAGCTCGGATATGACTTGCCATCCACGCCTCTTTGTGTTGATAACCAAGGCGCTATCTTCATGGCAGTAAATCCAGTTCATGATAGGAGGACGAAGCACATCGACATCCGCTATCACTTCGTACGAGAATCCGTCGAAGCTGGCAATGTCCAACTTTACCATGTGCCGACTGATGCGATGATCTCCGACACGCTCACAAAGTCTTTGGCATGGGTGAAGTTCCAACAACATCGGCTGTCTTTGGGTCTTCGTGATCCGACTGTTTAGTCGAGTGGGAGTGTTGAAGCTTGTTTGTATTAGCGACTATCACAGTATGTAGACATGACATCATATGTAGTATCTTTAGATTACTTTGGCTCGCTCCACAATGACCTCATACCTGACCTCATTATTGCGTCATCCATTACTCATCTATGATATCACTACTCCACTATGACATCATGATATCTGCTCCAGACTGGTATATAAACCTAGTACTATACGCTCCATATCCTCAGCTCTGTGTCTTCTACACTCGCTGAGGTATGCATACTCTCTTATGATCTCTTACGACTCATACTCATGACTTGTACCTAGACTCTGTCTCTATAGGTACTGCTAATGTTAGCTCTGTGTCTTCTACACTCGCTGAGACTCTGTCTCTATAGGTGATCGCTACTGGTCGTATCTCCACTGCGCGGTATTGTCTGCGACATGCGCCAGTCGAATCTCGCATGAAACTCCAGGCAAGCCTTCTGGATGGCAGCCCGCTCCTCTGCCCAGGTTCCATGCAACCTCGCCTCAGTAACCCGCTTCAAATGCCGGCGAAGAACCTCCTCCCGAGCCCCTTCCGCCCATAGCCGCAGATTCTTTCGCTCCGACTTTCTGTCGGGTTTCTTCTTGCTTGTCTTGCCTACCACAGCCATTTTCAGCTACAGTCGTCTCAGGTTAGCTGAATTTCAAATCCCCGCGCTTTATTCACTTACACAATATTTTCAGCAGCGAGCAGGAAGGAGCGACACGTGGGATCCGCAATCAGCCGACCAATGTGCCTGCAATCAGACGCGGCCGCCTCTCGGTTTTCCATCAGGTCCAGGTGCCACATTTATTGCCATAATCGAAACCAGTCTACTTAATCACAATCTATATGCCTGTTACCATAAGTGTCCTGCCGTGTCGCTTGGCGTCCGCAAACTTCTTCCGCGCCTCAGCCTCACCCCAAACCTTCTCGTCGAGATGCCCTTCCACATTGATAACGTTCAACTGGCTCTCCAGGTACGAACGGTAAACTCCGGGACGTCTTCCCCGGTAAACCACGTACCACCAGCCGTCGATCTCCTCCGCGCCATTCAGTGGATTGTAGATCTCATAGTCATCATCGGTGATGGGGACTGGCGTCTGGAAGTCGCGATCCGGGGAGGATGAGGTCCATCCACGCTGTTGAGCATAGAAGAACGCCGCTGAAGCCGATGCTCGGGAGCCGTATGACTGATGAAGAGCCCCTGGATAACGGTCCACATGAATGCGCGCCTCTGCCCTGTCATTACATCAGCCATCAATGATGCGGTTTTCCATCCCCTGCGCACCATGAATCATAGATCCCGCTCTCCCGTCCAACAAACACGACATATGTCTTCGCTCCTGTTCTCCGTCCCTTCTTGCGGGGTGATATGGCCGTCGCTCGTGCCCCAGGTACATCATTAGCCACCGCGCCTGCAAAAGACCTGAGGTGGTGAGTGTGCCGATTGTCGCTATCATCAGCAAAACCGCTTACCAGTCCGTGGAAACGCGAACAGCATCAGGTGTTTCTACCCGATACAGCCGATTTCGATTCACCGGCGCTTCAATCGGCCTGCGCGCCTCTGCTTCCTGGCCCATCGCTCCTCCCCTTCCTCCACTAGCAATCCCCGGTCGTTGGATGGAAGTGTACACAGGCGATTCGGTGAGGTTTAGTCGCGCTACCAAGGCCACCAAGTCCTCATCTTCTAACTGAGCCATGTCGTAGAAAGTAAGAAGGGGATCAAATCACCTCTCGATTGATTTCACGCCAACTCGGTTGTTGCCCCACCTCAAAGAATTCGACCCTGACGATGTCTGCAACCTATCCGTCTTCTTTGACAAAGCTGCCTGGATGTATCACGACAAAGAGCTCGATCCCCGTGGAGTCTCAGTCTATGAGCATGAGGTCGCCAACCTCCAATACCACCCAGCTTATTGGCACCTAGCGCGATACTGGATTTGACGAGACTCGGAACCCAGTCGGACGTGGACCACGCTCCCGTTTGAGCTAACCACCGTCTTGGACAGTATGGAGTCGCACACATGTCTTCCTTTGGAGATGCGCGGAAGGTGGAAGGAAGTGGTGGAGACAATGCGGACCAGATTCCACGACTGCAAAGGCCTGTATAATTCACTGGTGCTTGGCAACCCTCAGAGGTGCCTCCGAGGATAGATCTGAGGACGCGGTGGATTGGAAGGGCCTGTAGTGGGTCAATTCCTTTAGCATTGAGTTGCCTGAAGACTTCAAATTCGAGTTGCGCGCCCAATGAGTACCTTATTGTACTACTCTAGACTACATTTTGTCGAGTTCTGTTGGTGATAGCAGAAACAAAATACATTCTCATCCTATGACATGACCTGAAAACCCACTGGACCGAATTACCGAAGTGTCGGCTAGCTGTTAACCGACGGCATTTCCCCTTTTGGAATAAAGTCTCTCCAGCAGACCACCCGCTCATTCATACCAATCCCGCCCAGATATGCCCTTGGACTCCTGGAACTATGTAGATTCACCACACCCCATGGCCTGTATGAAATTCCATGAGTACGGGATCAATCAGTCTCTGGAAACTGCACACATCTCTCTCAGACACTACGCAAAACGCGTCTGTATGAATGAGGCTGGATCTCAGGATTCTGTAAATGGGTCGGTGGGGAAACTCGGGCACATGTTCGATATGCTGCTGTTCTGTACGCACATCCAATTGTTTGACAGAGACCGCTCTCAACAAACCTCCGTGACTCCCTGCATCTGAACGGTCAAATCTACACCTCATCCAAAAGAAGTCATGAAAAGACGGGTACATTGAGAAGTGCCAGCTAACGGAATCGGGGAAACCATGGTCCATATGCATAACTATCGCAAGCCCAATTCTCCCAACTTATCCATAGTAATTGCATTCCTGGTATCATCTCCAAAGTTCACCATTGTGACTCTATGTCTTAATTGAAACTTTCAGTGCTTCATAACCTCCCTCAAAAAGACCCATGTTTTTTTTGGAGATAATCATTTCAAACATGTTCCTAAGGACGCTTACCAAGTTTGCCAGCCTCCAATGACCTCAGGGCCCTAGTACGAAGTCAAAGGTCGTTGATTAGTCTCCGTTATCCATATTGGGACCGTCACAAGACGTCACATCACTCCATTCTGACTCTCGACCACCATCGACCACCAGCATGGTTGGCCCGGAAATGCACTCGATCTACTGCTATCGCTATCACCTCAAGTACGTGAGCCCTCGCACTTGCTACCGCCCCATCCCACACCAAATCCCAGAAACCGCAAATACCTCCGCCGCAAGGGCCGCGAAGCCATGGCCGCCATCTATCCAGGTGTTGGTGTGGACCCCCAGGTGCACGAGGAGCGGAAGATTCGTCGCAAAGAGGCTGCGGCCAAGTATAGGGAGAAGTGCGTTTCTGTCGCTTTTCACGCTGCCCGGTTCCTTACACCTCACAAGTCATCGCTGGCGGCTGAAGATGAAGGCAAGGGAACGACGGGCCCGGGAACGTGAGCAGCGGGAGGCAGATAAACTGTAACTTATGTCCTCCTTCAATCTGTTTGTATTGTGACAATCAACCCAAAAACAAAGTCGAAAAGAGAAGTGAATTCGAAGACTGGAGAATACAACCAAGTAGCTACAGTATTTATACCCAAATCCAGTCTGAGTCATATCTACAACTAATGAGTCATAGGGCTATGTACCGCATGGAGCACTGGTCATGGGTTGTAGTAGAACCTTCCGGAGCATATGTCGCGCAGCCTCGAATCGATAGAGATAACCCCTGGAACCCCTAGCCCGGACCGTCTGATGCCGTGATCCGTGATAAGATAAGTCGTGCCAAGATAAGATAAGATCATCGATGATAAGATGAAAAAGAGTCGAATTATGACATTACCCCCTCTCTAGGGTCGATGTCCTCATCGACTAGGCCAATGGGCGTGAAGACGTTTTCGTACGGATCGAAGAGTTGTCGTTGGGGGTATGGAAGGCGCTCGTCTTTGGGTTTGTAGCGATGGATGAGGTAATCCCAATGTCCGGCTTCGAGAGTTGGCAGGAGGCGAATGCGTGTGTCTGGGTTGGATTGTTTCCTCTGCCAATCTCTCAAGACCTTTTTCGCGTGGGTAAGGTGACGTGATGGTTCCCAGGTGTTCTCGCTATGCGGCCATCCCTTCCATTTGACCAAGTACTGTTTTCCTCGGCCGACGTTTCGCTCCTTCACGATCTCTTCGACTTCCCACTCCTCTGCTCCTCCGATCATCTTGGCTACAGGCCTCTTCTCTCGGCGATGGGGGGGTGGTTCGTGATAGGGGGTCAACAGTGACTCGTTGAACACCGGATGTCTTCGGTCCGTGTCCGGTAAATCCAGCTTCCATGCGGCCGCTCCAACCTTCTCCAGTATCTCGTATGGTCCTAATCTCTTGTCGCTCATCTTCTTTGATGGTCTATCCGTCTCGATATTTTCCCCTTCTATGTACACCTTCATCCCAACCTTCAACTCCGGAACTTCTTTTCTTTGTTTATCGTAGTATTTTTTCATTTTTTCTTTTGCCTTTTCTAGTGCTGTTTTTGCTTCGTCTTGTATTTCTTTCATTCTTTTTACAAATTCCTCCGCCGACTCGTTTCTCGACTCCATCCGTTGCTCCACTCCCTTCCATGGGTGATAACCGTGATTCGCATAGAATGGCGATATTTTGGTAGATGTGTTCATTTTATCGTTATATGCGAATTCTGCCATTCCTAGCCACTCCGACCAGTCCGTCTGATGGTAGTTGACGTAGATGCGGAGATAATGCTCGATCTCCTGATTCATGCGTTCTGTCTGCCCATCCGTGATCGGGTGATATGCGGTCCCCGGATTCATTTCCACGCCCAACATCCGATTCGTCTCTCTCATGAAGCCCTTGATGTAACGCGAATCCCTGTCGGTGATGATCTTGCGAGGGATCCCGTGGTAGCGGAAGACTCGGTCCCTGGTTAGTCGTGCCACTCCTTCGCTGCTGATGTCAGTACTAATTGGTTCGACATGGATCATTTTGGTGAAGGTGTCACACCACACATGAATTGCGTCATACCCGTTACTGACCGGCAAGGGTCCGATTTGATCCATGGAGATGATTTCCCACGGCGCGTTTGGAACTGCATGCGGGTGCAAACTCCCTGTCCTGGCTCTTCTGGTTTTGGTCCGCTGGCACGCTTCGCACGTCTGGATGTATTTCCGAATTTGGTTTCCCATCCTTGGCCACCAGTAGTTCCTTTCCACCATCTCCTGCGTTCGGTTGATCCCGGCGTGTCCGACCAAAGGGGTGTCGTGGTGTAGTCCGATGATTTTGTCCCGCAACTCCTCGTCCCTTGGTACGTAGAGCTTCCCATGGTACGTGATAAGCCCCTCTTCCTTCTTCCATCCAACGAGTGACTTCTCTAAGGCCGCCTTGACGCTTCCATCAATTGATCGAATGGCCTTGATTTCATCGATTAGCTGCTGATCCTGTCCCTCGAATGTGACTTCTTGTGATCGGAAGAACTCGGGCTTCAGTAGCGTGACGTCCTTGTTGTCGTTCTTGCCCTGATCGTGATCTGCTCGTCGGGACAGGAGGTCCGCCTTGCGGTTGAGTGCGCCGGGTCGGTGTCGTAAGGTGAAATCGAACTCCGCCAACTCCGTGATCCATCGTGCTTGCCGTCGATTGAGCTTCTGCGGCTTCCGAAAGTACTCGAGATTCTGATGATCGGTGAAGATCTCGAACGTTTCTGTGGCTCCCAGGAGTAACTGCCTCCATTCGTCAAGTGATAACATGATTGCGAGCATTTCCTTGTCGTAGATCTCGTAATTTCGCTCGGTTTCGGTCAATGCGTGCGAAATAAATGCGATTGGGCGCCAAATGCCGTCTTGGTTTTGGCTCAAAACGGAGCCTGTTGCCCCTTCCGAAGCATCGGCTTCCAGACGATATTGGCCAGTGTCATTTGGCAGTGCTAGGACCGCATCCTCCGCGATTCTCTTCTTCAATCCATCAAATGCCGCATGCTCATCTGCACCCCATGACCATCCTGCCTTCCCTGTCAGCCGCGTCAACGGCTTGGCAACCTCCGCGTATCCCCGGACAAAGCGCCGATAGAAGTTTGTGAACCCTAGAAACGCTTGGACTTGTTTGACGCTCTTTGGTTCCGGCCATTCCATCACGCCCTTGATCTTGACTGGGTCCATCCGCATCGAATTGTGTCCAATAATTACACCCAAATATTCGATTTCCGTGCGTTCGAACTCGCACTTTTCCGGCTTCAGGTATAGCTTGTGTTTCTGGAGCAATTCGAGCACTCGTTTCGTGATCCGCCGATGTTTGTCCAAGTTTTCTGTAAAGATCAGTATATCGTCCAGATAGACTACCACGTGTCCCTCGTTGATCAATTCTCGGAGTATGTCGTTCATCATGTTTTGGAAGGTAGCCGGGGAGTTCGTGAGACCAAAGAACATGACCAAGGGCTTGTACAGTCCACGGTTCGTGCGGAACGCAGCCTTCCACTCGTCACCCTCTTTGATCCGTACGTTATTGTATCCCCATCGGATGTCGAGCTTGGTGAAGAACTTGGCGCCGCATAGATTATGGACCAGCTCGGAGATCAGTGGCAGCGGGTATCGATTTCGGATTGTCATCTCGTTCAGCTTCCGATAATCCTGGACGGGACGTAAGGAGCCATCCTTTTTCTTGACAAAGAAGAATGCTGAGGCCATGGGTGATTTTGATGGCCTGATTCGTCCGCTGGCCAGGTTCTCTTGTAAGAACTCGTCGAGTTTGACCTGCTCGTTTCGTGATAGCGGGTACACCTTGCAGTCCACTGCTTTGGAACCGGGTTTGAGCTCAATCGCATGATCCCAGGTTCGTCGGTCCGGTAATGAGTCGAATGATTCCTTGGCAAATACTTTGACGAATTCCCGGTATTGATCCGGAATTTTCCCTTCGGTCATCCTCTCCTTCTCTTTTTCCGCTTCTTCTGCGAATTTCTGCGCCGGTGTTTCCTTCAGCCGTAGATCCACCTCCTTTCCAAAGTCGATCAGCAGGATCGATTCTCCCTCTTCCAGATCCGGTGCGCTCGTGTCCAGGTCGATTGCATCCATGTCAATCATCGCTTGGTGTTCCTCGTGACCCCTCATGTGACACCGTTCTGGGCATCGGCTGAATCTCATCGTTTGCTCCTGCCAATCCACCTCCGGGTTGTGTTCCGTCAGCCAGTCAAGACCAATGAAGATCCGGGCCTTCCCCAAGCACGTCAGAAGGAACGTGCGTGTCTCCTCGTGAGGACCGATTCTCATCCTTAGGTCAACGTAATGCGTGATCCGGCCGCTGATGTTTTCGGTGTTGTCGGCGTTACGAGCCACAATGGGTTGGGGAAGTTCTTGGATATCCAGCTTCTCTGCCCGCGCGTAATCGGTATCGATGCAGCAGGTGCTACAGCCACTGTCGAGTAGCGCCTTAACCCCGCGCGTCTTTCCTGAGTCCAGGCCTGTGATCTGGACATATACGTCCATCGAATGTCTCTTCCTTTCGGCCTGGTAGTTGCGCAATTCCTGCGCCAGTCTGCTGGGCTGGGGGCCCTTCTGTTTCTCGGCCGCCAATTTCCTTTGAACGGCATCTGGCACCCTTGTGCGCTTGGGTACTTCTGGAACCTTGATTTCGGCAGATTCCTTGGGCGCTTCCTCCTTTTTCAAGGATTGAGCCTCCGGAGCGATGCTCCCCTTTTCGGTCTTTGTTGACGTGGTTCCTTCTCCACGAGCCATAAATACGTAGGAGTCCAAAATTAATTTATCCACGGCTTTCTGATCCTTTTTACTTTGTAAATACTCTCTATTTAAAACTATTTTTCTTTGTCGTTCCTTTTCCATATCAGCAATGAGAAAATCATGAATATTGGTACGTAATGAGTCCGAGATTGTATATGTATGTGTAGAATCGTTCATGTCTTTAATCGAAACAAGTACAGAAAAACGTCCATAGTCCGGACGCTCCACCTCCTTGGCTAGAGGAGTGGAGCGCTTCAAAAACCCTTCTCGCGCAGCTTCTCGGCGATCTCCTTCAGGAACTCGTTGTCCTTGTCCCCGTTCTCGATTTCTTCTAGCATTGTGGCCCGATTGAAGAACGTGCGCTTCTTCTTGGGCTCAGGGCAGTTCCGCGCAATGTGCCCAGGCTGCTGACAGTTGTAGCAGATGATGTTGCGGCCACGGGCGTGGGTGCGATCGATCTCCATCGGAACCGGCTCATTGGCCGCTGGTCGGGCCGGAGCGGGTGCAGGTGCTGATGGTGCAGCCTGAGGGCGGAATTGGGGTGGGGGCCGCGGAGTTGAGTGCGCATAGGATGCCTTACGCAGCTGATCGCGCAAGGCATTGGCCTCGATGTTGACGCACCAGTTCTTGAAGGCACCATATGCCTTGGGCAGGGGAACGCCGGTGTTGTAGAGGCGGCTTGCAATTTCGCTGCTGAGTCCGCGCTCGAGGAACTCGATGAGGATGTTGTCCTGATCCCCCTTCTTGTACTCGCCCTTGTCATCGGTTGAGGCGACCACGTTGTACCCCGCGTCCGCAGCCAGCATTTCGAAGTCAGAGATGTAGTCCGCGAAGGACCGTCTCCCCTGGCGAAGGGCCATGAGTCGGGCAGCGGCGACTTGTTCTGCGTTAGAATCCCCAAAGGCCTTTTGGAACTCCTCCAAGAAGGTTGTCGCGGTGACTCCCGTCTTCATTCCTTGGAAACCCTCGAAGTTGTGCTGCTTCCAGTTCATCGCCCATCTCGAGGCGGCGCAGCTTGTGCCGGTCTCATTACGGAGGTAGGACAGAACAAAGAGGATTTTTGTCTCATCCAGTGAGAACTCCGATCGATAGGCACCGATGTAAGTGGTGCACGCGTCCACAAAGCCCAGGTATTTGGACTTGTCGCCATCGAAGTAGGGGGGGTTGGCAGCGAGGGTGATGCGGTGATGTCCTGACATGGTAGGAGCAGGTGCAGTAGGTGGGGGCGAGGGTGGTTGTTCGGAGGGTAACTCGCCAAGGTCGGGGAACTCGTCTTCAGGCGGCGGGAGGGCGAGGTAGGGGTTGGAGGGCCCGGGTTCGTTTTGATGCGCCAGATCGGGCAACGATGGTATGATGGGGGGAGGGGATGGGCTCCCAGATGATGATGGGAATCGGTACGAAATGGTGGATTCGTGTGCTGTACAAGCACTCGAGGAAAGGTTCTTTTGCTAGCAAAAGGATCCCGGGCCTAGCTCTTCACGTGCCCGATGATCCCGAGGTGCGTTTTCCCGAAGGTCTCCGCAGCACTCCTTGTAGCTACCGTAAGGCTTGGGTCGGGCTCAACGTTACCCGTGGCCTGGTGCTGTTTGCTCGATATGAACCTTTCACTGCGATCGCAGCGAGCGACTAGATGATTCGGTAAAAGGGTGAGTGGGGTGGTAAGGGTGAAGAGGATATAGCGGGCGTAGCGGTGCACAGAGCAGGGTAGGAGGTAAGAGGTACGAGGGTATGAGGGGAGTCTTCGAATTATGTGACAATCAACCCAAAAACAAAGTCGAAAAGAGAAGTGAATTCGAAGACTGGAGAATACAACCAAGTAGCTACAGTATTTATACCCAAATCCAGTCTGAGTCATATCTACAACTAATGAGTCATAGGGCTATGTACCGCATGGAGCACTGGTCATGGGTTGTAGTAGAACCTTCCGGAGCATATGTCGCGCAGCCTCGAATCGATAGAGATAACCCCTGGAACCCCTAGCCCGGACCGTCTGATGCCGTGATCCGTGATAAGATAAGTCGTGCCAAGATAAGATAAGATCGTCGATGATAAGATGAAAAAGAGTCGAATTATGACATGTATCGCTGTCCTTCCTCAATCACGATTTTTGCTCGCTGCTTCTCTGCTTCTTCTTGCTTGGTATGCTTTGACTCCCGCATTCTGAGCATTCAAGAGAAATACTAGCTACTCAAATCGTTATTCTTGTACTCAGGCAGCAAGTACTGCCTAGAAATAGCACATTCCCAAAATCTCAGTGTAATTGAGTGACCTGGTCACCCAAGAGGCTTGACCAAATAAAGGACAAACAAAGAAAGCAGGGAGCGTTCAAGAGAAATACTAGCTACTCAAATTATTATTCTTGTACTCAGGCAGCAAGTACTGCCTAGGAATAGCACATTCCCAAAATCTCAGTGTAATTGAGTGACCTGGTCACCCAAGAGGCTTGACCAAATAAAGGACAAATACAGCTTTCCACCTTTCAAGAGAATTTGTTTTATGTGCTGACACCATCAATGTGTGAATGTTACCATCAGAATGCGATTCGTGCAATCACATTCGCACACTCTGTGTCATTCCTCTCCGGATCTGTTCCGTTGTTCGGTGATACAAGAGTCTGAGAGCCCTCCAGGCTCAATCCCTTCCGAAGGAAATCTTTCAAGCTATGATAGAGCAGGGCATTTCATCCGCCAGTGTTTCAGTGGTTGACCAGTAGATTTTAGTTTCTACGTAGTCTCTAAACATAGCTAATGATGCAAGATGTCAATTGTCATGACGATTTGTGATTGGTGGCCATACGCATGTGTTCTTCTCCGCCCCCCTCCCATTCTATGCTTGTGTGCATGCACGATGACGCTCAGGACGCCAGATGCGGCAGCGGAAATCGAAAGTGGATCCATTCCCGTGCACCAGACGAACGGGAGGCTTGTCTGGCTCAAAACAGGAACAATCATGCACGATATCGCGAACGACATCGGTATCATCTCCGCATTCTAGCGGTGCAACGAAGGAACTGGTGGGTTAACAATATCACGGCCACGCCGGAAGGGGTGCTTATTAGACAACTACAGGCACTACTTCAACACATTTGGACCGGACGCCTACGAGATCTACATTGACAAGAAGCGCGAACGACGGAGGCGTTCCCAGGAGGTGGAGATGAGGAGACTGCGGGCTGCTGGATACGAAGTCAGCGAGATGTTGGATGACCCCATGGAATACGCACTGCTATGTCCGAAGAATGTCTGCTAAGCCAAAATCACTACGTCTCCATACTTTGAGTAACGCTCGATTGCGCGCCTGGTGGGAACTCGACACTAGCCTTCCCATACCATTGAGAAATTGAGAAATCACCGCCCAGGGTCGGGTCGTAATTGCCGAGGGGGGTGACAACAACCGGGCAATCGAAGGCGGTCTTGACGGGCATAGAACACCTGCACATCACTAGCAATGAGTGCTCACCAGCTGCTGGTACATGCCGAACTTCTGAACACTCAGTAGATTCGTGCATGCATACTGGATTGTATTGACCTCTGCAAGGGTATGTTCTCAAAGCCTTCCTTCAGCCGTTCTCACTAATCCAGCAGCAGCGAAGTCGGGGACAATGCCCGGTTCAACATTCTTGCACGGCCCGATATTCCTTGTTGGCATGCAGCCAGCCATGTGGTGTCAATGATCTGGTATGATAGATCTTGTGCGTTGCTGACCGATGGCAAACAAGCTAAAAGGGTTTGGGTGGAGATGCCGGAGGACAGGTCAGTTTCGCAAGCCTCTCACAACTTTCCATACTCACTCCAAGCAGAGAAAACCCGGAGATATTCGAGCGTGCTCAGAGTAAATTGTAGATAGATTCAGAGAGATCGGTGATGGAGAATATGATATTGACCGATCAGCAATCAGCATCAAGTGTAGCAATTGCCCAGCGATCAACATCAGGTGTAGCAATTGCAGATCTCTTGGGGCAGATCTTACTAAACACATAATTTACCTTCCTGAGGAACGGTGCTGGAACGGTGCATTGGGTTAAGATTTCGAATTGCGAGCGCGCCAGACTGTATGCATTATAATTTTACATTGGTTGTAGAAAAGGTTTGTATGGCATGATAATCACGCGAGACAATTGCAAAAAATGGACCTCCAGAATTGGATGATGTAAAATGAAACACGGGTGCAACTGCCTGCTTCCGAGACCCGAATCGCCAATTCCTACCACCGTTGCTGCGTCATGTCCTTTCCGTTCTCATTGCCCCCTCGCCGCACTGGCCGCCCTAGCCACAAAGCGCTTCAAGAAATTCTACACACCAATGCTCGAGCACCGCCAGCGCGTGGCGATTTCGCTGTTTATCTATCGACCGATGGTGTGGGAGATGTGCATGAGATGAGAGCGAGCAAGAAGAGGCGAAGGGTAGCTGATGGGGAAACGCGCGGTGGAAGGTCAAAAGCGCGATGGGTCCCAGGCCATTCCTCATTGGATGCCTCGGGGGGGATCGAGTTTGCGTCGGAGTTTTTGCCAGACATAGAGCAGGACGAGAATGTGTCCCCTCTTCCAACAGAGGACACTGACCCGGCTCTGCTGGATGACAATGAGACGGATGATGGGGAGAGCGCCAACAAAGACGAATCACATGTTGGTGGAGATGGACCAAAGATTTACCGCAGCACGGTACGTGAGCGGGTCGGGGTCGGGTAGAGGCGCTGTCGCTAATGAGAATTTCAGCGCGATCCTATGTCTTTATGGCGCCCTTGGATGTCACTGTACCTGGATGAGATCATGTGACACCATGGCCTGGCTGATGAAATGTTGAACCCCACCTGTGCGATTTGTAAGGAAGCCATCTGCTCGCGTCTGGGAGACGAGGGGGAAGGTGGGGAGGAAGGAATATTCAGGTGCATGGATTGCGGCTGCTTCCTACAATGCAAGGCCTGCTTAATGAAAGCACATCAGACACAGCCGCTGCATGCGGTGGAGGTACGTACAAATGCCCGACTGCTAAAGGCAAACTGACGTAGGTGGTGGTAGGAATGGAATGGGAGTTGGTGGACAAAAGTCTCCCTGGCTGCGCTGGGCCTTATCTACCAGATGGGTCATGGTGGCCAGCCCTGTTGTTTCCCAATGCGGAAAGACGTCCGAATGGTGATAATGCACGCACCACGGATCCATGATATACGCATTCGCTACTGCAACTGCAGCAAGTCTGACGACTCGAGTAAGGTGCAGCAGCTGCTGCGTAATGGGTGGTATCCAGCAACAACGATTGACCCCGGGACGTGCGCGACGTTTGAGACTCTGGAGTCGTTCCGCCTGTACTCAACTGTGGGGAGCTTGAACGCGAGAGACTTTGCTTCGTCGCTGGAGCAGATGTCAAATGTCAGCTCGAGATGTGGATTGTCAAAGACCGTGGTACGTAATCGACTGCGCGGTTCACAATGATGGGTGGCTGATTGAGAGCGCAGGATCGCTACAAGCAGCTGCAGCGGATAGCACGGCAATGGGCGTTCTTGCTGCGCTTACTTCGGGCCGGTCGAGGGCACGATCCACGAGGGGTGGAGGGGACGAAGCTGGGAGAGTGCGCAATACGCTGTTGGGCCTGTCCTCAGGAAGGCAGGAACTTGCCTTCGGACTGGCAAGACGTTCATGCTTCGTTTCGGTGAGCGGGAAGTGCCAGATCGTGAATGCGCTGACTAAGCTCTGATTAGATTCTTATTCATGCTATTGTTGGCTGTGGATGCGAACTTCCGGTTGAAGAATCGAATACGTGCGCATGAGATTGAAGACCCATCGCTAGGCCCAGGTTATGGATATTGGGTCCCGCCAGACGAATACAAAGAACATCTGAAGAATTACGTGTCAGAAGAGGATGTATGGTTCTGTTTTGGATTACACATGACTTGAATTGATCCCTCTCGCAGACCAGTACATGTATCGCCTTTGCTGCTCTCCTGCAGAAGAACACTCGACTTACGATGGGCTTGCGGGTTTCGGGGGTTGGAGGATGTGTGTGCGCTCGTCACGAGATCATGCGGCCCAATGGCCTTGGTGATTTGCAGAAAGGAGAAAGGTGCGAAACAAAAGTTTGGTGAAGGAGAAGGAGGCTGACGCAGAGATACAGATACGCGAACATGGCCTTTATTGTGTTCTCCGCATTGCTGGGATTCTCACTCATGTGGTTGACACTATCGTATGACATTGGTTGTCAATGGAAGCTGAACTTGAAGACACGTATGGAGAAGCTGCCCGAATCGCTGCACCTGCCGCTGGACAAGATGAAGATTCAATGCGGGTTGCCTGTGTGGCACGCTGCCTCACACAACGCGGACTGCCAGAGCACAAACAGCCTGTCTTTCAAGCCGGGTGTTGGGAAGACAGATGGGGAGGGAATAGAGCGCGTGTGGGCAGCGCTGAACCCGACAGGTTATGCGACGAAAACTGCAGGGCTGGGGATGAGGGCAGATGTGCTGGAGGAAAGGATCGACCGCCACAACTTCATGAAGAATCTTGGCTTTGGTGCGTCAGTGGAGTGGATGCCTCATGAGTGACTTGCTGATACATGGATAGCAACGGTTCTTCCAGCTCGGCTGCGGGTGGCCGAACGTGAATGGAAGATTCAGTCGGTCGCGTTTGCGGACGTCAGTTCTTCGGTGACGAGCAAGCTCATGGGCAAGTGGATCAAGATGATCGATGATTGGCTGGTGGATGGCTCCAAACCAAATCCTTACGTGCTGATAACATCAGGTATGTGGGTTGCTGAGAGCGGAGGTTTGGTGCGCTAACAGAGCAGTTCAGTGTGCGTGACAGAGAACGCGGTGCGGTTGGAGCTACGCAAGGACGAAGAGCGTTTGCTGGCTGAGGGTTGCCTTCCGCTGAAGGGACAGAGCGCTACCGCGTTTCTGATTGCGGGAATCCAGATCGAGGATGCCCAGTGCGTTTCCAGTGTCGCAAGGTGGCTTGAGGTGACTGACAAGCATGACAGGCGGAGACTGTGTCTGGAGATCTCAGGGACTGTTGTCATCGCAGGTGATCGCGCCAACCGAATCGAAGAATGGAGGCGTTCCCTTCTGGTGAAGATCGACCGCTTTCGGGACCTCCAGCGGATATACATACCTGGGGCTGGTGCTGTGATAGAGCAAGCCGAGGTGTCGCCAGCACCTTTGCCAGAGAAGATCAAGCTCTGGATGCCGAGCGAGATGCCGGGGTCGCTGGGGAAGGACCGAGGATGTGTAGAGGGTCTAGTTGGCATGGAGGTTCGGTTGCGGGTCGCGCAGTGCGAGAATAGCTTGGCTCAAGTGCGCGCGCGGCTGCATGCCAAGCGGCACATGATAAGCTTCCGAAACGCGAATGTGACTGGGCAGGTGCAGTCCACCAAGGGTCGGACAATCATAGACGAGATTGGAGAGAAGGTCAACCAGTCGGCGGCGCGGTACCGGAGGGGACGGGAGGCGCTGGTGGGGTGTGGAAAGGAGGTCGATTTTGACTACCTGCGTCCGCTGTTGCCGGAGGATTTGCACATGAATGGCATCAGCGTCGCACCAGAGAACACAGCAGCTGAGAGTGACGAAGCGGCTGCCAAGAAGTTGATGGCTCTGGGAGCTGGTCGCGCTCCTAGGCAGGACAAGGGCGCGTCGAGGCGAGTAATGTCATGGATTTGGACGGCGAAGGGGGCATTGGAGAAGGAGGAAGAAGAGTTGCATGAGTGTGAGTACAAGATTTGACAGGCTGGCGTTGCACTAACCATTCTGACAGCAATACGGGTCGAGTGGGCGAGAGCAAGGGCGCGGCGGGATCGGTGGGCAGAGGAAGTTTTGCTCCTGCGAGAGGAGATGAGGAGGGTTTGCGCGTATCTGGATTGGCAGTCCAGTTGGTGGAAGGTCCGGGTTGACCTGAGAGAGGATTTCAGTGCGGAAGTGGCGGCAGGCGCAGCAGCCTTTGCAGCAAAGCAGTCGGCTTGGCATTTAAAGCTTAGGGGCTCGTTGCTGAAGAAATGGGGCAGTAGCATAGGAAGCACTTCGGGACTGCATCAAGAGCGTGTAATATCATAGGCGTATGACTTATTGTCGGGGCGCGTGATCAGATCAGGGCAGGATTATCCATTATCTATCTTAATCGATCTCATGCATATTGGGCGCATCAGGGATTCTTATCTGCTTATCGGCGTCAAGCGCGGTTATCGAGAGGCGGGATTGATCACATCACGCTTGGTGTTGACGGAATCGCCTCAGGACTGACGGGGGTGATGGTCAATGACATGCCGACAACGGCCGTAGTGATCTGACAGCGGGCAGGGGTGTACAGGATGAGTAAGCCATGGTCACTTAGTCAAAAATCTTGGTAGTAGCCAAAACAACGCTTTTCAAATCTTTGGTAGCAGCCAGCTTTGGCTACTACCAAAGATTTGAAAGCAATTTCTTTGGCTACTACCAAAGTATTTGACTAAATGCTAGCACTAAGGGTGTCGACAAAGACACTCACACTCTTTCTGTATCCGTTTTGATGTATCCAGTAGGTAGCAAGTACTCATTAAGTCGTCTGTAGTCAGTAGCGTAGCATTTGAATAGAATCATATCAGTATAGCATGTACCTAACACAAAGCACGACCGTGAAAAGTGGCCATGTGATTGTTTCTATACCCACGAGCCCTGTTTCAACAAGACGACTGGCGCTGAGTTAAGGGGGCTCCGCGTCAATCGTGTTGTTGGGTAAAGCTCAGATCCGATAGCTCAGTCCGACTTCGAACAAGTTTCCTTCACCATTCACCTGTACTCGCCTCAATCAAGACAGAATACGAATCAGGTCAAGCGATGCGACAAGGACGATATACTTGACTAGCCCTGAAATATGAGTTCAGCGAACAGCAATTTTCTTCAAGATCTCACCGGAGATTTGAGCAGCAAGGAACGACTTGTGATGAATCACAAAAGGATAAGAGTAAGTCTAGAGATAGGAGCACCTTCCAAATCTGGCCTGGCGGTCAAACTTCGGTCAAACTTCGCAACTGATGGCGAGTGTATTCGGATCACGGTCTCTTGGTGTGTCATCATAGGTCTGTGTGTACCGCCTGTAGGTAGTCTCATTCACCTGAAATAAGAGAGAGGGTACGAGCGAAGAGTGGAAAGGTGAGCGCAGTCGTACAGTGGGGCGGCCGCCGCGTTCAAGATGGCCGGGACTGCTTGGGACACTTTGCAAAATAAAAAGTGTGCTGGCCAACCCTAGTCGTAGGAATAAGGCTTCGGCCATGGATCTACCCACAATTCCATATGCCTTCCGGGCCAGTTCTACCCGTGGGCTGGGTAGAACCACTAACTTTTCCTTCCACTGTCTCTCAGCCATACTGTGCACATGACCATATGGTCCTCACATGATTCCATACGTTTGTCGGCTAGCTTGCCAACTATGCCATCAAGTACAGTTGCACTAGATCACCGTGCAATGTTCAATGCTCATCACAAAACTTGATCCTTTCCCAATTGAGACAATATCGTGGCATTTGATCGCCATCCCGCTTCATGTACGCATCAAACCCGATGTACAGGGACACCGCGTCCTCACAAACAAAGCATACAGTAGGATCAAAAAGACAAAAACAAAATAAATTGATTAAAATTACAGGCGCTGTATGTACGGGTATGATAATACATGGATGCAACGCAGGCAGCAACCCGGCTTCTACAATGCTTGGGGATGCCAGAATACGCTTGCCGGACACGTCGAGGAACAGGTGATGTTGGAGTGCGCGTTCGAGGATATTCGTCCAGTAGCTCGTGCATCTTACGGGAGTGGGGGGCGGGTGAGAGAGGAAACATGAACACGTAGGCTGGTCTGCAATTGAAGGAGCCACTCGGCCGCTGTTGGCCACAAGATGACAGGCGGGATGAGATGGCGGGAGTGACGTGGCGCTGGAGCAACGACGTGGCACTGGCAGTCTGGCACAGCATTCTACGGTCTTTGGCTGACATCATTTCGCTTTGTCCCCACCCTCCCTGACGACGACTGGCTCTCCCTCTGCACAATTTGTACTCCTGCCCTTAAACAATGAATCTTGGGCCTTGAATCTCGCATCGTCCATCGCCGTGTGTGGAGTAGGACTCAGGAGACAGGGATGGTGGGGCTTCAGGTACCTGTGTGCGTGTCCCGCTCTCCAGTCTGGCCTTCTCGCTCATGTTCGCCAGCAGAACCTTGTATGCTGTGTAGTGTACTCCCTCCCGTATTCATGTAATCCAAGCCGGCCCCAATAAACTACTGCCCACTGTTAAACAAATCCTGTACACCGCCATAGTCGACCTCATGAACCTTCGCAGCGGCCTCGGCGAGTGGCACATCGAACTCTGAACGAAAGTGATCATGAAGCCGGTGGCACCAATCTGCCTGCTTCAGCGCGTAGGCTTTGACTCCTGCATGGACCTCCACTTCTAGATCGTCACGTTCTACCTCGGCGCGCTTCGTCCATGCTGCAGCCTCGTAGTCAATGCTTCTCAGCACCCTCCGCATCTCTTCCCTGAGCAAGAGCACCTCCTCCTCCCAACGCTTCTTGCGGGCTTTTGCACGGCACCACTCAAGACGAATCGCTACCAATGCACACATCAGTGCATGATGTTAGCCAGGTAAGTGCACTCACAGTCATGAAGTGTCTCTGATTCTTCTACACCCGGGAGCTTCACCGTCCAGATCCACGACATGACCTTCTTTGACATTCCCGGCTGGTGCCTTGCCGCACGCTCCCCTCTCCCCGCATCTGCCTTCTTCAGCTTCTGAACAGCTTCCGCATCTGTGTCCGTCACATCATCAAGGCGGATATGCTGGGGAAGAAGCTCCTGGAAGTGCGGAGCATGCGCAGCTATGACAATCAACCCAAGAACAAAGTCGAAAAGAGAAGTGAATTCGAAGACTGGAGAATACAACCAAGTAGCTACAGTATTTATACCCAAATCCAGTCTGAGTCATATCTACAACTAATGAGTCATAGGGCTATGTACCGCATGGAGCACTGGTCATGGGTTGTAGTAGAACCTTCCGGAGCATATGTCGCGCAGCCTTGAATCGATAGAGATAACCCCTGGAACCCCTAGCCCGGACCGTCTGATGCCGTGATCCGTGATAAGATAAGTCGTGCCAAGATAAGATAAGATCGTCGATGATAAGATGAAAAAGAGTTGAATTATGACATTACCCCCTCTCTAGGGTCGATGTCCTCATCGACTAGGCCAATGGGCGTGAAGACGTTTTCGTACGGATCGAAGAGTTGTCGCTGGGGATATGGAAGGCGCTCGTCTTTGGGTTTGTAGCGATGGATGAGGTAATCCCAATGTCCGGTTTCGAGAGTTGGCAGGAGGCGAATGCGTGTGTCTGGGTTGGATTGTTTCCTCTGCCAATCTCTCAGGACCTTCTTCGCGTGGGTAAGATGACGTGATGGTTCCCAGGTGTTCTCGCTATGCGGCCATCCCTTCCATTTGACCAAGTACTGTTTCCCTCGGCCGACGTTTCGCTCTTTCACGATTTCTTCGACTTCCCACTCTTCTGCTCCTCCGATCATCTTGGCTACAGGCCTCTTCTCTCGGCGATGGGGGGGTGGTTCGTGATAGGGTGTCAACAGTGACTCGTTGAACACCGGATGTCTTCGGTCCGTGTCCGGTAAATCCAGCTTCCATGCGGCCGCTCCAACCTTCTCCAGTATCTCGTATGGTCCCAATCTCTTGTCGCTCATCTTCTTTGATGGTCGATCCGTCTCGATATTTTCCCCTTCTATGTACACCTTCATCCCAACCTTCAACTCCGGAACTTCTTTTCTTTGTTTATCGTAGTATTTTTTCATTTTTTCTTTTGCTTTTTCTAGTGCTGTTTTTGCTTCGTCTTGTATTTCTTTCATTCTTTTTACAAATTCCTCCGCCGACTCGTTTCTCGACTCCATCCGTTGCTCCACTCCCTTCCATGGGTGATATCCGTGATTCGCATAGAATGGCGATACTTTGGTGGACGTGTTCATCTTGTCGTTATATGCGAATTCTGCCATCCCTAGCCACTCCGACCAGTCCGTCTGATGGTAATTGACGTAGATGCGGAGATAATGCTCGATCTCCTGATTCATGCGTTCTGTCTGCCCATCCGTGATTGGGTGATATGCGGTCCCCGGATTCATTTCCACGCCCAACATCCGATTCGTTTCCCTCATGAAGCCCTTGATGTAACGCGAATCCCTGTCGGTGATGATCTTGCGAGGGATCCCGTGGTAGCGAAAGACTCGGTCCCTGGTAAGTCGTGCCACTCCTTCGCTGCTGATGTCAGTACTAATTGGTTCGACGTGGATCATTTTGGTGAAGGTGTCACACCACACATGGATTGCGTCATACCCGTTACTGACCGGCAAGGGTCCGATTTGATCCATGGAGATGATTTCCCACGGCGCGTTTGGAACTGTATGCGGGTGCAAACTCCCTGTCCTGGCTCTTCTGGTCTTGGTCCGCTGGCACGCTTCGCACGTCTGGATGTATTTCCGAATTTGGTTTCCCATCCTTGGCCACCAGTAGTTCCTTTCCACCATCTCCTGCGTTCGGTTGATCCCGGCGTGTCCGACCAAAGGGGTGTCGTGGTGTAGTCCGATGATTTTGTCCCGCAACTCCTCGTCTCTTGGTACGTAGAGCTTCCCATGGTACGTGATAAGCCCCTCTTCCTTCTTCCATCCGACGAGTGATTTCTCTAAGGCTGCCTTGACGCTTCCATCGATTGATCGAATGGCCTTGATTTCATCGATTAGCTGCTGATCCTGTCCCTCGAATGTGACTTCTTGTGATCGGAAGAACTCGGGCTTCAGTAGCGTGACGTCCTTGTTATCGTTCTTGCCCTGATCGTGATCTGCTCGTCGGGACAGGAGGTCCGCCTTGCGGTTGAGTGCGCCGGGTCGGTGTCGTAAGGTGAAATCGAACTCCGCCAACTCCGTGATCCATCGTGCTTGCCGTCGATTGAGCTTCTGCGGCTTCCGAAAGTACTCGAGATTCTGATGATCGGTGAAGATCTCGAACGTTTCCGTGGCTCCCAGGAGTAACTGCCTCCATTCGTCGAGTGATAGCATGATTGCGAGCATTTCCTTGTCGTAGATCTCGTAATTTCGCTCGGTTTCGGTCAATGCGTGCGAAATAAATGCGATTGGGCGCCAAATGCCGTCTTGGTTTTGGCTCAAAACTGATCCTGTTGCCCCTTCCGAAGCATCGGCTTCCAGACGATATTGGCCAGTGTCGTTTGGCAGTGCCAGGACCGCATCCTCCGCGATTCTCTTCTTCAACCCATCAAATGCCGCATGCTCATCTGCACCCCATGACCATCCTGCCTTTCCTGTCAGCCGTGTCAATGGCTTGGCAACCTCCGCGTATCCCCGGACAAAGCGCCGATAGAAGTTTGTGAACCCTAGAAACGCTTGGACTTGTTTGACGCTCTTTGGTTCCGGCCATTCCATCACGCCCTTGATCTTGACTGGGTCCATCCGCATCGAATTGTGTCCAATAATTACACCCAAATACTCGATTTCCGTGCGTTCGAATTCGCACTTTTCGGGCTTCAGGTATAGCTTGTGTTTCTGGAGCAATTCGAGCACTCGTTTTGTGATCCGCCGATGTTCGTCCAAGTTCTCTGTAAAGATCAGTATATCGTCCAGATAGACTACCACGTGTCCCTCGTTGATCAGTTCTCGGAGTATGTCGTTCATCATGTTTTGGAAGGTAGCCGGGGAGTTCGTGAGACCAAAGAACATGACCAAGGGCTCGTACAGTCCACGGTTTGTGCGGAACGCAGCCTTCCACTCGTCACCCTCTTTGATCCGTACGTTATTGTATCCCCATCGGATGTCGAGCTTGGTGAAGAACTTGGCGCCGCATAGATTATGGACCAGCTCGGAGATCAGTGGCAGCGGGTATCGATTTCGGATTGTCATTTCGTTCAGCTTCCGATAATCCTGGACGGGGCGTAGCGAACCATCTTTCTTTTTGACGAAGAAGAATGCTGAGGCCATGGGTGATTTTGATGGCCTGATTCGTCCGCTGGCCAGGTTCTCTTGTAAGAACTCGTCGAGTTTGACCTGTTCGTTTCGTGATAGCGGGTACACCTTGCAGTCCACTGCTTTGGAACCGGGTTTGAGCTCAATCGCATGATCCCAGGTTCGTCGGTCTGGTAGTGAGTCGAATGATTCCTTGGCAAATACTTTGACGAATTCCCGGTATTGATCCGGAATTTTTCCTTCGGTCATCCTCTCCTTCTCTTTTTCCGCTTCTTCTGCGAATTTCTGCGCCGGTGTTTCCTTCAGCCGTAGATCCACCTCCTTTCCAAAGTCGATCAGCAGGATCGATTCTCCCTCTTCCAGATCCAGTGCGCTCGTGTCCAGGTCGATTGCATCCATGTCAATCATCGCTTGGTGTTCCTCGTGACCCCTCATGTGACACCGTTCTGGGCATCGGCTGAATCTCATCGTTTGCTCCTGCCAATCCACCTCCGGGTTGTGTTCCGTCAGCCAGTCAAGACCAATGAAGATCCGGGCCTTTCCTAAGCACGTCAGAAGGAACGTGCGTGTCTCCACGTGAGGACCGATTCTCATCCTTAGGTCAACGTAATGCGTGATCCGGCCGTTGATGTTCTCGGTGTTGTCGGCGTTACGAGCCACAATGGGTTGGGGAAGTTTTTGGATATCCAGCTTCTCTACCCGCGCGTAGTCGGTATCGATGCAGCAGGTGCTACAGCCACTGTCGAGTAGCGCCTTAACTCCGCGCGTCTTTCCTGAGTCCAGGCCTGTGATCTGGACATATACGTCCATCGAATGTCTCTTCCTTTCGGCCTGGTAGTTGCGCAATTCCTGCGCCAGTCTGCTGGGCTGGGGCCCCTTCTGTTTCTCGGCCGCCAATTTCCTTTGAACGGCATCTGGCACCCTTGTGCGTTTGGGTACTTCTGGAACCTTGATTTCGGCAGATTCCTTGGGCGCTTCCTCCTTTTTCAAGGATTGAGCCTCCGGAGCAATGCTCCCCTTTTCGGTCTTTGTTGACGTGGTTCCTTCTCCACGAGCCATAAATACGTAGGAGTCCAAAATTAATTTATCCGCAGCTTTCTGATCTTTTTTACTTTGTAAATACTCTCTATTTAAAACTATTTTTCTTTGTCGTTCCTTTTCCATATCAGCAATGAGAAAATCATGAATATTGGTACGTAATGAGTCCGAGATTGTATATGTATGTGTGGAATCGTTCATGTCTTTAATCGAAACAAGTACAGAAAAACGTCCATAGTCCGGACGCTCCACCTCCTTGGCTAGAGGAGTGGAGCGCTTCAAAAACCCTTCTCGCGCAGCTTCTCGGCGATCTCCTTCAGGAACTCGTTGTCCTTGTCCCCGTTCTCGATCTCTTCTAGCATTGTGGCCCGATTGAAGAATGTGCGCTTCTTCTTGGGCTCAGGGCAGTTCCGCGCAATGTGCCCAGGCTGCTGACAGTTGTAGCAGATGATATTGCGGCCTCGGGCGTGGGTGCGATCGATCTCCATCGTAACCGGTTCATTGGCCACTGGTCGGGCCGGAGCGGGTGCAGGTGCTGATGGTGCAGCCTGAGGGCGGAATTGGGGTGGGGGCCGCGGAGTTGAGTGCGCGTAGGATGCCTTACGCAGCTGATCGCGCAAGGCATTGGCCTCGATGTTGACGCACCAGTTCTTGAAGGCACCATATGCCTTGGGCAGGGGGACGCCGGTGTTGTAGAGGCGGCTTGCAATTTCGCTGCTGAGTCCGCGCTCGAGGAACTCGATGAGGATGTTGTCCTGATCCCCCTTCTTGTACTCGCCCTTGTCATCGATTGAGGCGACCACGTTGTACCCCGCGTCCGCAGCCAGCATTTCGAAGTCAGAGATGTAGTCCGCGAAGGACCGTCTCCCCTGGCGAAGGGCCATGAGTCGGGCAGCGGCGACTTGTTCTGCGTTAGAATCCCCAAAGGCTTTTTGGAACTCCTCCAAGAAGGTTGTCGCGGTGACTCCCGCCTTCATTCCTTGGAAACCCTCGAAATTGTGCTGCTTCCAGTTCATCGCCCATCTCGAGGCGGCGCAGCTTGTGCCGGTCTCATTACGGAGGTAGGAAAGGACGAAGAGGATTTTGGTCTCGTCCAGTGAGAACTCTGATCGATAGGCACCAATGTAAGTGGTGCACGCGTCCACGAAGCCCAGGTACTTGGACTTGTCGCCATCGAAGTAGGGGGGATTGGCGGCGAGGGTGATGCGGTGATGTCCTGACATGGTACGAGTAGGTGTGGTAGGTGGGGGCGAGGGTGGCTGTTCGGAGGGTAACTCGCCAAGGTCGGGGATCTCGTCTTCAGGCGGCGGGAGAGCGAGGTAGGGGTTGGAGGGCCCGGGTTCGTTTTGATGCGCCAGATCGGGCGACGATGGTATGATGGGGGGAGGGGATGGGCTCCCAGATGACGATGGGAATCGGTACGAAATGGTGGATTCGTGTGCTGTACAAGCACTCGAGGAAAGGTTCTTTTGCTAGCAAAAAGATCCCGGGCCTAGCTCTTCACGTGCCCGATGATCCCGAGGTGCGTTTTCCCGAAGGTCTCCGCAGCACTCCTTGTAGCTACCGTAAGGCTTGGGTCGGGCTCAACGTTACCCGTGGCCTGGTGCTGTTTGCTCGATATGAACCTTTCACTGCGATCGCAGCGAGCGACTAGATGATTCGGTAAAAGGGTGAGTGGGGTGATAAGGGTGAAGAGGATATAGCGGGCGTAGCGGTGCACGGGGCAGGGTAGGAGGTAAGAGGTACGAGGGTATGAGGGGAGTCTTCGAATTATATGACAATCAACCCAAGAACAAAGTCGAAAAGAGAAGTGAATTCGAAGACTGGAGAATACAACCAAGTAGCTACAGTATTTATACCCAAATCCAGTCTGAGTCATATCTACAACTAATGAGTCATAGGGCTATGTACCGCATGGAGCACTGGTCATGGGTTGTAGTAGAACCTTCCGGAGCATATGTCGCGCAGCCTTGAATCGATAGAGATAACCCCTGGAACCCCTAGCCCGGACCGTCTGATGCCGTGATCCGTGATAAGATAAGTCGTGCCAAGATAAGATAAGATCGTCGATGATAAGATGAAAAAGAGTTGAATTATGACAGCAGCCCCCTTCAAAGCGACAAGCGCGGACCATGCTGCTTGGTACTTTGCTGCGGTGTGTGCGATGCGGTCGTCGATTTGTTTGACGATGCCATACGCCTGTGCTCCCGCCTTCTGGCCCTTCGAGCACTTCATCTTCCAGAACCAAAGATGGCGCTTTGCGTGGAGGTGCTTTCGCAATGCCGCCAAAGCGTCTGTGCACTGGGCCTCGCGCAGACGAGCCTCCATCTCAGCAACACCACTCTGACATCCCAATGCTCGCTCGCTCGGTGGTAGCGCTGATGGAAGATACAACTTCACGTCTTCTGGCAACACCGCCGTTGAGGTGTCAGTGCCCTCCCTCTGACGCGTGGTGTTCTCCAATGCCCTGATTGATCCCACTGTGTACATTTGCTGCAGCCCTCGAAATGGACCAAGCTTCGACAAGAAGGAGAGTCGGTAGTCCTCGATTTGGTTCTGCCGATGAAGCGACACATGGGCAGCACCCAAAAGCTGGAACCTGATGCGCTGTCTGATCAAATGTCAGTCAATGTATAACAGAACACTTTGCACATACTGGCTCTCCTCCAGGCCCAGCCCCGAGGTCAAGAACGCTGTCGCACTCGTTCCATGGAGCGCTGCGGCACCCGCAGTGATCCGAGCCTCCTCGTCGCGCTTGAGCTCCAAGCGCACTTCGGCCTCACTCGGGCCCGCTGCATCGGTGTCAGTTTCACATCAAAGAACAATGGCGCATAGTATATGTGCTCGCTCATACCTGTGAAGACCATCGAGAATGGGGACTTGGCGTTGACAGGATCACCTTCAAATACATCAATGTTGCCTTGCCACTCCCGGCGCAGTTCCTCGTCAATCGACTTGTTTACGTCGTCCCAGCAAGTGATCTGACGTGCATGCTCAGCAGTGGCAACCATGAGCTTGCGACGAAGAATGTCACCTGTTAAGATGTGAGACGGTTTGGAGCATTGGGGAAAGTAGTCACAAACTTTGTGAGAGGTTCTTCAAAAAGTTATGATAGTTGATCTTGTCGTCGAGTGTGTCAGCCCGGTGTCCCGGGCCCATTGTCTTGGTATGATACGCGATCGCGTTGAGCTCTGCCCAGAGACGCTCGATGCCCTCTCCGTCAGTTTTGCCCAATCCGGGAATGAGGCCCAGGCTGAATCGGTTTGTGCAAGACTCTTCGTGGGCGGTTGCGTGCCACACTGGCAGACCGTAACGAAACCAAAACAAGTCGAAATCAAGACGAAGGTCTCGTGGTAACTTTGAGATGCGTTCTGACAAGTTGACGCCCCACTGGCACGCGATATCATAGGAGATTGTCAGCTGCTGGAGTGGTCGTACTCGCGGTATGCAGCCAAGAATCAATGATGATCAACTATGTGCGCGTGTGTGGCTAAGGCGGGTGCACGTGACCCCTACTCCATGTGCCCCCATTTTAAATGGCGACGCCCTCGTCGCCTCCGACGTCGCCGAGTTCTCTCTCTGCTTCTCGCAGACGCCACCGCTCAACCTCATCGAGTTCGGCCTGTCTCAGCCTTTCCACTTCCCGAGCCTCATCCTCCTCACGTGCCGATCTTGCCTCGTCCAACGCACTTTTGAGTGCCGCCTGTGCCTCTGCCAATGGTGTTCCAGCTCGGGGAACATATCTTCTGAGTCGCCGTGTGTTGAACACGCCATCGATCAGAGTGCCTTCGATCGACTCCAGTTTGAACGAGTGCAGAAGTCTGTGCTGCACCCGGTGCGGTTCCGACCAACGGCATGTCAGCTTGCGCTCGTTACTAACCGTGTTTGCCAGGTCACTGCGGAACACCTGCACCAGGTCGCCAACTTCGAACGTCACCACTCCCGCTTTCGACTTCAGCACCTTCCTGTCGAACGCGGCCTTGCGGCCCATAGCGTACTTGACACGCTCGGCATAGCCGTCGAGACGAAGCTGCTCCGCATAGGCCAGGTGCAGCACCGCTTCGGAAGTCGGAGGTGGTGATTCCAGATCGAGCCGTTGTTGTGAGTCCGGGGCTGGAGTCAGTAATCCAAACAGCAGTTCTCGCGGTGAGAACTTTACGGCCGGTAGAAGACGGTCGTTCATGGTCTCGATGGCCGTGTCAAATTGGTCGGGCCATTGGCGTGGTAAGTCGTCCTTTTTCGTCGATTTCCACGTGTCCTCGCCGACGTCGGGTGCCCACAGTCTCGCCAGGATGTACAGCAGTATCTTGTTTGCGCCCTCGACCAGCCCGTTGATCCAGGGTGAATATGCCGCAACCTTGTGGAATCGAATACCTCGACGCTCGCACAGCGCCTCAACATCCTTGTTCGCGAAGTGGGAGCCGTTGTCGGACATGAAGACTTCGGCAGTATGGAACTTGCCAAATATGTGTTCGAGCGCCGCTGTGGTAGATTTAGCAGAACCCGATTCTTTGAGCTTGAAACCCCAAACGAATTGTGAGAACACATCAAGGAACAGGCCGATGGTCTTGTAGCCTCCTTTGCTGTCGGGCATCGAGAGGTAGTCGCCCACAATAAGTTCGAAAGGTTGTCGCCGTGTTATCGGGTTCATGAGTGCATGCAGGTTTGCCGGGCCGAATCCTTTACACTTTGCGCAGTCCGCGATGGCCTTCATGATCGAGTCGTCCAATCTGGGGCTGTGATACTTGTCCATCAGTGCTAACTTGACCGCATCGCGATGGAAGTGTCCCCCGTTCTGATGAACCTCCGCCACCTTGGACCGCGCCTCTGGTCGGGTGAGGCATTCGCGCCTTGAGCGCCCGCGGATCGCCGTCCCACTCCCCATCCTCCACAACTTGCCCTCATCAATGAGATATTGTGTCCGTTGATGCTGTGCGCGTTGTCGGTCGGCCAGGCTGGACCCTAAGTCCAGTTCTGTGATTGCGTCGATGATCCTCAGGTACATTGGTTCATCCTTGAAGCGTTCCCGAAGTTGCGTGGTCCCCAGAGGTAGTGGTTCCACGACACAAACCAGTTCCTCCACTGCCGAGTCCCCGACGGTGAATAGGTCGTTAGTGAGTCCAGTTCAAGCTTCCCAGTCCGGAGAGACTGTTGATTCGCTGCCGTCGCCCGGAGTCTTTGGTGTGCCCTCCGCTGCCCGACTCAGTGCATCCGCGACTGCGTTTGTCGATCCCTTGATGTGTTCAGCACCGACAATGTTGTATCCAAGCAGTCCGTTGAGCCATCGAGTGTGTGTCGCGTTGAGCTTCTCGTTGTTGAGGATGTCGCGCAGGGCTTGACAGTCCGTCTCCAGCCAGATGGGTTGTCCCCAGACAATGTTCGAGAACTTGTCTAGGGCAAATTTCAGCGCAGCAAATTCCAGCAGATGGGGTTGATACCGCTCCTCAGCTGTGGACGTCCGCTTGGATGCAAAGGCAATGGGGTGCCTCCGTACCACCACCTTTCCGTCCCTCGTTGTGGATTCCATTTTCTGCGAAAGAACACCAGCAAAGGCGTCCTTGCTACCGTCCGTTGTGATGATGAACGGGTGCTTGTGGACAATGTCGTATAACGGAGCTCGAAGTACTGGTGCGGAGAGGAGCAGTTGTTTGAGTCGCAGGAAGCATCTTGTGTGGGCTTGAGTCCAGACTGGGCGGAGGTCAAAGTTCTTCATGACTGTCCGGTAGACTTGTCGGCTGGGATTGGGAGGCATGGGCACTGATTTGAGGAGAGTTCGCAGCGGGCCCTCTTCCCGAGCATAGTTCTGGATGATGTCCCGAAAGTAACCGGTCAATCCCAGAAACGCTGCAAGGTTAGTTGCGTTCTCCGGTGTCTTCCACCCAACCACTGCAGTCAGCTTAGCCGGATCTGGTGTGACCCCTTGAGGACCGACCATGGCTCCTGCGAACACTGCCTCCGTCATGAACAACCGGGTCTTTGCCGCCGATAGAGAAAGACCCTCCGCTCGCACTCGGTCAAAGACCAAACACAGCTTGTCCATCATCCCCTCGAACGTGTCAGCAGCTGCACCACCGTCGTCGACAAACAACTCCATGATCCGGACTAACAGATCACTAAGTTTGTCCGCGCACATATCCCCGAACTCCGTCGGTGCATCAGTTAACCCGAAAGGCATCCGCATGTACGCGAAATACCCCATGCCTGGCACGAACATCACCAGGTACGGCTGTGCACTCTCGTCAACCCGTAATGCAAAGAAGCCAGATGCAAAGTCGAAGACAGAGACATAGCGATGTCCTGCCAATCGCCTCTGTTTGTCCCGTATGTCACCCTGTGGCACTGGAACAACCTTCAGTAGAGCCTTGAGCTCATGAAAGTTCTGGCAGATCCTCCACTTCTGCTCCGACGGTCTTCCTGGCTCAGGACTCGACTGTGCTCGAGAGCCTGCCTCCATCTCGTAGGGCAGCGGAAGACCCGCCCGCTCACATGCGTCGTTGAGCTCCTGCTTCAGCTCCTCGTGTGATAGTGCAGCCCCATCATGCTCCTTCTGAGCCAGCTTGATAGGTGACACGCACTTTACATCCCGTGGGTGAATCGGACGAATCACCCCAGCCTTGACCAACTTGCGTGTTTGCTCTTGGAGATACGCCTCCTGAGGTGGCGTCATTGGTTTCTGGTGAACCTTCGTGCTGAACTTGTGGTCGGCCGGTATCTTCGGTGCGTATGTGGCGCCCTCCACCGGAAGCACCTCCGACACGGAGAGGGCGAACACGTCGGCATAGCTGGCGATGAAATCTTGAACTTGCGTCCTCTGGTCGTCCGACAGGTCCGTTCCAATCTCCACCAGTCTCAGTATGGCGGCCACACACTCCGGTTTGAATGGGTCCGAGGTTCGCGTGAAGATATTGGTGTTGTCCACGTCCGGGAGAGCATCGGGACTTGCAATATCCGTGAAGATGCCTGATACGGTGTCAGAGATTGATGCGACCGTTCCGAGCTCAATGTCAGGTACTTCCCTCGAAGGGGGTGCGCTACTTCCCCTTATCGAGTTTGCTCGCGCTTCCATCTCCCGGACAACTCTATCCACTTCCTCCTGCTCGAGCTCGTCCAGCCACGACCGTTGTTGAACGGTCTGCGTGTCTGATGTTGCTGATTGTGTCCCCAGTGTGTCACGGTCCGTCCGATGTATCCCGGAAAGTTGGTCAGTCATTGCTTTCCCAGGAGCAGAAGTAAGTTGTACTCCCCTCGAGGGGGTCATCGCGAGCGAAGATAGAACCCCCTGCAAGGGCACCCGTGGTCCCGAAGTGTTGAAAGGTCTCCTCCTCCTGCTGCCATGGTTGTGCAACAAGGTCTCCGTCTCGCCGTCATTGCCAGGAATCCTCACCACGTCCGCAGCAAAGTCCTGCACCGCACGTGCCGCTGCGAGCGACGGTTTCCCAAACAGGAAGTCCCAGCCGCCCTTGCTGTCGAAGACCTCGAGCTGGACAGCGACCGTTGTGCCACCCACACAAACCTCGCCGTCCCAATGTGCCACAGGCCAGGTCAGGGACCCGTCAGCCATCCTGAGAACGCGCTTGGAAGGCACCCCACCTCCCAGCTTGTCCTTCAGCTTCAGCCACAGCGACACATCCATGGCACTGACCGACGCTCCACCATCGAACAACGCGTTCACCCGCGTTCCATCTCCCGACTCATTCACCACCGTGATAGGATGCACGAATGGTGAAGATCTTCCGGCGTCCACAGCATAGAGTTCGAGCACCTCATATTCCACCTTGTTGCAAACGACATGCGAACCGACTATGCTACAGGCACCGGGGCTCGACTCTTGCCCCGGGCTCGGAGTCACTGTCTGGGCACTTACAGTGACTCCCCCGGAAAACCCTGTTCCTCCAACTCGTCCATCCAACTTCCCAAGACTGCATTCACCGGGACTGCTGCGGTGCGCGGGAGATTCTTCGCACAGATGCGGCGGAAGCGACGTTCGACGGCAGGGATCTTAGTGTCGGTGCATTCGACCGCGTTGTGGCGAGGGACGGTGAGCTTGCCGCACTGCCAGCACTCTCCGCTGCCTGGCCAGACGGTGCCAGGCGAAAGCGGAACTCCCACCTCCTCGACCGGACTTCCTGAGCTCGTTTCCTTCCACCGCTGGAACTGCGCGTTGTATCAAGTCACATCCGCGGCAGACGTCGACAGCAACGGCGCAACCGACTTCATCCGCTCGACCAGACGGATGAGATTGGCCTTGCCTTCCGGGCTCAGGATCTCCGGCGACTGCGCGAACGCAGGTACTGGAATCTGCGCCGCGAATGCGGTGATGGGCGCTTGCGCAAATGCCGGGGCGGGGATTGGCGTCGACGAGATGGCGGTGCGACCCAACTGGGTGCGGATGTGGGCAGTGGGAGACGTTGGTGCGGTCGGCTGCGTCGTTCTCGCTCCTCGCGCGCGCCAAGCAGCAAGCTCGGCTTCGACCTTCGCAGTCTGCGCCTCGGCCTTGACGAGGCGGCGCTCCTTCTCGGCGGCCTCGATGAGCTGGGTGACGTCGATCTTCTCGATGGCCTCCGTGAACGCGATCCAATCCTTCGGCGCCGAAGGCGTTCGGTCCTTGAGCGCGTCGGGGAGGTGGTCACGAACAGCCCAGATGTTGCTGCTGGTCTTGTCGACACCGGCCTTCTTCGCGGCGCGCGATAGCTTGCGCGCAAACGCAATGTGTGCGTGTGTATCGACCCCTCCGAGAGAGATCTTGGTGCCGATGTTGTCGAGTCCGATGCGCAGGGACGCCAGCTCCTTCTCCCACTCCTGCGGTGTCTTTTCGGCGGCGGGCGGGACGTCGAACTCCTTGACAAATGCGGTGCGCGCGGCGGCCCAGGTCGTGAATGGGGTGGCACTGGCCTGCTTCGCTTCGTACCAGATGTCGGCAGCTTTGCCGGCGAGAAGTGAGTCGCCGAACGACTCCAACTTCTCAGCCTCGGACAGTCCGAGGCCCAGCACTCGGTTCGCGAAGGTTCGAGAAAAGTCCTTGGCCGACACGTCGTCGGCCCCGGCCTCTCCCGAGTACATGCGGGTCTTCTCGGCGTCGGTCATGTGCGCCGTTTTGGATTTCGGTGTGGGGGTGGGCTGGGAGGATATGGCAGGGAAGGGGATGGTGGTGGGTGCGGTTGTAGGTGCGGTCGTGGGTGCGGAATAAGTTGGTAGGACTTCCGGGTCAAGTACAGGTGTGTGGGTGCGGGAGATTAGTTCAAATGGTGTGGTGGAACCGCTGCCACGTAGCGTCTCGGGGGTGCTTGGTCTGCTCGTCACTTCCGTCTCCTCTAGTGCTGCCTCTAGTCTGCGTGCGAAACGTCCCTTCCCGTCTCTCTGCTTTGGTTCTCGGCTGGTGCTGCGTCTGGCGTCGGCCACGGTTACTTCTGCGGTGCTATGTGCGTCGTGCGTGTGTCGAGTCGCGCTCTTGTCACCAGATGGAGTGGTCGTACTCGCGGTATGCAGCCAAGAATCAATGATGATCAACTATGTGCGCGTGTGTGGCTAAGGCGGGTGCACGTGACCCCTACTCCACTGCCTGAGATCAAAACCACGTAGTGCTGACATGGCAATGAAGTCCATGTTAACGTATCTAGAAAATGTCATCAGCGTCATTCAATCCGAGAATCTTGCCACATGTCACGCACCTCTCTCCCTTCTGCAAATCACCCAGACCATTGGGTCGCATGCACTCGTGTCAAGCACAGGCACATCCACCAATGCCGGACACTCTCAGACCGACTGTGTTGCGGGTATCCTTTTGCGCCAATGCTGCGAAAGCAATACAAGAACTGATCTGTGAAGAAATTCAGCGTTTCTCCATGCCTCGCAGACTGGCACATACATCTTTCTCACCGACGTAGCCACGCAAATGCTCACGATACCTCTTTGGCTCGACCCATGCTCCCCATCCTGGACCCAGTGGGGGGTCATCACGCTCATTCGGACGGATGATGTTCTTGAGCTTGAAGTTTGCATCAAGTGCGACTACGGTGCGGAACAAGTAGCTGTCTTAGAATCAGTCTCACGGTCTCTTGGTACCTGCGAATTGAATGCAAACTCACGCTTCCTTCTCATTGACCTTGTCCCATCCCGGTGGTAGGTTGCGTTCGCGATCCGGGCAGGCCCAGCACCTAACCGCACATTCCCCGGGCTTTGTGGTGGCAAGACCGTTGTCGACGTGACCTCTGCCTGCTTGCTTCGCACGCTGCAGATGGGTATATTCACGAGACATGCGGAGGAAGGTTGTATAACGATCCTGAAAGCTAGCAGTCAGAAGCGGTATGGTGGGACAAAACGAGGAAACATACTGCCACCTTCGCCAAGTGTGCAATGGCTGAAGCCGAAGTCATTTGCTCCAACGTCCGGATGAAGTCTTGCAAATTCAGGCAGCCTATCACGGTTGCCAGTCAGAAGTACTCCAGGCAACGGAAGGTTGCGCAAGTGTCGGGATCTCGTGTCGTCGCTGGAAACCATTTGTTACGCAGTAAAGCCTGGACGGGGGATGCTCGTTCACAGGCCTTGCAGCTACATCGCTGGTACGTCACTTGATGGATCCCATTGATGTCGATGACTACCATTGTTTGCAGTAGCGGATCGGGGAGGTAGCAGGGGCCACCACGGTGACCGAGTTGGTAAACAAGTCCCAATTCACGGAGCGTCGCCGACTTCCAGAAGGTACCGGTCCATGTCTTGGGATCAACTGTGAGTAAAGGACATGTATGCAGAATCGTATGAGCAAAACACACCGTGACGACATGCAGAGGAGCTCGCTGGTGTCTTTTGAGTCCGCACTCTGCACAGAAAAGTATGTCGCCACAGTCTGCGCAGCACAGAATCCCAATGCTGGGATTATCAGGTGATTCCCACCCACAGCCACACTCCGCACAAGCTAGGCCTTCCAACGGACCTCCCAACCCCGCAGCACGCAGAATCTCCTGGAGAAAGAGTTCCTGAACTTCACAGAAATCGACCATGGGGTTATCCTGACACGGGTTAGTTGAGTGGACACTCCAAACAACAATGACTCACGGAGCTCTGGTAGTACCGGCGTTTTTGAGAGTCGGGCGAAATCAAGTCCAAGGACTCCTCCAAATCCGGTGATATCTCGTCGGGTTGTTGTACCGGCGTCCATTGGGCAAGGGAATCAGAGAGCTCGCTGGCTTTGAGCGTGACAACACGACGTCTCTTGCTGAAGTGGACATTGGTGAGAGTTTGACGGTGTCTTCTCCCGTCATCAGAGACGCGAAAATTTGCATTGCCCGACCGCACACTGTCGTGGATGCCCTCGCCCTCGATGGAAACGGAAATGTCGAGCGTGGTGTCCTTGTGCTGCAAAGCAACCTTCGACTTCTTCTTCGCCATGTCTGCACGAAATTCGGGAAGGGTAAAAAAACTGATACTAGCGTGAAACTGGCTCCAAGCGAATACATATCCCTGGCAACTGATCCGCATGCCTGGGAATGCCACACGTGTGATGAGGGCATGAGTTTATGTGAGACACAGTGTCTTGCAAAGCCGTTATAGATGTATGCACTCCGGAATCAAACTGAGCGAGAGTGAGATCGGAGCGCTACAGCTTTGAGATGCTTGGATTGCATAGTGAAACCAGTGTTCTATGAAGCGTTCGAATATTGAGCTACAGAAGCTCACACAGGCCCACATTTGACCTGTTAGTCTCCTCACTTTCTCAAATTGAATCCCTTTCCGCGAGCGAACCATACAGCATCTAGGTAGCCAAGGCAGCCCATTGTAACTTCGAGTGTGTGAGCTCGAGCAGGCATTCAGCCACTATCTAAATTCGAAGTAGACGTAAAAAGATTGTGGATGGTGGCAGCATTAACAATATTGCATTGAGCAGGTGCACCGGTTTAACGAAACATTTGGTACCTCAATAGTATTTGTGATTCAACAGGCGAGATATTCTTCCAATTTGGATGTATTAGCATGAAAGAGGATACAAAAGTAGTTTCCTGGGAGTAGATTTACTTTTGCGTTGAGAATACACGAAACAGTGGTCAGAGCGCGCTCATTAGTCCCGTTTTGGAATGTGATCATCTCACGTGTGGTGATGGTCATCGCGACCCCCGCTGCTTTTTGTTATCTGCCCCAAGTCCAGACTCCGCTATCAATACATCCTTTAGTGTTGTAGGTGTCAACTAAAGGATTAAGCCATATGGAAGGATGTGAATCAATGCTCATAGAGGGAACGGATCGATTAACATAGCTACAATCCTACAATAACAAGGAAAGGATGCAAACATTGTATTGGGGAGATGGCACTACGTAGCACTACAAGATTGCTACACTCGGGGAAGTAGCTCAACTGTACCCATAGCGGTAGGCTTGATTGTCGAAGCGTTTCCGATAGCCATGCAAGCGCTTTGCTGCCGCGTCAATAAGAGGATGGCATTGTTAGCAAGCCCGACCCACTTCCCATGTGTAACCACATACCACTGCTCCCCCTTGTCCGGAATGGCCTAGATATCAGTAGACGTGATAACACCAAAGCACTTCCCAGTTACTCATGGCTCAGAGTTATGGATAGTGATGCATGGGGTGGGCATCGGAGTCGGACACAGGAACGGTGCCTCTGAGCAAAGGTAAGCTGAAGATCAGGTAGATGAAGTGCACACGAAACTGTGGGCTGGGCCTGTCTGATCACCTTGCACGGGTGAAGTTCGCTCGGCAAGCGAGCGAAGAGAGCACGGACCACATCAGAGGCAGTGTCAATCTCGTCCAGCAATCTCGTCCAGCAGTTCTAGAACTCAGACAAGTCAGCTGATGAGACGGCTCATGCGGATGAGACGTACCGTGATCTGTGGCAAGCTCAGTCGTGGTCAACGTGCAAGCCATTGAGGTGAGAGCATTGATGTCGATGGTGACATCGACGAGAGCTTTTTGGGCTGTGATTTTGCTTGTCAGTAGCGGACTGAGAGACAGAAGTAGAGATACGCCCCATAGTCAAGAACACCGGCAGGGACTACAAGAGAGCAAGAGCAATGCAAATCAAGTAGATAAAACGATACGCTAATGTGAATCTCCATGAATGTTGACATGAGCACATCAAATCGACTCACCTAGACTTTTATTTTTTTCCCTGCCCATATCCAAGACATGGCAACACAAATTCCGAAGAGTATTCGATATGGCACACGTGGTACACAGTTTCCGCTGAGGCTGAAGTTGAATCTGACCCTTGATATAGCAAAGAAACAGTCCAAGAAGATGGCGAAGTCGAAGTCAGAGCAGAGGAGCCTGAAGTTTTGGGCACAGGGTGTTCGGGAGGATGAGATTTTGGCCCCGCACATACAAAGATACCGAGATGCGCTGGAGCGGGGCCGACGTGCTGAGGCAGCATATCTCCAACGCGTCTGTCATGAATACCACGCTCGAGTGCCATGGCAGACCCGTGACAACGAAGAGCCTCCTTTGCCCCTGCCAGCGTATGACCCACGTGCACCTGTGGTCGAGGAGGTCCTTGAGGAACACGAAAAGCCCATTCGCGCTGCCCGGAAGCAAGAGCTCAATAAGGTGCGTCAAGTGACATGATCAATGACCACAGTGACTAACCTGGCTGCTCTCTCCCACAGCGTATTCGCCGATGGCTTGTCCGTCATGCTAAGAAGATCGGTGCTATGACAGCCAGGGGCGAGGGCGCTGAGGGCCCATTCACGCTCCTACTCGCCCAGCTCACTGACCTCACTCCACCCTCAAAAGCTCGCTCCGGACCTCAGCAGCTTATGCATGACGACTACGACACTCTGGTGGCAGAAACTGCTCAAGCTGAATGGCCGGCTGCATGGGAGGATTGGAGGAAGCAGAGAAAGGTTAAGCGGAAAGGGAAGCGGAAGATGGGGCAGGATTTGGATATTGGTGTCGAGCTGGATTCCGATTCCCTTGATCCCGTCGCCGACTCCGATGACACGAAGCTGCCAAATGTACCCATTTGGTTCAAGTCGAAAACCGCAGACAAGATCTTCAGGATGATGTCGACGGCCGAGAAGAAGATGTACACAGATTGAGCGACGGCCGACAAAAAAGCTCGTGTCGCGTCGTTTGTTGATGCTATGGAGAATCCGTCACAGAAACCGGTTGACCGTCAGCGGTACGTGAATACTGTTCCCATCGCTTTTTACATGTCACTGATCAATGTGCACAGGTGTATCAACGCTCTACCGGTGTTTATGGGCCGGATTCTCAAGGGCATCTTTGATTGGACAGGGCTCCATGGGACAGTGACCTTCACCGGCCCAATTCCCAAGTACAACGGCGAACTTCAGACAGTCAGGTGAGTCGTCAGACGCAGTACTATGCAGATGAAGCTGACATGACATCCAGTGTCGCATTCGGCCGAACAATCGACACCGGTTTGCATATCAACAACTGGGCCGGAGCACGATGGGATACCCAGTGGCTGAGCCTGGTGCACAAGTACATGAATGATGCATTCAGTGCGTATCGGACTCAAAGATGTGGTGCCAGTGACTGACCGTCTTTGCAGCAAACGAGGACGTAGAGAAGGCTTTGCTAGATCAAACGCTAGACGACGCACTGTTTGCCTTCGACCCAGACGTGGAGATCGCCATGAAGGAGGGCCTGTCAGATCATGACAACGACAATTCAGACTCGGACTCCGACACTGACTCCAACGCGGACTCGGGTGATGAAGCACCCGTGAAGAACAAGCGGAAGCGGGCTGATTCCATCCTAGTGGCGGAACCTGCTTCCACCAGCCGGAAGCCGTCTACGAAGAAGCGAAAGTCGACCGCTGCACCTGCTGCACCCGCAGACATACCAGCATCCAGTTCAGTGTCAAGTGCCCCGGTACCATCGCCTGGCATGGCGGGATCGAGGGCGTCTGCCCCCGTGCCTCTATCCCGACTTACGCCTCCCGCACCTGACTCTCCACCTCCTGCCCCTGACTCTCCGCCTCCCACACCTGATTCTCCGCCTCCCGCACCTGACTCTCCACCTCCTGCCCCCGACTCTCCGCCTCCCACACCTGATTCTCCGCCTCCCGCACCTGATTCTCCGCCTCCCGCACCTGACTCTCTACCTCCTGCACCTGATTCTCATCCGCCTCCTGCACCTGACTCTCCGCCTCCCGCACCGGACTCGGCATCGCAACTCGTTTCACCCCCACGCGACTCAGCATCCTGACCTGCGTCACCCCGACCCGACTCTGTATCCGCATTGGCCACATGTCCCGCATCTCCCGCACCGGATCCCGCACCAACGCCAGAGACGGATTGGGGACAGATGAGCATCGGTCAGATCATTGAGGAAACACTGACGAAGAAGGCGAGCGAAGTGCAGATGTCGTGGAACGCTCCGGATGGCTTAGATGTGACAAAGCGGCATCTGTGGGCAAAGGCCCGGAACAAGATTGTGATCGAGCGCGACTTTGCGGGGATATGGCCCCAAGAATCGTTGGATGACGTGGCGAATAAGAAGCCTGCTCCAAAGCCTCGAAAGCGCAAAGCCACAGAGCCCATTCCTGAGGCTGCAGTGGCAAAGCGGACACGGGGATCGCGTGCGAAGGCCGCAGTGGCTGAAGCTGATGCACAGCCAAGCGTATTTACGGTCGCAATACCAGCAAAGGCACCCGATTGGCTTGTAACGCACGCCCGGGTGCTGTCGCAGATTGACCTCGGGATTCACTACCAGAATCTCGTCAACACCTCCATGTGGCTAGAGGCAGCGTTCGGGTTCTTCGGCGACAATTATCACGCACCTGTGCCGACCAAGTCCCGGCCAGCGGCATTGGAGAAATGGGTTGCGAATAAGGGCACGGAGCTTCCAAAGATCAAGGGGAGCAAGACCTTTGCAACAAAGTGGAGAGCGTGGTGGCAGAGCCTACAACCAGATTGGCGGGTGCTGGACTCCTTGGGGCGGTATGCAAAGGGCGGAGATGTGCTGTATGGCAAGGATACGGAGTGGGGTGACCTAGATAGTCCCGGTCCACCTCAGTTACCACCGCCATCACCCGGTTGCACCCCCGCGGGGGTCCTACTGGGTACCCTCAGACGTAGCTCTGAGGGTACCCAACAGGTACCCCCCTGCGGGGCCCGCGGGGGGGTTTTGGTCCATTTGGGGCAGGGGCATATGCGGGGGTCAGCAGGGGGGGGTCTGTACATGTCATGTGATTTATCATTGGGAGCGGGCAGGTGGGCACGAAAAAAAAATGAATCACATGACACATCCAATGGGCGGGATGGCGGCTGATGGCGGGGTAAAAAAATCACGTGATGCACCGCATGAAAATTATCAAAGATGGCTAGCAGGGGTTGGCGGGGGTTGGCGGGGGCGCTACTGGCCCCCCGCACACCATGGCGGGCAGTGGGCGCATTATCACATGACTTTTGGGGCACCTTTTGTGCACCATTTGGCATGATTTCGGAGGTGTTGCTTGATCCATTGCATGCTGTGGCAGACAATGGGCGCATAATCACGTGATTTTCCGCCCAAAAAAATGGAAGCCTTCCCCAAATCATCCTGGTATCATTTCTATCAGTAAATACACTAGTTAAGCATGAATTTGAGCTTAGAAAGCCCAAAATGCACCCTGCACAATGGGACTGGTGATGCACTTGATCCCATCATTTGGCGGGGTCTGCTGCGGGGGGTGCCACGGGGGGTGCCGCAGGGGGGTGCCGCAGGGCCCGCTGTGGGGTCAACCACAGGAGCAGGGGTAGGGGTGCATTGCATCATATTTTGATCTATCTATTCTCGCTGTGGTCATAGCATGCAGCATAATTATCCTTCATTTTGCCAGGAGTTTGGAGGCTGTGTCTGGGGTTGGTCTGCAGCTACAGCCATGTGACTCCCTGATGCTTCGGCAGGGGCTGGGATATCAAAACTGTGCAATATTGTCTGCATAATCCAGGCATGTAGGGTTAAAAAGAAAGTGTGATTTGTTCATTTTTTGGCTGGCAGGGTAGGTGGGCTGACATCATGGGCTGCATTGGGTCCACTGTCAACTCATTGATTGTTTCGTCTGCTCATTCTATACACATGCCCATTGGTAAACTGATCATGCTGTAGGCACAGTCTAATCTTACCCTGTGGATAATACCACACGTTAATTACGCACCTAATGTCACACTTCCTGTCTGGGACTCATTGAAGTTCATCTGTTCTGTGTTACTTTACAAGCAGTTTGCTTTAGTTGCAACATGAACAGATGTAATAGAGTGGATTTGACATGCCCTGAATTGATTCCTAGGTGGAATATGAGACAATGGATTCACCAGCAAGTTGCCTCACAATAGTCAGAGATTGGTAATATTTGAATTTCAAATTTCATATACAACACTCTGTGCACTCAGAGCTCGTATATTTGCAAGATAGACTGTAGAGACATAGATGGTTACTTTTACTACCTCTGGGGCTGCACACATCCTTGCCATGACCCACTGCCTGCACCCCTGCTGGTACCCCCATTGGCACCCCCGCTGGCACCCCTGTTGGCACCCCCGCTGGCACCCCCGCTGGCACCCCCGCCAGTCTAGCACCCCCCGCCGCACCGGTGCCTTGTCCCCGTGATTTTCTTATATGTAAGATTATGTAAACTGACAGCTCGGAACACGTCAAGTCACTAGCCAATCAGAACCTGTATAAACGTCGTACCTAAGTGTTTACTGCTCTTCTAACACTGTTCCTACAGTTATGCAGCTGAAAACCATCGGAATAAGGTCTCCTTCTGCTATTCTTGTTGAATATGTAGGTACTTCATATCCTTTGTCCACCTAAAATTCGAAACATGATGTCAGGGGAACCCCCGCTTCGGACCGCTCTGCCTTCGATCAGGCATGTGATTGCGCTCGCGTGACCTGTCAGCTGTCACGTACCGCGGCCCGGACTGCCGCGCCGAGCACTTCTCTCTGATGGGCACATGGTCAGGTGCCCCATTGTTCCCATTGTCTCGGTTTCCTATTGTTCTCCAATGGCCATTGTACTTATTGTCCCCATTGTTCTTTGTTTGTCGCTGCGTGCTCTATTGTTCTTGTATCATATAAATAGTGGCGCCTGGCAAGGAGAATCCCCAACACGGTTTCTCTCTGGATTCTCCCTTGCCAGGTATGCCGGTCTTGTACCTAGCTACCACTATTAACACTTTGGATTCTCCCTTGCCAGAACTCTGAGATCGGGTCTCGAGGTTGCCCTTACAGCAGAAACCGTGTTCTTAGGGATAACCGGACAAGATTGCGAGGTTCGACGCTGACGCCAGTGGAGAAGAGTCGACGAGCGACCAAGACCACCACTCCCTCACCTCCTATCTTGCCCCCTCCTCCCCTCCACGAGCAGACCCGATGAGCATGGATGACAACGAACAGCAGCGGCTGTCTGCTCTGGAGACCAGCATACAGAACATCGAGGCCGTACTCACCCGCCTCATCTCTCAACAACAACAACCCCCTGCCCCTGCCCCTGCTCCAGCTCCGGCAGCGGGTCCAGGTGTTTCTACTGGCGCCAGCCCTGCGCGCCCCCTTATCCGTCCAAATCCTCCCTTCTCCTTTGATGGGGATCGCACCCTGGGCAAGAGCTTCTTGCATTCAGTGAAGCAGTACTGGCGTCTGCTTCCTGAGGCGTTCTTCGTGAATGGGGCAGTCTCGGAAGAAAAGGTAGTCCGCTTCGCCCTGTCCTACATGTCCAAGGACTCCGCGGCCTCCTGGTCCGACACATGTCCGAGCGCACCCCATTCCCGTTCCCTACTTGGGCTCTCTTCGTCACCGAGTTCAAGCTCCGATTCGTCGAGGAGAACGAGCAAGACCATGCCCTGGCGCGACTGGAGACCCATCTGTATTATATGGGCTCCCGCGACGTGTTCAAGTACACGGACGAGTACGACGACCTCCTTGATCTCGCCGGCTATACCGACGATCTGGTCAAGGTGACCAAATATAGGACGGGCCTGGATCCGAAGATCAACCAGGCTATCACCACCTCTGGCAACCCTCCCAGGCTTACTGACTACGCCGAATGGCGTGTCCGTGCGTTCCGGCAGTACAACGCGGAACAAGCTGCCAAGGCGTCTCGAGGCCACGTCCCTCCCCCCCGAGCGCCTCCTATCGTCCCTCGTCCTCGTGCCCCGCTGCTCCCTGCTGTAGCACCGGCAATTGCTGCTCGCCCGGCGCCGGCTCCTGTCGCCCACCCCATCCCCATGGAGTTGGATCGGACCCGGCTCCGCGGTGACGTTCGCCGCACCTGCTTCCGCTGCGGCAGTCCGGGCCATCTTGCCCGTGACTGCCCCACCCCAGCTGATATCCGTCACACCGATGTCCTCGATGAGGTCATCAATCAGCTGGGGAGTGATCTGCTTTCCGAGTTGGTTGCTCGGGTCGCGACCACTGCAGCCGTTGCGGATCACGCGTCCAACGTCGCAGCCGAGGAGGAGCAGGGTTTTCTCCCCAGCGACGAGTGAGTAGTACGCCCTCGTTCGCTTCACGTAATCGTTTCTCCTGTTTGTATGATGAATCCAATTCCCTCCACTCTGCAACAGTTGAAGCGATAGACGTACACCCTGCTCCCCCTCTAATCCCACGAGTCCGTAAGGAGAAGTGGGAACGCAAGCTCCCTTCCTGCTATGTTGCTGCCGCCTCTCCCGGGGCCAATTCTCTCCACCTCCCCCTCGAGATCGAGTCCACCGACAACGCAGTGAAGTTATCTCTCAAGGGCCTGGTCGATTGTGGTGCCACATCCGACTTCATCGACTCGGCCTACGTCCTCGAAAATCACCTCCCCATTCGTCACCTCACCCAGCCTATCCCCGTTTACAACGTGGACGGCACGCCGAACGAGGCCGGTTCCATTCGCGAAGTTGCTGATGTGGTTCTCCGTTACCAGGGCCACAGTGAACGTGTGCAGCTTGCTGTCACCCGTTTAGGCAAGCAACGGCTCATTCTAGGGTACTCCTGGCTTCGGAAGCACAACCCGGAGATTAACTGGGATACCCAGGAGGTAAAGATGAGCCGTTGCCCTTCTGGTTGCTCCACCTGCCGGGAGGAACTTCGCGAAGAACGTCGATCTGCCAGAACCGCGGCCCGGGTGCTCCGCACCATCAGACAAGGTCCGGTTCCATCCATCTGCGCTGTCGACGTTGAGGACCACGAGGACGAAGAGATGCCGGAGCTTTCGCCAGACTCGGACGATTATGACCCTGAAGATGTCGAAGAAGATGACGACTCCTTGGAAGCCGGTGACCGTATCTTTTACACCCGCTTCAACCCTTCTGAAAACATCCGAGCTACCAGCACCGTCTCTCAGCGACTTGCCGAGGCGTTTGCCAAGAACTCTGCACCTCCTCGGGATACCATCCCCGAGTGGGCCCGCGAGTTCGAGGATGTTTTCAGCAAGGAGTCCTTCGACAACCTGCCAGAGCGACGCCCCTGGGATCACGCCATCGAACTGGTCCCCGACGCGAAGCCGACCAACTGTAAGGTCTACCCCATCTCCCCTCTCGAACAGAAGCAGCTCGACAACTTCATCGAGGAGGGCATGGCTACTGGCAGGATTCGGCCGTCAAAATCGCCCATGGCATCTCCCGTCTTCTTCGTGAAAAAGAAGGACGGCAGCTTACGGTTTGTCCAAGATTACCGAGCACTGAACGCGATGACAGTGAAGAACCGCTACCCACTCCCCCTAATCAATGATCTCATCAACAAGCTCAAGGGAGCTCGGTTCTTCACCAAACTCGACGTTCGCTGGGGCTTCAACAACGTGCGCATTCGTCAAGGCGACGAGTGGAAGGCAGCATTTCGGACAAACCGCGGGCTCTTTGAGCCGTTGGTGATGTATTTCGGCCTGACCAATTCCCCCGCAACGTTCCAGACGATGATGAATGACATACTTCAGGACCTCATCCTCTCTGGCGACGTTATGGTGTACCTCGACGACATTCTCATCGCACATTCCGATATCCACCGTCACCGGGAAATCGTGAACGAAGTCCTCCGACGTCTCCGTGAGAACAAGCTCTACCTTCGCGCGGAGAAATGCGAGTTCGAGATGCCGTCGATCGAATACCTTGGGGTGATCATTTCCCACAACCATGTGGAGATGGACCCGGTCAAGGTCGCAGGTGTGGCGGAGTGGCCAGCTCCGGCTAACAAGAAGGAAGTGCAGCAGTTCCTCGGCTTCACTAACTTCTACCGGAGGTTCATCCGGGATTTTTCGCACGTTGCCCGTCCTCTCTTTGACCTCACCAAGAAGGACGTGGCATGGACTTGGGGCGCCAACGAGGCGGCTGCGTTTCTTGCGCTGAAGAACGCCGTTACCTCTACCCCAGTCCTGCAGCTCCCGGATGCTTCCAGGTCTTACCGCCTCGAAGCAGACAGTTCGGACTTTGCGACCGGTGCCGTCATCTCGCAGCAGTCCCCCGTGGATGACAAGTGGCATCCGGTTGCCTTCTTCTCGAAGAGTCTTAACGAGGTCCAGCGGAACTACGAAATCCACGACAAGGAGATGCTCGCCATCGTCCGCGCCTTGGAGGAGTGGCGACACTTCCTCGAGGGCGCCGAGCACCCCGTTGAGATCTGGACCGACCACAAAAATCTGGAGTACTTCCGGAAGGCCCAGAATCTCAACCGTCGTCAAGCCCGCTGGTCCCTCTATCTGTCTCGCTTCGACTTCACCCTGCATCACCAACCTGGCCGCCTCATGGGCCGCCCGGATGCTCTCTCGCGCCGCCCCGACCACGGAGTCGCTTCGGACAACGCAGACGTCACACTGCTGCGCCCGGAGCTGTTCCATGTCCGGGCCTTGGAGGGTCTCACTGTCTCTGGACCCGAAGCCCCCCTCCTGCGCGACATCCGGGAGGCCCTCGCCGGTACCCCCGACATGGAGGAGCCCATTGTGTTGGCAGCACGTGAGCTCCTCAAGGAACGCGGAGTTCGCTCTGCTCGGGCTGCGGAGTGGCGAAAGGAAGGCGGCCTGCTCTACTTCCGTGGCAAGCTGGTGGTTCCACGCAACAACGACCTCCGCCGACGCATCCTCGAGCAGCACCACGACACCCGCGTCGCAGGGCATGCCGGCCGCTTCAAGACGTTGGAGCTGATCTCTCGGAACTACTGGTGGCCCCAGTTGTCTCGACACGTCGGCCGGTATGTGGCCACCTGCGACCTGTGCTGCCGAACCAAGGCGCTCCGCCAACTCCCAATCGGGGAACTCCATCCCACGGAGGTCCCTTCGGAGCGCTGGGAAGCGGTGTCGGTTGACTTCATTGTGCATCTGCCAGACGCTCACGGGTATGATGCTATCATGGTCGTTGTTGACATGCTTGGGAAGCGCAGCCACTTTATAGAGTGCCACACCCGGCTCTCCGGTGAAGGTGCCGCCAGGCTTTTCTACAAGAACGTCTGGCGCCACCATGGGCTGCCGTCTAAGTACGTCTCTGACCGTGGCTCCCAGTTCATAGCAGAGTTCACGCAGGAGCTGTGGAAACTGGTCGGGGTCTCATCGGCAATGTCTACGGCTTGGCATCCACAGACGGACGGCCAGACCGAGCGTGTGAACCAGGAGCTCGAGCAGTTCCTCCGGATCTTCACCAGCTACAACCAGGACGACTGGGACGAGCTGCTTCCTGCTGCAGAGTTTGCCTACAACAACCATATTCACTCATCCACGCAGCAGGTCCCGTTCATGACAGATACCGGTCGACTCCCTCGTATGGGCTTCGAACCAAATGGACTACGCTCAGCTGTGAACGAGTCGGCAAACGACTTCCGCGACCGCATCGCGTCCGGAGTGGCAGAAGCCAAGTCGGCACTGGTGAAGGCAAAGGATGAGTACAAGCAGTACTACGACCGCCGGAGGGTCTCGGCTCCAGAAATCAAGGTTGGAGATCGAGTCTGGCTTGACGCTTCTGACATAGCAACAACGCGCCCGTCCCTCAAACTCTCTCACCGACGGCTGGGTCCCTTCAAAGTCACCCAGGTTGTTGGGCGCGGCGCTTACAAGCTTGACCTCCCTCGCCGCCTCTCTGGTCTTCACCCGGTCTTCCCCGTTGTCAAGCTGCAGCTTGTGGAGGACGACCCGTTCCCAACACGCCCGGCTCGCGAGGAGCCGCCACCTGTCATGGGCCAAGGAGCTGGCGAGGAGTGGGAAGTCGAAGAGGTTCTGGATGCCAAGATGCGCTATCGGAGCATTTGGTACTTTGTGCGGTGGAAGGGCTACGATTCATCGCACGACCAATGGGTTAAGCACTCTGATATCTTCGCAGAGGACGCTATAGCGGCATTCTACCGCAAGCACCCCAACAAGCCACGCGTCATTGCCGCCGCCATCTTCGACTCCCTTCCGTTCCAGCACCCCTCTGCCACTATCCGCACGTTGCGTCGAGGCGCCGCAATCCAAGGGGGAGGTGATGTCAGGGGAACCCCCGCTTCGGACCGCTCTGCCTTCGATCAGGCATGTGATTGCGCTCGCGTGACCTGTCAGCTGTCACGTACCGCGGCCCGGACTGCCGCGCCGAGCGCTTCTCTCTGATGGGCACATGGTCAGGTGCCCCATTGTTCCCATTGTCTCGGTTTCCTATTGTTCTCCAATGGCCATTGTACTTATTGTCCCCATTGTTCTTTGTTTGTCGCTGCGTGCTCTATTGTTCTTGTATCATATAAATAGTGGCGCCTGGCAAGGAGAATCCCCAACACGGTTTCTCTTTGGATTCTCCCTTGCCAGGTATGCCGGTCTTGTACCTAGCTACCACTATTAACACTTTGGATTCTCCCTTGCCAGAACTCTGAGATCGGGTCTCGAGGTTGCCCTTACACATGAAAACAGTTCACCATTGCTCAAGGTTCCTATGTAGACAATGGTTCAACATGGTTCACTTTGGGTATGGCAAAAAATATTTTTTCTACACACAAGCAATTCAATACAGCTGAATGATATACTCTTTGGCAGTGTCTGAAACAAATTCTGAGAGCCCTGGACCCTGGAACCAGTCAAAAACTTGAAATGAGTCCGAAAAATAGGGTCTTGATAAACATGAGATATGGGCTGGTTTGAAGAGACATGGGCCACCGGTCATGTTGAATATAGTATTTTACAATGTTTCGGTGCCCTACCTCTCATCACATGGCCTCATTTCCGACTAAGAAGCGCACATACACACTCAAGCTCATAAAATCAATTGTCACCCAGAAACAAGAGCAGTGAAGCTGTTTCACTGGGATTGGGTAAAGGTTACCTAGAAGTCACTTGGGTTGCAGTACAGAAGCTTTGGAAAGTGATTTTGTAGTTGATCCACATTTGGTAGGCTGGCAGATGCTTGTGCACCCCCATGGCACCCCCCGCGGCACCCCCTGCGGTTGACCCCCCCCCAACCCCTGCAAGGATTTAATTGACAAATGTCCTGCTCAATCCATTGTAAGAGTCTACAGTATTATTGGATTCAGTAAAGGACCCAAATGCTATGTAGACAAGAAGTATGAAATCCGGAAATCAAGAATTATGACACCTCCATGGAATATGCTGCAAATGGAGAGGAAAATTTGAGCGCAGACAGACTACCTGAAGCAAACAGACAGAGAAAAGAAACATTAGCCATTTCTTGTTGATGATGTTGGCTGTCCCTGGAGCATGTACTTGGGAGATTTGCCTAACAAATCAAGTTGCACATTTTTCAAATTTTTAGTTTGACCTGACAGCTTGAGCAGACCATGCTAAAATGAACCAAGTCATATATATCAGTGCCCCCAGCCAAGCCAAAAGATTTAGGTAATATTGCACAGTTTTGATATCCCAGCCCCTGCCGAAGCATCAGGGAGTCACATGGCTGTAGCTGCAGACCAACCCCAGACACAGCCTCCAAACTCCTGGCAAAATGAAGGATAATTATGCTGCATGCTATGACCACAGCGAGAATAGATAGATCAAAATATGATGCAATGCACCCCTACCCCTGCTCCTGTGGTTGACCCCACAGCGGGCCCTGCGGCACCCCCCTGCGGCACCCCTTGTGGCACCCCCTGCGGCACCCCCCGTGGCACCCCCCGCAGCAGACCCCGCCAAATGATGGGATCAAGTGCATCACCAGTCCCATTGTGCAGGGTGCATTTTGGGCTTTCCAAGCTCAAATTCATGCTTAACTAGTGTATTTACTGATAGAAATGATACCAGGATGATTTGGGGAAGGCTTCCATTTTTTTGGGCGGAAAATCACGTGATTATGCGCCCAGTGTCTGCCACAGCATGCAATGGATCAAGCAACACCTCCGAAATCATGCCAAATGGTGCACAAAAGGTGCCCCAAAAGTCATGTGATAATGCGCCCACTGCCCGCCATGGTGTGCGGGGGGCCAGTAGCGCCCCCGCCAACCCCCGCCAACCCCTGCTAGCCATCTTTGATAATTTTCATGCGGTGCATCACGTGATTTTTTTACCCCGCCATCAGCCGCCATCCCGCCCATTGGATGTGTCATGTGATTCATTTTTTTTTCGTGCCCACCTGCCCGCTCCCAATGATAAATCACATGACATGTACAGACCCCCCCCTGCTGACCCCCGCATATGCCCCTGCCCCAAATGGACCAAAACCCCCCCCCGCGGGCCCCGCAGGGGGGTACCTGTTGGGTACCCTCAGAGCTACGTCTGAGGGTACCCAGTAGGACCCCGCGGTGTGATGGCGGTGGTAACTGAGGTGTCCCGGTCCCGAGGGTGCCTTGACGCTTGTGGCGGGGCTTGCTATCTGGGGCTCGGCCTTGAAAGGTGGACCGGAGTCGGACTCAGAGTGGCTGGACGCCGTGATGGATGTTTCGTGGATATGGGAAGGATTGATTTTATCAATGGAGAAGGAGCGTGCTAGGTACCCAAACAACTAGATATACAGTGTCCAAGGTTCTGGAACAACTTACTGGTCAAACCTTCTTTCATGATGCACTAGGTGAAGTGGTGCTAAAAAGTGCCGTCAAAAAGAGCGCAGGCGGGAGGCGCATCAATGTGGGCGGGATATCCGAAGGGCGGGTGCATTACTAAGCAAACAACAGCGGAGGCAGTATAGATCATTTTTAAAAAGCGAGCACAGAGAGCAGGGAGCAGCGAAGGGGGGCACAGGTAGGGCGCAGGCGGGGCGGGGTGGGGCGGGAGCGGGGCGGGGCGGGGCGGGAGCGGATCAGCAGCCCCCGGAGGTACAAGGGATGCCCATCGGGTTGATTCGGATGCCTGCTACGCGCGATTTGATGGCGCGACCTATCACAACGGATTTAAATAGACCCTGGAAGCAATATTTGATGCGGAATGATGAACGGGGCCCGCAGCGTAGGCGAGTGTGGGGGTACCCAATATGGATATTGAGCAGAACAGCCCAAATGGCTGCCATCAGCGTCGACAATGGCTGATTTGATGGCTCGATTCACTGACACCTATTGATGGCGTCCAGAGCCGTAGAGCGCACGTGCACTCACCATTTGGCCCTATATGAGCAATGAGAACGTGTCCTGGTTCTACCCAGGACCACCGGGTAGAAGTGGCCCCGTATCATATCCGTTTCCTGGGTGTATCCAGGACTGTTATCCTTTAGATTACGGTATAGGCTCTGCTGGCGAGTCCTGCCGGCCTAGAAAGGCTGACGACTTTAGGGATTTCACCTGGTACGTGTTCTCTCTACTTTTGCAAACGAGTGGGAGCATGTCGAACAGGGGAAGCCACGGACCCACAATAAGTGAAAAAGAGAGTATCAGTCGACGGAGTAAGAGTAATAGAGGGAACGACTGAATCTGTATTGGATGACGGTGTGAAGAGAGTATAGGATACGTGTATACAAGAGGGTGAGTGGTATAAGTCAGTCGAGGGATAAAGAGCCCAAACGATTGAGGAAGGGAAGACAATCAAAAGGTGGGTGTTACTATGGCGCGGGAAGTAAAAGAGAGATAAGTCGACGAGAACGAAATGCACTTCTGCCTCTACAAATTCACTGCATGATCTGAGAATTCCGCTAGAGGCTTCGAAGAGTCCACGGGGCTGTAAACGGTAGCTGTGCCAAGCGGCACATCCCTCGGCCCGTGCGCATGAAGGAACCGCGTCGGCCATGCGATGCAGTAGAGCGACATGGTGACCCACAGCGCGAAGGCGTCCAGAAGGTAGAAGAACGCTTCATGAGTGGCCACATAGCCGTTGTAACTGCAGAGAAAAGAAACAAGATTCAGTCAAAATGATCAAAAACTCGAACAATGGACACGCACCCGCTGGCATAGTCGATGATGCGAAAGACCGATCGCGTCAAGATTCCGACGCAGGTGAAACTCATGATGTAGACGAGAATTCGCCAGTCCCCGGCAGGTCGAGTGGAGAAGATCTTGAACGGCTCAACATTCTCGGGTCGCCAGATGTGGGGTAGTATTTCGACCTAAACACCCAGTCAGCGATAGAGGGGAGAAGAGAGACGGCCAACGCACACTCGATAGGCGAAGGTGAGCAAGAGGAAGGTGAAGAGCACAAAAGAGATGGCCTGGAGGATCAACCCAACCAGGGCGATCTGAAACGGAGGAGCAGCTGAGAACACAAAGCCGCGGTGATGGAGGGAATTAGTAACCCACATTGGTCCCCAATTTACCCAAGCTGGGGTTCCTGGACGCAGTCAGCCCTCCTCCTCCGTTTTGCAACAGAAATGTCATGACGTCGCTCCAGACGAATATCTTGATGACACGGGTCGCGGGCATGCCCAAGCACCGCGAGACGACGTCGGGACTGAACGTGGCCGCGAGAGTGGAGAGCAGCATGTAGTCTGTGCCCAGGAAGAGGCAGGGCTGAAAGGCGCCCGTGAGCAGAGCGCAATAAATGAATGACAAATATGTGCCGTACCGAGAGCAGGATGAACTGTGCAGAGTTGAGAAAAGTAGTGGCAGAAAGTAGCTGTGCACGCACCATGTTCCAGGCGATGTATTTGCCAAGCGTGTACGGCGGAGAAGCATAGGTGTGTCTGATGAGAAACCCGACCGTCATGACTGCTCTGGTTCAGCGAATGAAAACATGCTGGGGAAAACAGGCGACGCACCACTCATTCCGATAGTCAAGGTTAGCATGAAGCGGTGCCTCGGTCGCACGAGAAAATACTGGGTCCACAGCACGATCGCCGACAGTGCGTAGAGCAAGGCTCCGGCGATCGAAAGCAATTTCTAAGGGGTTTTGAGCACGGTGAAAAAAGGACTGCGAAGCGAGACGCACACTAGGCACCCATCCACCGCTGGATAGAGAGCTTGAGAACAGGAGAAAATGAAGCGCCGGGGGAACTCTCACATGGGAGTGTCACTGCTGATTCCAGCAGCGAGGACAGAGGAGGCGAGGGTCAGGACGGTCAAGAAATGTTGGAAGGTCATGGGAGAAACGATGGGGGGACAGAGGATCTGGGTGTCGTGCCACCTGTAAAAAAGGACGGGTGTGCGCAGTGATGTTCCAGGTTTTTCTGATCGCAGCAATGAAGAAACCGGTGGCCGCGGACGAGAACCTGCTCGCAGCAGTCAACTGAACAACCTGTCGCCGGCAGCATTTCATGCATTGCGGGTGACACGAGAGTCGCAGCAGCAAGCTCGAAAGAATCGAGCTCGAGTTCTTCAGACGCAGGGCTGGAGTCGTTCGTAATAAGGAAATCTGCGCCATATTTCCATCAGGCTTCTAGCGAGAGGCGAGCCGAATTATCCCCCAAACTCACACATTTAAACGAGATTAAAATTAGTTTGACCACCTCCGTCCAAAGGGCACCCGCCCACGCATAAATGCTCGCCGGTCAGCCTCAGAAAATCTCGGGTGATCCAATACACGGATCGTACAGCTCTGTCAGACATGACAGGCCTTGGTATTTTGAAAGTGCAGAAATGATGGACCACAACTCATTGGGCATGGCACCGGACGCTTCTTGACCGGGCTTCCCGGTCCTGCCTCTGCATTCATCGATCGTCGAATCCCGGGCGAGCCTCTCCGCCGGGACTGCGTTGCTCGAACCACCCGTGGGGCGCACCCACAGTGGTAGGATTTAGGCTAAGGACATGGATGTAGCCATAAAAACTTTAGTCTAAAGTCATGAATCTAGCCATGGCTTGGCTGTAGCCATGTTCCCGAGACTATTGCGTGGCATCACATGGCTCGGATATCGCAGATGATATACAGCGGGCCGCTGTACCGACCACGTGCCTCATACAATCACCCGGCAGGCAGCCGGCATTGCTGTCTATCACACGCGAGTGTCTGTGCCGTGAATATGCCACCAAAGCCGTGTTGATTGTATCAAATCCCGCCCCGTCAGCCTCGGCAATCAAGCATTAAGCATTCTTATGCCCGCCCCAGGTCAAAATCCCGCCCCATCTTATCTTATCATCCATTCATTCTCAATCCCGACCGATCTTATCTGACCATGCTTATCTTATCTACCTAACGTCCTCGAGTCTGATCCGCCACCGTGGCAAGAATCCTACTGCCCCACTTGTCCTTCAACTGGGTTCGCAGTCGCACATGCCAATCCGCTTGCTTTGCTGCATATGCAGCGGCACCCGCGCGGACCTCCCTGGACCAATCATCACTCGATCCTCGATTACCCCACCATGTCGACTGCCAATCCAGGTACGCAACAACTCGCCGCATCTCTTCTCGTAACAAAAGCACTTCCTCTGTCCACCTGTCCCGACGCGCGTGCGCTCGACACCACTCGACTCGGATCGCTGGATAATCATCAGTCAGAACTTGATCAATAGAGAATGGAGTCAACTCACACTCATGAAGGTCCTTTTCGCAATCATCCAGAGCACCAGCAGCAGTCCATATCCAGGACATGACCTGCTTCGACGAACCCGCCTCGTGTCTAGGAGCGCGCCCCGCCCCCAGCGCAGCGATCTTCTTCGCGGTTCGCGCATCCGTCTTCTCGGCATCAGTTGCCATGGCAACACCGCTCATCTGGAGATCCTCATCCTTCAGCTCCCTCAGCTGAGGAAACCTCATCTCCGCTCCCGCATCCACCAATGCCTGCCTGCCCTTCTGATACCTCTCTGCGAGCAACTTGACCTTCTCCCCGACCTCACCGATCAGCGTCCGTGCCCTGCTTGTCTGATTCTGCCCCGTGAGATTGGCGTTTCGGAAACTGATGAGATGGCGCTTGGCATGGAGGTGGGACCGGATCTGCGCCAAGCAGTTCTCACATTGCGCCGCGCGAAGCTTGGTCTCCATCTCCACCAGTCCTGACACAGAACCTCTCTGCTCTCCAAGTTCCGCGGGCATCTCGGATGGCATCCACAACTTGACGCGCTCAGGACGAGGTGACACATCCGGGGACTCCTGAGACGCAATGACTCTTGATGCCGCGGGCATGTAGATTGCTTGCAGCTCCCGAAACCGGGCCGTCTTGACGAGTAAAGTGTGTCGCCATTCCTCGATCCGATTCGCTCGTTCACCGGACTGTAGAACCGTGCCAACCATCTCCAAGATAATTCGGCGCCTCAGATAGCCATTAGTCCATATAGCACTCCCACAACTGTTGAATACGCACTGTAGGTCCTCAATCTGTATGCCCGCTACCAGAAATGCCGTTGCACTCTGTCCTTTCAGAGGCATCTGCCCATCGGCAATAAGCTTCTCCTCTGCTTGACGCAGCTCCAACCGCACTTGAGATTCTGGTATACAAACTGTCGGGCATTAGTGATTGAGACCAATGGACGAGACGGGGACATACCTGAAACAACAAGCATGTATGGATTGACGTTCTTTGATGGATCCTTCAGCCATGCACTGATAAGCTCCCCACCTTGGACACCCCAAAATCCTACCTCGAGAGGTACCTTTTTGAGGCCCAAACAAGGTACCTCAGTGGTAGTGGGGGGCTGTGGGCTGGGCGGATGTGGGGGGCCCCATGGGCAGATGTGGGGGGGCCCATGGGCGGCTCTGGGGGGCTCTGGGGGGGCCCACCCCAGACCCTACCTGGCACGTTAGTGCCCGAAAAAAAAATGCATTTTTTGACCTCAAAATTGCCTATTTTAGAAGATTCTGAGACACTTGGCCAGAACTAGAAATCAGGATAGGGTATTGCTTAAAAATAGAATGTAGCTCAATGCATCCAGCTAAAACGAGCCAGTGTAGTAGTTTTAAATATGGCACTTTCTTTTCAGGCTAGGTTTACCCATTTTTGCACAAAACTTTGTTCTACATCATTTTCCAAGTGATGTCATCATGTGGACTGTTTTGGATGCTGTGCTCTAATGAGTGATCTGATCACCCACGTGTATAGGTGAAACTTGTTCAGTTTTGCGAGGGCTACAACTTTGATTTCCCATCATTTTCTTTGTCAGCATCAGTTACATGCTTCACTGCCATGTGGAATGGCACTGCTTTTGATCTCCCATCAATTTTTGATGATACTGATGATGTAAATCTCAATCTCATCTTATCTGTCAGACCCATATTGATGGTATCTGCTTACTCAATTGTAGTCGCTGATAATCGAATTGAAGACTTATCTAATCTTGATGCGGCTGTATGTGATTGGATCATTATTGCAGCACAGCTTCCATTTTGGGTTGCATGTTCAAGTTACATAATCAGAATTGAACATGTTGAACATGTGACTTCCTTTTTAGGACATTTTGATGCAACTTATAGCAACCCAAAAAGGAAATTCATCTCAATTTTGGAATAGCTCATGCTCATGGTGTGGGTTCTGCCTTAGGTTTTCAGGGTATATTCTACCATGTAATCACTTACATTTGTGCTCTTCAAAGCCACTGCATTGTTATACAATGCCTCCATATCCCAATTCTTTCAGTGATACCCTACCTAGCTTTCCATGAGAACACATGCTTCTCTAGGCACATCCCTATCTCTCTCTAACATTCTATGCCTCTCAAGTAATGTACTTCTGTCTTAGATCTCACAGTAGAGCCAGCCATTGTATATATAAATGCATAGTAACCATTTCCAACCCATCTTGCTTTGATACATAACCAGTGGTTTCTACACCCCCAATTCACATCAGTCATGCTTTCATTATTACAAAGAAGAGTCAGTGAGATGGATATGGACATAGAAACAAGAATACAGTGGAAGCAATGGTAACAGGTGGGAAATCAAAGTGCCCTTTGTAATGCAGGTATTCTTGCTCCCATAACTTGAAGCAATGTTTCACTTTATTGTACCAACCATTTCGGAAATTTTCCGCACTTCATTGATCTAAAAATCAGGCTGTATCTGTTTCATTTAGGTGCATTTACTTTTATATTGTGAGTGGAATAGGGACTCTCTGGGTAAATTCCACGCCCCCCTGAACATTGCAATGAGTTTTTTGGAGTCATATTCTCCCAGAATATGAAATAGATGACAGGGGAATAGTAAAAAGCAACATGATAATGAATTGATATACCTCAAGAAGATTAAGATGTAGCACTAATGCAAGTGCGAAAAAAATCGCACTTTCTTGTTTCCCCCTGCCATCTATTTCATATTCTGGGAGAATATGACTCCAAAAACTCATTGCAATGTTCAGGGGGGCGTGGAATTTACCCAGAGAGTCCCTATTCCACTCACAATATAAAAGTAAATGCACCTAAATGAAACAGATACAGCCTGATTTTTAGATCAATGAAGTGCGGAAAATTTCCGAAATGGTTGGTACAATAAAGTGAAACATTGCTTCAAGTTATGGGAGCAAGAATACCTGCATTACAAAGGGCACTTTGATTTCCCACCTGTTACCATTGCTTCCACTGTATTCTTGTTTCTATGTCCATATCCATCTCACTGACTCTTCTTTGTAATAATGAAAGCATGACTGATGTGAATTGGGGGTGTAGAAACCACTGGTTATGTATCAAAGCAAGATGGGTTGGAAATGGTTACTATGCATTTATATATACAATGGCTGGCTCTACTGTGAGATCTAAGACAGAAGTACATTACTTGAGAGGCATAGAATGTTAGAGAGAGATAGGGATGTGCCTAGAGAAGCATGTGTTCTCATGGAAAGCTAGGTAGGGTATCACTGAAAGAATTGGGATATGGAGGCATTGTATAACAATGCAGTGGCTTTGAAGAGCACAAATGTAAGTGATTACATGGTAGAATATACCCTGAAAACCTAAGGCAGAACCCACACCATGAGCATGAGCTATTCCAAAATTGAGATGAATTTCCTTTTTGGGTTGCTATAAGTTGCATCAAAATGTCCTAAAAAGGAAGTCACATGTTCAACATGTTCAATTCTGATTATGTAACTTGAACATGCAACCCAAAATGGAAGCTGTGCTGCAATAATGATCCAATCACATACAGCCGCATCAAGATTAGATAAGTCTTCAATTCGATTATCAGCGACTACAATTGAGTAAGCAGATACCATCAATATGGGTCTGACAGATAAGATGAGATTGAGATTTACATCATCAGTATCATCAAAAATTGATGGGAGATCAAAAGCAGTGCCATTCCACATGGCAGTGAAGCATGTAACTGATGCTGACAAAGAAAATGATGGGAAATCAAAGTTGTAGCCCTCGCAAAACTGAACAAGTTTCACCTATACACGTGGGTGATCAGATCACTCATTAGAGCACAGCATCCAAAACAGTCCACATGATGACATCACTTGGAAAATGATGTAGAACAAAGTTTTGTGCAAAAATGGGTAAACCTAGCCTGAAAAGAAAGTGCCATATTTAAAACTACTACACTGGCTCGTTTTAGCTGGATGCATTGAGCTACATTCTATTTTTAAGCAATACCCTATCCTGATTTCTAGTTCTGGCCAAGTGTCTCAGAATCTTCTAAAATAGGCAATTTTGAGGTCAAAAAATGCATTTTTTTTTCGGGCACTAACGTGCCAGGTAGGGTCTGGGGTGGGCCCCCCCAGAGCCCCCCAGAGCCGCCCATGGGCCCCCCCACATCTGCCCATGGGGCCCCCCACATCCGCCCAGCCCACAGCCCCCCACTACCATTGAGGTACCTTGTTTGGGCCTCAAAAAGGTACCTCTCGAGGTAGGATTTTGGGGTGTCCAAGGTGAGCTCCCGCCACTGGGCCTTGACGTCATCATGCACCGTCTCGCTAACCTCGTTGAAGGCCATGACTTGGATGTCGCGCTCAGATTCAGCCAGTTTGAGTCGCGCAAGCAGGACTCGACCGATTGTCCAAGATCAGAGTCTTACGCGGGCAAGCAGCGATAGACATACCTAAGCTCATGTTCTTGAGGAAGTTATGATGATCCAGTCGTTCCTCAACAATGTCTGCTCGTACTCCCAGGCCAGCCGTCTTCGTCGCGTATCCTACAGGGTTTGTGATCGACCACACTCGCTCGACCCCCTCACCGTCTGTCTTGCCAACTCCAGGCTTGAAGCTCAGACTATTGTCGTTCTGGCATTCGATGTTGTGTGATCCCGCGTGCCACACAGGTAATGCGCACTGAAGGTCAATGCTGTCGAGAGGTTGATGGAGCTCCGCCGGTAGTTTGTTCATACGAGTGCTGAGATTCGCTTTCCATTGGCACCCGATGTCGTAGGATAGAGTAAGCATGAGTAGCGAGAAGCCAACAAGTGCGGAGAAGACGATGAAGTCCATGTTAGCGTATCTGTTAGATGTTAGTCTACGGTTCCTTGTTGTCAATAGCGAGCGCACCTTTCTCCCTTCTGCAAGTCACCCAACCCGTTTGGACGCATGCACTCATGACGAGCGCAAACACAGCCACCAACTCCCGAAACTCGTAGTCCAGTCGTTAAGCGTGTGTTCTTTTGGAGAAGAGCGGCGAATGCGATACATGTGCTGGCCTGAGAAAAGTCAGACAATTTGGAGACAGCTGACAACAAGCACAAACATCCTCCTCGCTGACGTAGTTTTTGAGATGCTTCTGATACTTGTCCGGTTCCACCCAGTAGCCCCAACCCGGACCCAAAGATGGATCTTGAATTTCGTTTGCTCTCAGTCGATTTTTCATCCGGAAATTTGCATCGATTGCCAGCAGTAACATGTAGATAAAGCTGTCAAAATGTCAATCGTGTGAATGTGACGTCATGAAGGCAGCGGACCGAAATTCCGGAGCAATGTCGCGCCAATTCTTTGGCAGATTCCTCCCTTCGTAAGGACATGCCCAGCATATCACCGCACATTCCCCATTCTTCGTGTTATTGACGCCCAACGGATCGTGACCCCGCCCAGCTCGAATCAGTCGCAGAAGAAACGCCCATTGGCGCGCCATCCGTTGTAGTTGCTTATAGCGATCCTGCGATGGATCCAGTCAGTGCTTTTCCAAGTCCAGAGGCTGATAGGACTTACCGGAACCTTACACATCCCAGCGCGAGCTGACATTGCAGTCATCTCTTCCAATGAAGATACAAAGTCGCGGGCATTCAGGCTTCCCACCACCGAATACAGACGAAAGGACTCGAGCGTCTCGTAAGTAGCGCAGGTATTGGGATCGATTCCGGTTGCTGGATACCACTGATTACGCAGCAGCTGTTCGATGTTGCTGGCATGGTCAGAGCGATCACATTGGCAGTATTGAAACCGGATTGTGTGGATGTATGGTGCGTGTATGACCGTGAGCTGCCTCACAGTAGGATTCGGAAAAGGGCAAGCCCATCCTCCGTGCCCAAGCTGATACACGAGTCCAAGATCTGCCAGTCTCGTTCTCGTCCACCAATGTCCAGTCCATTCCTGCTCACGGTAAGTTTGTATTCACATTTGGTATGTGAGCGCACCTCAATGACATGTAAAGGCATCGTTTCATGTGCGTCGAGCAGGCATCCCTGACATTGAAGATATGGCCCACAGTTGTTGCATCGGAAAATGCGGCACGGACCGCCCTCCAGTGCGCATTCACAGCGGGCACACTGGGGACTCTCCATGTAGTCTCCTAGACCATCGTTACGCAAGAGCTCTTTGACATATAACTGCATTCGAGGTCGCCACAGAGACATTGGGTCTTTCTGCTCGCAAACATCAGCATCGATCACCCGACCAGGCCAATTAAGAACGCACTGAGCTCCGGTAGACCTTTTGCCCACTGTCTTCATCCTCAAACTCTTCTTCGTCAGAGTCCTCCTCCACCATTCTCGCAGCTCGAGGATCGTCACCCTCCATACTGAGGTCCGTATCATTGATTGCGGAGCCGCTACCGCCCACGTCAGGTATCCAGGAAGCAGCTTCGTTCTCCGTCCCTCCTGCGTGCGAATCCAGTTTCCGGCGTTTGCGCTTGACATTATTGAGATCCAGTACTGCTGTGTTCTCCCTACCCGCCATGAAATATCCGCGATCCGCGCTGACCATCTCCCAGACTTCGGGCGTGGATTGTGAAGCATTGTCCCATATCGGTGCCTTACTCGGACGCCCTCCCCGCCGACCGCCGCGTCCTTGACGGCCACTATGCTCATTGGAGAGATACATGCCGGGGTCAATCCAGGAACAGTCTCATGCAGTAAATATCGGAAGTATCACTTGTTATTTGGCTTGACAAACTCTCCATATGCAGATTTGTACCATTGATCTCGGCTACAGCTATGTATCAATCTCGACAAACTCACCACATGCTGATTTGTACCATTGATCTCAAATCAAAATTTTTCGCGGGCTACAGCTGTGTATCAACGTAATTTTGACCGTTCAGGGTTCCCAGAATATATCCTTGAGCAAAGCTGCCTCATTGTCCACATAGAAAGCGACTCACGGGTGAAAGGGAGCATTGTTGCTGAACTGACGGATCTTCAGGCACCGCACAAAGATCTGCGATGGGAGGAGACTTACCCGGAGATTGCCAGCTGGATGCAGTGGCAGGGGACGGATTCGGTGACAACAAGGGACTGGGCAGAGATGGCTATGGAGAGGGGCGAAAACGCAATCGAAATGTACTTGGAAGCGAGGGACTTGTTTGTATTGAGAAAGTAGCTTTCATACATGTGCTCACAATGTTGAATCGACTGTCCACTACTCTCGGACATACTCACGATAATCCTCCCTTGGCACAGGATCAGCAGGGTCCCAAGTTCCAGCATCCACCCTCCTAAACAGCTCCCGCTTGCGACCCTCCAAGATACGGGCCTTCTTGGCGGACACAAAGTTGTCGAAAGCTTCTGGGCCAAACTTGTCGTAATAGAGTCTGAGAGGCAGATGAGATACGATACAGAAGCAGAGGAGAATAGACGTACCTGTTGCGTTGCATAGCCTCCCGGACAGCCAACTCTTCCCTGTGACGTGCCCGATAACTAGCCTGGGAAGCGCGCGCGCGAGCTCTGAATGCGTGTTGTTCTGCTTCGGGGCGATCTTTGAGGGCGGCTCGTTTCCTGCTCCAGAGCATAGTGAGCGGAGTGCTCCAACAGTGTGATGTCAACATACTGCGCCATACGAATGCGCGAGGCGGCATTCCTGACCTTGCGCCGGGCCTCTCTAGTCCGGAGTTAGCTCCCGACGACAATCAGGGTGTAATACTTAGCGTACTGGGTTTCCCATTCTGTGGTATCGGAGGAAGAGAGAGCTGATAGCGGCGGACGGATGGCAGTCATGTTGGGCGAGTGGGAATAGATGTGTTGACAGTGTGACAGAGTGTGACAGAGCCAATTCTGGCTCAGACGATGCGAGATACGGTCACGTGCCACATCCCGACAATTATTAACTCACCTTTCCTAGCTCCCATGGTGGCTTATCCACGCGTCAGCAATGCGGAAGGTCAAGCTAGTAACATGTCTCACAACGATGTCGTGACTTAAGATGATTAGAGTTAAAACACCGGCATGGTGACCAGTTTCCCGAAATATGGTGAGTTCGCTAACTGTCGACAATTAAATCGATTTCAGCTCCGCAATCGTCTAAAATCAAGACTCGAGCGTTCAGAACTGGAAATTTATCTGCTTGAAAAAGCCAGGGCAACAGTTTGCTCTGTAGATTGCATTGAATCTGATGAGTATATTTGATTCAAACACTCAGCAAAGAATGGTGAGTTCGCATCCCTTACTTTGTTCATAACGTCCTCAATAACGGAACTGCGCATAATTGGTGGATGTTGGAGGATCATGAACCTATACCAGACAATATGTACAACTCGATTCGAAAATTCAGCCAATGAGACTGTTGTGAGTCGTACCTGGTATAATAATTCATGTTGTTACATGCACATTTTGAGGTCCAGAAAAAAACTTCGGTTTCCGGTCAGTATTTATCCCCAGGAGTTCAATTCAATCATATTAAACAATGTTCCATGCTGAAATCTGGCTCTGGTGTCCTCAGCCTTTCAAGAATGTCTCAGACGATGCTCGGGGATGCCGGGCAAGAGCATAGATTAGATAGAGATTAGATAGAGATTAGATAAATCTCAAAAATCACATTCATGATTGTATCTAGGGAACACCAAGGTAGCTAATTTCTCCCCGTTGAGCCGCAGTAGCATATGCTGATCGCGCCGCCGCTTTTCCGGACACTTTCTCGTACCGCGAGTTTGGCACGCCAGCCACATTGAGTTGGCATTCGAGGTTGGATCGATAGACGCCAGGTCGCAGGCCACAGTATACAACATACCACAGGTCGCATTGGACCTCAGAGACACCTTCTAAAGGATTTGCAGTATCCGCTCCCTCGGCAGTGACAGGAATTGGCGCGCGATAGTCGTTGGTGAGGTTCTTGGCGATGAGCGACCGAGTCCAGCCATGTCGCTTAGCATACTGATAGGCGCACTCCGCATCTGCTCTGTTCGGGTATCCACGATGAATTGCACAGCTGTAACCATCTGTTGAGCGTTTTACATCAGTCCTGTGAGAAGTTTGAGATTCGAAAATTGCACGTGATAAGACAACAACATACCACTGCGAAAAAACCCCCTCAGACCGGCCGACAAAGACCACATAGCAGCTGGGACGCTTCCTCTTGGGAGCTGGAGGGGCTTCAATCTTCTTGACAGAGGCACCAGGTACTCCCTGTGTAGCGGCCGCAGCTCGGGACCTATTGGCGAGTCAACATCTGTTCATCCGAAACCAATCAGATCCTCACCACCGGGAAGTAACCCCAGACTTGGTTGGAGTGCGATAAGCGTAAATCTTGCTTGGGGACCGTGTAGCAGATAAAGCGGGAGGGAGCGCAGGAGCATTATCGTCCTGCTGGATATCGAGTTGTTGAAGCTGCTGAATGAGCTCGAGATCGTTGTCGGACATGGAAGTGAAGGATGAGGTCAATAAGGATTACTATCATCACATGCACATCGTGATATATGTGTCCGCAGGCAACTGCAGACTGTCTGGACTCTGCGGGCCCGCGGTTGCCCGCAGACACGTTGCGTCATAGCTCGGAACTGCTCCCGTGGTGGGAAACTCACCATGTGCAGTGACAGTATCTGTTACGGATAGAGATCTGGTATCAATCGAAGCCACATGAATGCATTTGAAGAGATACAAGTCAGCTACGGGACGGAAACAGTGTACAGAAAACAAACGAACGGTTTCCCGCATGCTTGAGCGTTGAGATCAGTCATTTGGGTTGGAGAGAGTGTGTGTTTAGTTGATGGGCAAAAAGAGAGGGTGGGAAGATTTGCCAGTCGAGCGTCCTTATATCGAAAATTCAAAACCCCGATGGCGATTCAAGATCTGGAACGAAGCAAGATCACGAGTGCTGGAAATGGTAAACAAAAACACAGTGACCTGTTATCCCTTTACCGCCGTTGACTGCTGTTAGCTCGAAGTACGTGAATACCAAAATTCCGTATCCTTGTATTGAAGAGCTGACATGGGCCAGATACAGATGGCCGTTCTGAAGAAGACACCTCAGCGCGCACGCAAGAAGGTTGCCAAAGACGAGCGGAAGAATCTACGACTCTGGGCTGTGGGCGCAAGAGAGACTATACTCAACACACATCTGCATGCAATCACCCTAGCACGTATGTCGGGCACCTGGGCCGATGAACGCGAGAAGATGCAGCAGGCATGCAATCATTATCACGCTGCTATTGACTGGCGAACTCCCGACCATGAAGAACCGGTCGAAGTTCGGGAGTATGATCCCAAGGCGCCGCCAGTCCCAGAGAATCTGTCTGCAGAAGAGACGATGCAGAAGCGCGCGACAATTGCGGCGCTGAATCTCGTGAGTGACCGATCGATCACGTGTTGTTCCCGTGACCTTTTCTCACCTCTTCCACCAGCGCATTAATCGCTGGTTCATCTATCGCATACGCCATTCGCTCAAGCAGCGCCGTGAATCCACCCTCGATCCCCGCAAAAGCGCCTATGCTGTTCTTCTGGCTCGGCTATCGGGATTGACACGTCCGCCGAAAGGGCTGCAGGGCTGGCAGCAGCTGATGCGCGAGTCATACCGGGAGAGGATTGCACCTGTTGTTGAGCAGAGACGTACTGAGCAGTTGGCAAGTTTGGGAGGTTCTGGGAGTGCCAAAGAAGATTTGAAGTACCGGGCCGGATTCCGGGCTGAGGTTGCACGTGAAATCTTTGACGGTCTATCGAAGGAAGAGCAGAACGCCTTGAAGGAGAGAGCAAGGGAGGAGGCTGATCGGAAGCGAGAAGAGTATCAAGATTCATTGAGGGAAGGGCCAGCACGCGATTCTGAGAGTCGTCATCTGTATGTGATTGGTCATTGTGCATGAATCTCGAAGCTCACGGTCTCACAGTGCAATCGAACAAGTGCCGGGGTTCATCATGCCCATCCTGAAGGGTATCATGGACGCCACTGGTCTCTCTAGCACACTCATCTTGGGTGGACCAATGCCGGAGTTTGGAGGAGAGATTCGCGCTATCCAGTAAGTTACACTTACCTTCGTCATTCAGAGCGAGAATTGATTCATTCAACAGCTGCTCTTATGGAAAAGAAGGAACAAGCAATTGGGCGTCATCAGATCGACAACGCTTCTCATCTCAGGTGCTCGATTTCATGGTAGCGTTCCTGAAAACGCAATACAGTACGTGGTTATCCAATCCAAATCCGTTTCGAAACTGACTTCAATGCAGCTGAGCAGGAATGTGCGGCCGCTGCTTTGCCAAACGATTCGGAGGTGCTTCAGAAAACCGCTCTCAGCAAAGCCCTCTACACCATACCTGCCCATGACGACACTGCTGCTAGCGATAGCTCCGAAGACGAGGAGGATCCTTGGTCCTCGGGGACAGAGAGCGAGGATGACCAAGATGCAATTACACTTGCTGAGGCTGCAAAGAAGAAGAAGGCGCGGATGAAGAGAAGGAAGACTGCGAAGTCTCTGGTCGACACGGCCGATGCCACACAGCCTGTCAAGAAGTCGAGGGCCAAGGTGCCGAAACCTCGAGTCAAGAAGCAGATGGGCGGGGATGAAGCGGCTGTACCTGTGGACGAGTCTGTATCCCTGCCTGCCCCGGAACCAGCACCGCCCGCACCAACGCAGAGAGCACCGGAGATGGTGACATACGAGTATGGTGACAATGTCGGCACTGTCACGTATCTGGATCGATGGCCTGGAATCCCGGATAGCGATTTGGCGCCAATGAAGGTTCGGGAGCGCAACATTGCCCGTAACCAGGCAGTGCTCGCAAAGCTTGACCTGATTGGTGCCACGACGGCAATGATGGGAGGGAACAAGGACGGGGGATCAGGCTCAAAGCGGGGAGCGGGGGAGATGGATGATACCGAGAGCCCGGTGCCAAAGCGGACACGTCAGGCCAAGCCAGTGGAGATCTCGAGCAGGAAGACACGTTCGTCCAATGTCCCCACCATTCCCAGCAATCCAGCATCGCCAATCCCCGACGCACCCATTCCCGATGTGCCAATCCCCGACGCGCCCATTCCCGCCGATGCGACCATTCCCGCCGATGCGACCATTCCCGCCGATGCGACCATTCCCGCCGATGCGCCCATTCCTGCCGATGCGCCCATTCCCGCCGATGCGCCCATTCCTGCCGATGCACCCATTCCCGCCGATATCCCCGCCGATGATATCCCCGCCGATGCGCCCATTCCCATTGATGTCCCTGCCGATGCGCCCATTCCCGCCAATGCGCCAATTGCAATTGCGACTGCCACTGTTCCGATCATCGCCAAGGCCGCTGCTGTCACTCCTTTGACAATCGCCGACGACATTCCGAAGGTTCGTCGAGTGCCGCCATGCCCCGCGGGCGCACCTTCTTGGTTCACAGCTGGTCACGAGTATCTCACTGCTGTGGACCTCGGGCTTCATTATGATGCTGTCATCGCTGCCTGGGGCCGTATGGAGAAGGCGTCCAAGTTTGAGTCTTCCCCGACCGCTCTGCCCAGCAAGAATCGACCCAAGGCTCTGAGTGGCTGGATAAGCAGTCGTCGGAGACGCGTGCCAGAGATCCCAAGTCTGTCCGCATACGAGAAGGACTGGGTGGCTTGGTGGGACAGCATGCAACCCGATTGGCGGCAGCGCGAAAAAGATGGAAAACTGTGGGATCGAATGAGTGCCTATGGCAAGGATGGGCAGGAATGGGGTGATTTGTATCGGTGGGGTCCAAATGGTTTGATGACGGTCGTGGCATCGCTATATTTCTGGGGGATGAAGGTCATCAAACAAGGGACTGAGGCCCAGAAGCAATCATGGGAAGCAGCGGTGTCTGACGTTGTTTGGATCATGGAAGGTATGGCTACATATTACGAACGTTTCGTTGGACAGCGCTGGTAGAGAGGTAATCTAATCAGTATCATTGATGTAATCTGATCAGTATCGTTGCTAACTGGATTCCCTATGGTGAAATCTGTCAGTCGGCGCTGGGGCGGGACGCGTCGCTCGGGTCGCGCGACTTCTTGATGCGCATGCGCTCTGATGCGCAAGAAGCGCGCGAAAGAGATCAATATCAACCGGCGGATTTGATGTGCCAGCTGCGCGCAAAAGATCACTGTCGACTTGATGCGCCAGCAGCACATGAGAGAAACAATCGCCGAGCGGGAACCCGAGGACTTGATGCGCCGAAAGCACGTGCGGAGAGGGGCGGGATTGACCGAGTGATGTTTGCAGAAATCGCCGTGATGCTCACTGTCAACGGGCAAATTTCATGCGCCAGCAGCGCGCGAAAGAGACCGTAGCCGAGCGGGAGCCCCGAGGATTTCATGCGCCCAAAAGCACGTGTCGCCATGACCAAATGATGTGGAGGGAATGGTCGAGTGATGCCTGTATCTTTATCAGGCGGGGAATGATGCGCTCCTGCATGCTACGCAAGCTGTGTCGGGGACCATCCATCACGTTGTCAGCGATTACTGATTGTCGAGAATGATGATGCCGGAGATGGCTCAGAGTGCCGTATCAGCCGTATCACCTATTAGCGGGCTCTAGCCATGCGCATGGCTGCATCCATGTCTTTAGACTGATGACCTATTAGCGGGCTCTAGCCATGCGCATGGCTGCATCCATGTCTTTAGACTGATGTTTTCATGGCTACAGCCACGGTCATAAGTCTAAATCCTAGTGCTATGGCTCTGGGGCGTTGGATTCCCTTTTTGGCAAGTGTGGTGTTTCCCAATTGGGAACGTTGGCGATAGCGATCATTTTCGCGATCAAAATACCCTTGGCTTTCTGTTTGACTCTGCTATGAATATCATATTGCCCCAAGAAAAGGGGAGGCATCCTCATGGTAGCCGGAACGCTTTCCGTCTGTTTGAAAACTCGCAGCTTGACGCGAGAAACCTGGATTAGTCATCGGCAGCACACCCGCAAGCCAGCCGCCGTAGTGTCGGCGCAGAATAATCTCGGCCACATCCGTGCACAGACGGTCAGTTGACCATCCTTCCAAGTCGCTCGCTGCAATGAAAACCGTATAAAAAAGAGTGTGTCCCCCCACCCTTGCTCCTCCATACTCATCTCCTTACACACACAACTACTTTCGAACAGCATCATGTCTTTCTACGTGGCCCCTCCTCCGCCCGCGACCAAACTCGGCGTCTACCGCACTCTCTCCGCAAAGGCTGGGATCCACGTCTCCCCGCTGCAGCTCGGTGCGATGAGCATCGGCGACCAGTGGGAGAAGCTGGGCATGGGATCCATGGACAAGGCGTCCAGCTTCAAGCTGCTCGACGCGTATTTCGACGCAGGCGGGAACTTTATCGATACAGCGAACGGATAGTGCGTCGATTGTTTGGCTGCCTGCCTCTGCCCCACGTCTGACGCGACCCACAGCCAGGACGAGACTTCGGAAATGTTCATCGGCGAATGGGCCGAGAAGCGCGACATCCGAGACCAGCTGGTTATTGCGACCAAGGTGTGCACATACCAGACCGCGTTGTGAAAATAATTCACTTTGGCTGATTTCCCCCCCAGTACACCAGCGGATTCAAAGCGCGGCAGGACAAGTACGCCCAAAAGGTCAACTACGTCGGCAACAACGTCAAGTCGATGCACCTCAGCGTGGATGCCAGTCTCAAGAAGCTGCGCACACACTACATCGACATCCTGTACCTGCACTGGTGGGACTGGGACACCAGCGTCGAGGAGGTCATGGACGGACTGCACAACCTCGTGGTGCAGGGCAAGGTTCTGTATCTCGGAATTTCGGACACCCCCGCCTGGGTTGTTGCGCAGGCGAACCAGTACGCGCGCGACCACGGCAAGTCGCAGTTTGTGATCTACCAGGGCGCATGGAATGTGATGGGGCGTGCGTTCGAGCGCGAGATCATTCCCATGGCTCGCGCATACGGTACGGGCTCTCGCTCCGCATCTCCCGCGCTCAGTGTGCTTACTTTTCGTGAAAAGGGATGGCTCTCGCTCCGTGGAACGTGCTGGCCGGCGGGAAGCTGCGCACCGATGCCGAAGAAGAGGCGCGTCGTGCTTCAGGAGAGAAGGGCCGCGTGATTTTCGGACCAAATTGGGAGCGCAATGAGGACGAGAGGAAGATGTCCGCTGCTCTGGAGAAGGTGGCTGGCGAAGTCGGAGTGAAGCACATCACCTCTGGTTCGTCTCGTTCACATTCCTTGACCTACACATATTTCTCATGCTTTTTCTAGTCGCAATCGCCTACTTGATGCACAAGGTTCCCTATGTCTTCCCAATCATCGGTGGCCGGAAAATCGAACACCTCATGGCCAATGTCGAGGCTCTGGACGTGAGCTTGACTCCGGAACAGATTGTCTATCTCGAAAGCGTCCTTCCGTTCGACCCTGGCTTCCCCAACATCATGATTGTACGTGTCACAGTTTCCGATTCGAGAGCGGCAATCTTGACGAGCTTCTCCTAGGGCGATGGGCAGAAGCAAAGCAATCTGATGAGATCTATCGCACATTTCGATCGTTTGGCTGTTCCCCAGCCCATTAGCCACGGGAAGCAGTAGATTTGTCAAAAAGTCGTTTGTGCAAAACTCGATGTCTTGATATTCTGACAGAATGCATCTCATACATCATGCAACGATCACCCCAGCTCTTTTGAGTGATCCGCACCATGAGTTGGCAGATCTGTTCGCCTTGCCTTTATGGCTCATTGTACTCGAATAAAATCACTGGCTCATGGGAATGCATCAAACAGACTGAATCATCTGAAAGTCAATCATTGTTTTCTTTATTCCCCTTTATTCTACCTCCTAATATGTATTGGAATCCCTTTGAATTTACTGCTTCTTGGTTTCCCAACCATTTTACCTTGTTCAGTCCGCAAGTCCCACCCTTTGACTAGGTCTTCTTTTGCGCCCAAACCTTACCTAAGTGATAACCGGCGGATGGGTACTAGGCGGCAAATTTCAGACGTGCGTGCACACTACCTGGCACGTCAGTAACCGCAAGAAAATGCATTTTTCACTCGGAAAAAGCTTCTTTTTGGGACATTCTCGGACACACACGCAAAGAGATGCTGCAGAATCTCAGCGCGCGATTCGGAAGAGGTTTCAGCCTGCGGTGCAGGATATGGATTTGCGGGCTACGAAGATCGTGGGCCGACTTGACTATCACATGGAGCTTGAGACACAAGGGCCGCAGAACTTCCGCACCTAGTATGATGCTGGCTAGAACTTAGAGGAGAAGATGATCGAGGATCTTGCGCAGCACTGCGCGCAGGCCACGGATCTCGTTCCGGCACTCATGACAACGGAGACTATTGCAAATCCGGAGTACGATCCGGCCAAAGCGTCCCGTCAAGCGTCCGAGGAGAAGAAGGATGTCGCCAAAACGGACATCAGCCCTGAAAAAACGGAGTGGTTTCCTTGTGACTTATGAGAGGTATGAGGCTACGGTCTGGCTAAATGGAGACTCGATATTCGCACGGTGAGGTGAGTTACGGCATTGGCCGTATTTAAATTCCAGATGGATAGCGCAGCTGGCCAGTTGACGGTTCCTCTTGCGACTACGATGACCCGAACCTCAGCCGTGATCTCTTCTGTGTTACTTTTTGCCCTCGTCGCTAGAGGCGCTCCGACAGTCCAGCTCGGCCAAACAGCCGTGGTCGGGCGCAGCATCCCGACGTTCAGCCAGGAGTTCTTCGCAGGTGCGCCGCCCACCTTCCCCGACATTTGCATAAGCTGATGGCGCACGACACGAACACAGGCATTCCTTACGCTGAGCCACCGCTCGGCGATCTCCGCTTCCGTCCTCCAGTTTTGAAGACGTCGCTGAACGCAACGACACTCGATGCCGCCCAGTACGGGCCGTCATGCATCCAGCCCCTCGGCGGAAGTACACCTGGCGTACGTTACGTCTGAGCTGCGGCGCTGCGGATATTGTGTTGATGTGTCCCACGTGCAGGGTCTGCCCACCAGTTTTGCGCTGTCCGAGGACTGTCTGACGGTCAACATTCTTCGTCCTGCCGGTGTCGATTCAACCTCAAAACTCCCTGTGGTAAGTACGGTTTGGATGCGCCTCTCCCTGTATCGACCTGATCCCCGTCGGACAGATGTTCTGGACGTAAGGATCTCTCCGAGCCAGCTGCAAGCGAGTTTGACCAATCACCTCTTCAAAGATACGGAGGTGGATTCCTCAGTGGAAGCTCCGTGGTCTACAATGGCAGCACGATTGTTGAGCAAAGCGTGGCCCGAGTAAGTGTCTCCCAATGTCTCATCAAGGACTTAGTCTGACAAGACTTGATCGTGCAGGGAACTCCCGTAGTCTTCGTCAGCTTCAACTATCGCCTCGGCCCACTCGGCTTCCCCCAAGGCCAGGAGGCGATGGATCAAGGAGCACTCAACCTCGGGATCAAAGACCAAATCGCTGCGCTAGAGTGGGTCCAACGAAACATCGGCAAGTTCGGTGGCGACAAGCGCAAAGTTACTGCGTTTGGACAGAGTGCAGGAAGCATCCTTACGTCGATATTGTTCTTGAACAAGCGAGTTGACAAATTGGCGCGTGCTGCGGTGCGTATCTCGGGAAGATCAATATTCTTGTCATAGGAAAAAATCTGAATCACCCCGTAGATTTTCGAGTCCGGATCACAGGCCACAGTGGCGATCTTTCCTGCGACTCGCCGGCAGAATATCTGGACAAGCTTTGTGGCGGGCGTTCCCTCTTGTGCCTCCCTAGCAAAGGCACATTTGACGTTTTCATGCCTGCGGAATGTCACCACGCAAGAGCTCCTCGAGGGGCTGCTCACTTCCTTGGCAGAGACCAACGAACAGGTTCCGTTCAACCCAGTGATCGATGGTCCTGAGGGCTTGATCCCCGATCTGCCGTCGCGTCTTCTGTCGCAGGGAAAGTTCTCCCGAATTCCGTTCATCGCTGGGACCAACCTCGACGAGGGTGAGTGGAATGGTTTTCCAAGGGTAACCGGCCTCACGTGGTCACAGGAACCGCGCTCACCTCTCAGCTGATCAACTCGACTGCCGCCATCAATGCATCATTGATCTCGGGGCGCACACCCTCCGTCTCGCCTACATTGCTCCAGAGTTCCATCAAGAAACTTCTGGAACTCTATCCGGATGTTCCTGCCCTCGGTACACTGTTTTTCTTCCCTTCTTGTTCCCCGCGTATTGAACCCATATGCTCCAGGATCGCCATACGGTACAGGAAACAACACCTTCGGACTGAGCAGTCAATATAAGCGAGCATCAGCAATTGGTACGTCGAACCTGCGACTTCAAAGCTCAATCTTTTATCTCACAATTGTTCGCAGAAGGAGATCTGGATTTCCACTCCCAACGGAGGCTGTGGATTGAAGCGGCAGCTAATGCCGGGGTAACCACTTTCGGATACCTGTTCACCCAGCCCCAGCCAAACGGACTGCCTCAGCTCGGCGGTACGTCCTGTACAATTGAAGAAGCTCGCAACCCAGGGCTGACTTGTCGGGGCTCACATATAGTCGCGCACGGATCCGAGGTCTTCTACGTGTTCGGCACACCGGCAGACACGTCGTCGGCGTCGGTAACAATCAGCCGCATCATGACCGATTTCTAGATCTCGTTCGCGACGAGTCTTACCCCGAACGACGGGCTTGGAATTTCACGCCCCGAGTGGACGCAGTTCACGCCGATGGCAAAGGTGAGCCATTAGGTTTTAGAACTGTTCATCAGTGTGACTAATTTGCTCACAAAGTCGCTCATGCAACTGAACGGTGCGAATCTGACGATGATTCCTGACACCTTTCGCAAGGGTAGATGCTTGATTGGCTTAGTCCATTGACATTTGCATCATGCTCATTTCTTTACAGAGCAAATCTCCTTTATAAACTCAAACCCGGAGACATGGCATCACTGAGCCGTTTATTCTTAGTTACACGTGTTGGAATTAGTGTTTGCGGGATGTAGTTCAGCTGTCCCATGACCTTCGAGATCACTGAATTCTGCTATTAGAATATTTCCTGGCAAACGGTAGAGGACTCGAATTACTTGCATAACTAGTGCTATTAATCATGAAGACCTAGATCTTATCTTTGAAAATCTATCGCAAAGTTTGGCCCTCGCTGAATAGAGGAAAGCACAAAAATGAAGCCACAGGACCAAGATTGCCTTTCTATGATCCCAAATAAGTCCACGTAAACATTGGGGATCAACTCGAGGTGTTAAAACTCCACGAATGACACCCAATGTTAGCACCCGGTCACATTCTCTCAAGGCGGAAATGTTTTTCCTCTGGTGTTTCAGGTCTCATCCATGCAATACAGATATTTGGGCGCCCATGTTTCTGACCATTCACGGGTCAGTTGGATCGAAACTCCCGAGCGCAAGTCGCTGATCTCACCCTTTCCTGCAGGACTACAGTATTCCATACTGAAAACTTTCACAAGCACCAACGGCATTTTGATGTCGGCCTTGGGCTGCTCGCCTTAGGGTGGATCATCCCATTCTCTCTCACCGGCGTTGAGTCGACCGTACCTGTCACTCATATAACGGAAAGCATTTCGAGATCAATTCACCGGACCAGGTATTCCACCCTGCAGAAATGCAGACGGTGGGCCTCATGTTACTGGGAACACATCCTGGCTGTGCGTGCTCTGCATCAGTTCTTCCCTACTTTTCTCATTCTCTACTCTCCTGGTGATAATATGAATCCCCTCAACTCAACGACAGCCGTCTTGAGACAATCACATGCTCACTTTTCACAATCGTACTTCGTTTTAGGGAGATTCTGTACTGATATTATTTTATTCAAGTGCTACGGCAACGGTCTTATGACAGGGCTCATGCTCGCTTTTCATGATCGTGTTGCGTTTGCCATAAGTACATACTGTACTGATGTTATTCTATTCCAGTGCTACGCTACGGACTACGGACTACGGACTGAGTACTTGCTACCTACTGGATACATCAAAACGGATACAGAACGAGTGTGAGTGTGTTTGTCGATTAAAACAGAGGCTTAAGGGAACATGAGAATGTCGTTCGGATCCACGCATCCCTGGTCAACCGGCATAACCAGGGCAGGCATCTCATCATCATCGAGATCCCAGATTTCATCGATCCCGGAGAGCGCCAAGAATCGCTCTGCAACGCGGAAACTCTCCTCGTGGGTGATCCGAAGGAAAGGGTCGGACGGGAGATCACCGAATAGGTAGTCGGTAACCAACGCGGGGAGCGCGCCTTGTCCCGAGGCCACGCAGATAGGTTCGTCGTCCTCGTCGGTCCCAGATGCAGCCAAGTTGGCTAGATTGAGCATGGGCGGAAGTGGTTGAGTTTCAGCCAGCGCGTCGTCGTCTTCATCGTCGGGAACAGCCACAAACGCAGCGAAAATGTCCTCTGGCTTGCACGCTGACCCCAGTGCCTGCTTCAGAAGAGCATCCTCGACGCTGTCTTCGTGAGGAGTCTCGAACTTCTCTCCGCGACGGTCGAGACTCTTCGGAGACGGGGTATTCACGATGTTCTCAAACGCAGCACGAGACGGGGTGGGCGGATGAGCGGGGTTGTCCTCGACGACGGGCTGCTGGCCCTCTGGAAGAACGTCGGGCACGGAAGCAGCTTGCGGCTCTGGGACGGTCGCATCGGAACTGGAGGCCGAGTGAGCATACGAAAGAGAACAGAAGATGAACCAAGTACCTCCGCTTTAATCGTTTCGCCGGCTGTTCACTGCAGTTCGCAGAAGACACGGTGCTATGCAAGAAGGAAGTGTCAGCAGTGAGAAAGACGAAAGGAGACGAGAGGAAACCCACCGAGGGCGCTTCGCAACACCAGACGTCGATTTGTGGTTGTTCGAGACAGCCCCAGCAACAGCAGGCTGAGCCATCAGCGGCTGGTAATGTGGCTGTTGCTGCCATTGCAGCTGCTGGTGGGACACCGGCTGGACCTGCTGCTCTCTCTGCAAGAACAGGCGCTGGTTCTGCATGATGCGAGCCATCTCCGACTGAAGCGCCGCAGATGGGGCGGCCATGTTTGCAGGCAGAATCGGAGTAGCAGCGGGGGCGGGAGCGGGAGCGGGATTCCAGTGTGGATAGTACCGAAAAGGGTCGGAAGTCGCAGCAGGGACTTGAGACGGGCCGGCCGTGCTGCTACTGGCGCCAGCATGTGCGTTCGGGACGGGAGCTGGGGTAAACTGGTTGACTGGGACGGCCCTGGAAACGGGATACAGGAATGTGAAGCCCGACGGGGGAAGATTCGGAGTCGGGATTGGACGCTGAACAAAGTTGGGAACAGTCGTGAAGGAGTGTATAGGCTGAGGGTTGTGAGACGATGGGGCTTGCGGCGGCACAGCTTGTCGTCGGACAGGCCAGCCAGAGGGCGCGCCGCCGTGACGTACATACACGATATCTCCGCCCCCGAGTGAGGAGCTCGGTGCGCTCGCAGCGGGCATTCGCGCCGCCCGGGGATGGAAGACTATCGGACGTGCGGGGTGCGGGACTGCAGCCTGTAGGATCGGCCACCCATGCGGCGCGCCGCCGTTACTGGCAGGGCTGTACATATGATAAGACGGCATTGGCGCCGTCTGGGCACCGGGGTGGAATGAGTGTGTCGATTGCGGATGCTGAGGCCATTGGACTTGGGGCTGCGCAAACTGTTGGATGGTATGGCCGTTCGGAGCGCTGCTGGGTGCATACACCAGATTACTGGCAGCAGAGGCATTGGTCGGGGCACTCGTAGTGGCCGTTTGTGCCGCCAGGGCAGCGAGGGATGGGTCGTACGGGGATGACAGCATCGTGGAATCAAGCAGTCTTCGGGCTATCAAAGCTCGTTCGTGCGTGCAAAGGCCAGAACAAGTGCGTTCAGGAAAGGCAACAGGCGAAGAAAAGCGCCGCCCAGCGCACGCCCTGTCTATATAAACCCACCTTGACCCGCCTCACCCAATGTGTCGCACAATGAGAAGCCAGGTAAGGATGCGAATCTGATCTTATCTTGACAGCGCTTAGCTGGCCCCCGGGCCCCAAGCCGTGGACCTATATCCGTAAGCACAACCCAATCTATCAGATAAGAGCATCTTGTGCGATAACCGGGGAGGACAATGGATTGATGCGCCGGAAGACGAGCCATGGCGCTTTACACCCACGAAGAGGATTTGGGGTGCTCATGATGCCGATTTCGTCGCCATTGAAGCGTCGAAGTCCAAAGCGCCTATCTGAGACATTTTCTCGTGCAGAATTGCGGCCCACGAGCAAATGCTTCATACGCCTGAGTCTCGTCTCAGCACTCCGTGCGCAGCGAATGAGGAAATCGCAGAGATCTTGCGGTTATCCAACACGTCGCATAGCTTGATCGAGTCGCAGACGGGGCCGGAGGAAAGAGAAAAATGTGAACTGATTGCGCACGCGGTCCGAAGCGGGGATACTGCCGGCACCTCACCCGGCAATCTGATGCGTCCGGGAAGTGATCTCGAGGAACTTCCAATTAGGAAGTGGCCCAAGAGACAACAATGGATCATGGAGCCAGGCACGTAAATATCATGGAGGGGCGTCAGACAAGTCCTTGGGCTATGAAAACATAGATATAATGGTATCTGATACATGCATGTAGATATGAATGAAGTGTGCAGTGGACATATGAGCTCCTCAATGGAACTGGAAGCGGAAGAGCTCCTCGAGATCAATCTCGGGCACGTAGTCGGAGGATTTGAACTCGGTGTCGTCAATAAGGGGCTCTTGAGGGGTCGCAACAGAAGGCAGGGGTAGAATCTGCTGATCAACGCGTTCCTTCTGCGCCTTGTGGTCGCCCGCCTCGGGATCCACACTTGGAAGCGGGTCAGCAACGAGCGGAATAGTGTGGTAGGAACACCAACATGGCTGTCTTGACGGGAGGAGGCTTGGTAGGCGGTGCCACTGGAACAGAGCGACTGCACCATATCGTGAGCGAGCAGAACGATTTCGATGAATGTATAGAACATACTAGTTGTAGATGTTCCGGCCTCTGTTGAGCTCAAATGGATAGTCCCTGCGATTCAGGGTCAATGCCATCCCCAGTATCAAGGCGATGCCACCAGCAACTTACTTGTAGTGAGTTGCACGCATCGGGTCGAAGCGCTGGACCGAAGTCCGGACGGAGTGCGCTTGCTTCATGTGGAGGGATGGTTGGTATGAGGGGCGAAGATGCGATAGGTTTGAGCAAGAGGCGAGAACGTGAGGGTATAGAAAGATGGAGCAGTGGGTGGCGGGACAGAGTTGGGAAACCAGCTGCGCCTTTTAAACAATTGCAGGTGGCCAAAGGCGACCAAACGCGCTTTGGCTCTCAAGCCATACCGCGGTAAAGCGCCGAAATCGCCGTCGATGGCAGGCACAGAGGAGGGCCGAGCGCTTCACGAATGAGTGGAGGACGGCGCTGTGAGTGGGCTGACCAATGCCGATGATCTGTCCAATTTACGACACTGTGTAATCAGCTGACGCTCGCCCAAATCCATTGATGCAAGCGATCGATGGTCCGAGAGCGAGAAACAATCGCCGGCCAGAGCTCAGAAAGCAGATCGTCGATAGTTCTGTATGGCGTGAACGCATTCGTTTCCAGATCGATCAGCCGGTAGGGTGAAATATCGCTCTCAAGGATTGGCCGACAAGAAGCAAGGACTGCAGAGCAGAGAGAGCGAGATCTTGATCCTCGAGGGCCAACAGGTCTAGTCTGGATAAGTTGGAGACATGGCGGTCATACACGCTTCATCCTCGAGCAGTGGGCCGTGTTAGATGTCAGAGCGAGCATTTCACAGGGCATCATACGTGCCAGCTTGGTGATCAAAGGGCCAAAGGCCAAAGACCCTCGACGAAAAGTGAGTCACAACCAACCGTACGATTGATCAAGAAGCCCTAGCCCAAGGGGGCACGACACATGGGTTCTGGTTCCGCCGGCAGATTCACTGTTGTATTCCCCGCGCGACAAGTGCGGTCGGAAGTATAGAGGGAAGGCAACGTGTGCTGGACCCAGGCTTCGGCCAAAAGCAGCATTCACGCGAGATAAAGCGTAGCCCGTATAAATCCGTGGAGAGTTGAACAGTCGGAAGACGAGACTACCGGTTGCAGGAGCGCAAAGGCTAGCTCGCAACAGCTTGACAGCCCCTCGACAGCTTTCGTGGCAAGAGTGACCTGGGGTGACTTGGTCACTTGGTCCCGCCTTTGATTCCACTCCATCATCTGCATGGATTCTACAGCTTCCGCACCGCGTACCGAGATCCCAACCAGGACGCTCGCGTGTTCTCACAGTCGAAAGGCTATCCTGTTGACGACGAGGCGGGATGTCTACTCCGCCCAGCTGTATGCATAACCGAGGTCAATGACGGCAAAGGGAATATAAGAAGGCAGCGCCAATGCTGAAATCCCATCGAACATGCAATCGCTATTCGCCTTCGTGTGCCTCACCCTGGTCTCTGGCGTCCTCGCCTCCATCTCAGGCCTTCCCACCGCGGACGTGGTCGTGCCTGTGACTGGGCATGTCCCTCGCCGCGCTTCGAAGCGCTTTGCGTCTCCGGCAGGGCGCAAGCAGACGCCTCAATCCGCCCTCCGACTTGACGGCGCCGCATTCGACAAGGAATACCTCGTGAACATCACCGTCGGCGGAAAGCCGTTCCAGGTCATCCTCGACACCGGAAGGTCTGGCATGTCCTGTCTGCAGTCACAGCGGCTGATTTCTCCATCCATCGCACAGCTCAGACACCTGGGTCGCCCACACCAACTTCAGCTGCTTCAATCTCACGGGCGCACCGATCGCTGCGAGTGCGTGCGACTTCGGTCCGGCAACCTTCGACCCTAGCGCATCCCCCACGTTCACGCTGTTCCCGAACGCGACGTTTTTCGTGCGCTACGGCTCCGGGGAATCGCTGCGCGGGCCCACTGGATTCGACACGGTCTCGGTCGGCAGCGTGCGTGTACACCAGCAGGAGATCGGCGTGCCCAATCACAATGCGTTCCTGGGCGATGGTGTCTCGGAGGGCGTGCTGGGGCTGGCTTTCCCGTCCTTGACCAGTGTGTACAACAACACAAGCGATGGGCTGGTCCAGATGCGGTACAGTCCGTTCTTCCAGACTGCCTTCCAGCGGGGGATCGTCAAGAAGCCTTGTGGGTGTCCATCGCGAATGACTCGGGACAGGAGCTGACGGCGCGCAGACTTCTCGAACTCGCTGAACCGGCCGACTCTTGCCCAGGCCACCAACGATCCTGTTGATGCCAATCTTGGGCTGCTTGCATTCGGGGGGATCGTCCCTGTCCCTGTCACTGGCGTTGAGACGACCGTGCCAGTCACCCAATGGCTGTTCAACGCGGCGGGGTCGCTCGTGCCAACGGCCAACTCGAGTGCCGGCGAATACGCGTGGTACTCCCTCAACGTCACTGGCTACGATTTCCCAGGCAGCATGTCTATCCCCACCAGCAGCAACAACACGTTCGTCGACTCTGGCACAACCGTGAACTACGTCGCGACTCCCGTGGCAGCCGCCTACAACGCGCTGTTTGTTCCCCCTGGTGCATTCGATCAGGAGCTGCAGTCCTTTGTGGTTCCGTGCAACGCCACTGCTGCGGTACTGAACGTCGTTATCAACGGAAAGCGGTTCGAGATCGATCCCCGGGACCAGGTAGTTCCGCTCCAGAAGGGCAGTGATGGCAAGGAAATATGCATCTCCGGGACGCAGGACGGCGGGCCTGATGTTGCTGGAAACACGTTCGTGCTGTGCGTGCCCCGCATCAATTCCTCGCTGCTTTTCTCATGCGGTGCTCTTCTAGCGGCGATGTGTTCTTGCACAACGTGGTGACCACTTACAACCCCATTGACGCGGAGATCACCTTCACTCAGCGCCAGCCGTACTGAGACGTGGCCCATGGCTATACAAATCCGAGGGAATTGAAAGGGTGCATTGCTCATTTTGTCGCGATCTTATTCCTTCTTGAACGGCACGTCCTGTCCTGATGTTGATGTTGTTCCAATTCTACGCTGCTTACTGCTTATTACCCACGAGATATCAAGATCTCACTATTGAACGTGTGAGTGCGGTCCAGGTCGGCCATGGGACTCGCTGCCCAACTGGCGGAGTCCCCCTTCATCGTATCGAGCCTGCCAGAAACGAATTGGCGCCGCGCTACTGATCGTCGTGGATGGTTTAAAGGAGAGTATCAAATGGAAGGTCGGTGAACAGCAAGCTGCCAGACCGCATGGGCAGAGTTTTTAGTCGTCGTCTTCGTCAACCTCGCAGTTTCCCGGAAAATTCAAGTTGCCCAGGTTGAGAGGATGAATTTCGAGAGATCAGCAGAACGAGTGAACCATTCTGGCGTGTTCTGACTATGACATTATTGCTGATACTCTGAACCAGGTCCATTTCTGTTCGTATAGAGAACAAATGTGAAGTACAAGATTATAAGAAGAAGAAAGAAAGCGAGGCATTTGGAGATCCGATGCAAGACATAGAACGAAATTCAAACTGCGGTGACTGGCTGAAGTTTCAGCGCTTCCTCGCTCGGTCTGCTGGGGAGCGAATAACGGTGTCTCTGACGATGGAGGAAGCGTGTCGGCCAGAGCGAGATGAACATCGACGTGGTCATGGCGAGCGGCAGCGCTTCGAAGAGGTAGAAGTACAGCTCTTTATTGGCAACGGTGCCGTTGTATCTGCAGTGAGCAGGTCATTTTCACGGAAATCTTCCTGCCAGCTGGACAAGACGTACCCTCCAGCGAATTCAACCACGCGGTAGACCGTGCGCACCAGAAGTCCGCCGCAGACAATGAAGATCATGTAGACCAGCAGGCGCCAGGTGTCGATCGGCCCAGCAGACATTATCTTCCAAGGCGCCCCCTTGGTGGGTTTCCACAGATGAGGGTAGTCGTTGGACCTGGCGTCGTGAATCAGAGAGTGAGTCAGGGACATGCAAAGCGGCCATACATTCGGATAGTGAAAGAAGTCAGAAGGTAGATGAAGAGCAGCAGTGTGGCCGCCTGGAGAATGAATCCGGTCAAGACAATCTACGAGATCGAGTTACAACTGAAATCCTCTTGTGGCTGGAGGACTCAAATACCTTGGAGCCCGCTGCGGCGAGAGAATCATGTTGGGAGACAGTCAAAGCTCCGCCGCCACCCTCCAGCAGGAAACTGACGAGATTGCTCCCGACAAAGAACGTCATAATGCCTGAGGGGCTGACGAAAAGACACCGTGAGACGACATCGGGCTTGAACGTATTGCCCAGATGAGCGAGAAGAAAGTAGCATGTGGCGATAAAGAAGCTGGGCTGCAGGCTGTCAATGCTGGTTTCGCAATGAGTGCGAGAAACTAGGCACCGAAAGAAGAATCAACTGCAAACGATGTTAGCAAAGATTGGATCCGTTCTGCCTAGCGAGAGTGGAGATGACGCACCAGATCCCAGGCGATGTACTTCCACAGATAGAAAGGCGGGGCCCCGTCCATGGCCCGGAGGAGGAAACCAGTGGTGAGCGCTTGACCGTCGTCAGCAAAGGCGGCTGGACTCGATCGCGGGTCCGTAGCATACCGGTCATTCCGACAACGTAAGTAAGCAGAGAGAGCTTGATTGGTCGGACCCAGATGAAGTGGATCAGAGACACGACTACCGATTGCGCGAACGCGATGATTCCCATGGTGGCAAAGTGTCGCTAGAGATGGTATGGTTCATTTCTCGAAGAGCAGATTCGAATCGGGGGAGGCTCACCGAAGGGACATATCCAAGCCTGCTCACACACAATTCACAGTTTAGACGCGCCTTATTAATGAGTAGATGAATTCACTCACGCATGGACGGAGGAGGGATCGGCCGTGCCCCGCTCGGCAATTTCTGCTGCGAAGACTGATGCGAAAGAGACAATTAAAGTCAAGAAAAAAGCAAGTCGAGACATGGGGAGACCAGTCAGAAGTTTGGAGTGGTTGAGTATATTGTTACGCCTCCGTCTGTTCACCTTTATACATACCACCGTTCCATACAGCCACGAGGTAGTTTTCGACGGGACAGACCAGGTTCCGAAGACATCCCGCAGTAGTAGAAGGTGGCTGTTGCCACTGGAATCGTTGAGAGCTCGCTGCATTTTCATTTCGGGAAATTCTCAACAACCTGCGTCAGTCGGCGCCCCCACTGGCAATGTCTGTTTACGAAAACCTTCACACGGGATGCTTACTGTCGTCCGGGGAGAAGCTCGGTTTGAGATCGTGCTCATGCAGAACCATCATGGACACCACCCCATATTCGTATCTCTCGCGGTACCTCTTTGAGGCCCAAAAAAGGTACCTCGATGGTATTGGGCGAATGGGGGCTGGGCGGCAGCTGGGCGCCCCACAGAGAAGTGGGGGGCCCCAGCCACATTTTTGTGGGCGTTTAGCGGGCGTCCTTGGGCTTCCTCATGGATGGGCCCATGGCTGCCGAGTCCCGGGGTCCTTGTGACGTGCGCAACACTAGAGAATTTACTATTTTTTTGACCTATTTGGGAAGTAAAAGTCAGGTATTACTTTGCAATCTCTTCAATGATACTGACATAGAATGTACATAAGAGCTAGATTTATGAACTTGAAAATGCCTATTCTACTATTGGATGGTGACCAATGTCAATAAGATAAGATGTACTAAGTAGATTAGATCACATTTCTACTTGTATGACCTGGGCAGAGCAGTAGTGTCATAGTTTGGCCACTTTTTCATCTTTTCCATCAACAGTCTTATCTGATCTTGACATGGGTTATCTTATCATGGATCACGGCATCACATGGTCCATGTCATAGTTTGGCAACTTTTTCATCTTATCATCAATGATCTTATCTCATCCTGGCATGGTTTATCTTATCATGGATCACAGCATCTGATGGTCCAGGCTAGGGGACCAGGGGATTATCTTTATTGATTCAAGGCTGAGTGACATATGCTCCGGAAGGTTCTACTACAACCCATGACCAGTGCTCCATGCGGGACATAGCCTTATGACTCAGACTGGATTTGGGTATAGATACCGTAGCTACCTGGTTGTATTCCCCAGTCTTCAAATTCACTTCTCTTTTCGACTTTGTTTTTGGGTTGATTGTCACAGTCCGGGTCAAGGGTTCAGAGGTGTTATCTGTGCAAAGGCTGCACAGCGTGTGCTCCAGAAGGTTCTACTCCAACCAATGACCAATGCTCCACATGGTACATAGTCTCATGACTTGTTTGATGTAGATATGACTCAGACTGAACTTGGTATAAATACAGTAGCTATTCTGTTGTATCCCCCCATCTTGGAATTCATTCTTCTAATTGACTTTGTTTTTGGGTTGATTGTCACAGTTTGTTGCTGCATAGTTATGAGGTTGTAAAGGGCTCTCTCCATACGTTGCATGGTCTTCTCTACACAACCAAGTTGCTGCTCAGGGGAGGAGCCATTGTCTTCTCCTTCTATGTAGAACATGGTGATTGTAGAGGGGGAGGAGAGGGCAAGGTTGGAAGTAAGAGACAAATGACGCTGTTGACAAGTCTTTACAAGCTTGTTTGGTTATTCCTAGGAACACAGTTTCTGCTGTAAGGGCAACCTCGAGGCTCTATCTTTGAGGCCTGGCAAGGGCTAATCCAAAGTGTAACTAAAGGGTAGCTAGGTACAAGACTGGCATACCTGGCAAGGGAGAATCCAAAGAGCAACTGTGATAGGGATTCTCTTTGCCAGGTGCCTACTATTTATATAATACAGGAACACTATACTACACAGCAACAAACAAGAACAAGAGAAACAATAAGTACAATGGCCATGACAGAACAATGGGAGATAGAGACAATAGAAACAATGGCACACCTGCCATCAGAGAGAAGCACTTGGCATGGCGGTCTGGGCTGCTGACATGACAGCTAACAGGTCACACAAGCACAATCACATACCAGATCCCAGGCTGATTGGTTCAAAGCGGGGGTTTCTCTGATACTAGTCAGAGCCCAATACAAAGTATTAAGATCTCTTGTAACAACAGAATCCAAATGGTGATGCAAAACCCAAAATACTAAGCTGAGGCACTGCCAACTAGTACAACCAAAATGCTGCATCAACGCACTGCCAACTAAAAGCCAAATCCAAAGTCCAAAACCCAAGCACAACTTGTTGATGCACTGCCAAGTAAGAAGTGTGGAACCAAAGTTCTCAAGTTGATGCACTGCCAAGCTAGAGGTATGGAAGAATCTTAACAACTCACAAAGTAGCAACACAAAGTGTCACAGCGCAACCAGAAGTGGCAGATCCAACTTTCTGATGTCTCAGCTCAAAATCAAACTTCAAATAATGGTAGCTACAGGTGCTCAAGAGCAACTTGTTGCGACTGGGCAGGGGATAACAGAACTTCTTAAGGAGAAATCACACAGCATGCAAATTGCAGAAAACAATCTGATATGGGTATGATTCACTGTCCAGAGGAAAGCTGCCTAATACAAAGAAGCATCACGCTACTTATACTGTCTACACTGTGTAAGGACAACTCCTGCCAGCCCAAAGGAAGAGAGCACACAGCACACAACAACCTCACATGAGTCTGAGCACAGAGGGGGATTCTTAGAGACTATCAAATACAAGAGATGTACGCTACTCACCTGAGCACAGAAGGGGATCCTTAGAGAACAGTTCAAGGATCCATGTGCCCAGGTGTCACACTATATAGTTAGCTGTGACAAGTGACTGCTGATGATGGGATATCACTACCATGGAACAATGGCAGATGACAAGTAGATGATAACAAACCCAGATAAGATAGTGAGTGGCTCAGAGGGGCCAGTGATGGCCAGCTCCTGAGACACCAACAGAGGAAGGCCACACTAGAGGAGCCCAGTGGCCAGGCCAGTACCGGGCCAGCCAGTGCAGACATTAGAGGTGAGGACCAATGCCCGACTGGGAAGAGGGATGGTGCAGATGAGCGCAAGGGCATCTGGTACGAGCCTGTATGGCAGTAGACCACATCCGCAGGGAGAAAGCCGAAGTGAAGGGGGAGAAGTGCATATGGCAGTAGCACTCCCTGGTGCAAGAAATCAGGCTTGGCTAGACCGCTTGCAGGGATTCGAGGGAGATGGCTGGGGGAAGGAGGAAGAGGGCGGGTGTTGGCATAGATGGAGATGAGGATTGGAGGAGGAGGAGGCTGGGTGATTGACAGGTGAGCAGGCATGGGTTAGCAGAGAGGGCGCAGTGGGTTACATGCATATTCACATGCCCAAGGAGCGCAGCATCCCCTGACACACTGGTGCTTAATCAAGTCCTGTACAGCTGCATAGTAGCTAAGCTATCTGAGATCAGTTGCTTTTTACAGTAATTCAACTGGTATGTCTTGGCAAGTGAGTCCAATGTGTGTACCCCAAGAAGCCATATAGTCCTAGGCTGTCATAGTTCAACCACTTTTTCATCTTATCATCAACGATCTTATCTTATCTTGGCACGACTTATCTTATCACGGATCACGGCATCAGACGGTCCGGACTAGGGGTTCCAGGGATTATCTTCATCGATTCGAGGCTGCGCGACATATGCTCCGGAAGGTTCTACTACGACCCATGACCAGCGTTCCATGCGGTACATAGCCCTATGACTCATTAGTTGTAGATATGACTCAGACTGGATTTGGGTATAAATACTGTAGCTACTTGGTTGTATTCTCCAGTCTTTAAATTCACTCCTCTTTTCAACATTATTTCTTGTTAATTGTCACATAGGCATGCCAAGCATTGCTTACATAGTTCAGCTCATGGATCTCATCTATGTTGCTTTTGTTGTGTTTGGGTATAGACATGGCTTGCCGTGACACTCAGAAGTGTCACTGCAACGTGTCCACAGTATCCTGTGATTGAGTTGGAACATGGCCTATGACAGGTTATTGTTGTGGTGTGATCCAAGAGAACATCCAACCTAAAGCTGAGAGTTGCCATGACAAGATTGGTTCAATCTTGCAACACTAAGTCCCTTCTAGTGGTAGTTGTTATATTGAGCAGTCATACATTGCTAAGCCCTTCAACATAAGTTCCCTCTATGGAGAGTGAGCCTTTTGAGGAGTTGCTGCAACAAGAGTATCCCTTTTGAGGAATTGCTGTAACATGAGTGTCTGTTGCTACCAGCGTTGAGCCTGGTATAGACTTATAAGGCCAATTCCATAGTAGTGGTCTGACTGCCTTGCTATTGTTGACACCATTCACAGTCATCAACTGGGCAGCACACCTTTAAGTCCGACTAAGCACAACACTGGCACACGTAACATGATACACCAAGTAGTTCAGGAGGAAACTCTGCAAAAGCACAAAAATACGCCTTTCGGGCTTCACAAGGTGGTAGTGCCTTTCGCGGCATCTAGTCTTCAGTGGGATCAGTCTTGCTGCCGCTTGGGGGTGTCAGGTGAAGCACGGATCCGCGTTTCTTGTGAGCAGGAAACACAGCGGTCCCTTGCAAGCAGGAAACACGGACCAGGCTGGAACGTTGCTGGATGATCTGGAAATGCTGCCTAACGCAATGTGGTGTGGGAGAGCCCGCAACAAGAGCCAGAATGGCGCGATCACAAAACACCGCAAGCAGGAGCCCCCAAACTGAGCAACATGACGGTGATGCAATGTATACTAGATACTATAGTACTGTGTAGTAGATTATTGGAATAGTAGTGCCAGCATAGGAATTTTGCACAACGCGAGGCCTGCTGATCCAAAACTGGATTGTTGGTACATAGGAACTCAATGTGTGATGGCGCAAAAATGTGGAGATTGCACCAATATTTGAGGAAAGTGTCTGAGGACCAGCGCCTGGTTGCCTTCACCACCAAGGGATCAACCCCACAGCATAGAAGCTCTGTTGTCCTGCCAATGCGGAGGCAGTGGCCTGTAAGGCGTGGATGCCCAAGTAGGCCCAAGATGTTGTTCACTTGTCGGACAACTGTCTTTATTGTTAGGCACACGACACTGTTCTTCTTACTGCAATACAAGAACAGGGGGCAGTCATGCAGGAGCTGGTTGATCAAAAGGTGATGCGCCAAGGTAGCAATGGCATCGGTAGGGCCATCTTGCCAGCAGAGGATTGCTGTATCACCTCTGGAACCTTTTGTCTTGGTGAAGGGTAAGAACAGCAAGACTGAGCTGGAAGCTGTTATTGGGCCAGTGAGGTCAGAAACGGCAGAGATCATGCGGTCTTCAAATGCGCCTTGCATGGGGGATAGGACCTTGCCAAGGCAAAGCTGACTGTGAAACGCTGACATGGCAAGGGCAAAGACAGCCACATCGAGTGGGTTGTCCTTTGAGACCTTGGCTGCAAGGGTTTTGAGGTGCTGCATGGTGAATGGTGGGCGCTTTGGGAAGTGTGACGATGCTGGTGTAAGGTTTTCCACTGCCTTTTGGCATGCCAAGAGACGCTCGCCTCCTTTCCAGATGTGGCCCAGTTGTGTGTGCCATGTGTGAATTGCAGCGACTGCACCGCGGATAGTAACACCTGCAATGGTACCAGCACAGTGCAGAGTGAATTTGCAAAGAGTTGTTTCCAAAGCTGGGAGAGCACAGATGCCCTCTTCTTTGCAGAAGGTTTGGAATAAAGACGTTATGGGTATGCTCTTCTTGCGAGTCAATGGAGCCCATGCGTTAATAATTATAGATGGAATGATGCTGTTGTCTTCAATGTCAGGTGGCTGGTTTCCATAGGTAGCACACAGGGATGGTACTGATCTGCAGTTGCAAGTTTTGGCGGTGGTGGCCTGTGGCATGATGCAGAGCAAGCAAATGAGAGGGGTATTGCGTAGTGGTAGCCAGAGAGGAAGAATAATAGGTCACAATGTGACAGTGGTCTGATTAAGTAGGAGCAGGCCTCAAATTATTAAATCAGTGACCTTGTACAGTGAGTCATGTAATTCAACAGGTAGTTTAGGAATAATCTTGATTAATGAATCTATGCATCCCAATTTTCTGCGTGACAGTGCGTCTGCAAGGTTATCTGGCAAAGCGACCCAGACAATGTCTAGCCAAATGTCGCGGTCAAGCAGAAGAGATGTGATTTGCTGAAGTACCAGGTTTTCTTTGGCGTTGTGCAATTTCCCTGCGTTCAAAGCCCCAATGACACCCTGATTGTCCAAACAGAGTTGGAGGGTGGTTGTAGTCAAGCTCAGGGCAATTGCTGTCCAAACTGCGAGCTCGACTGCCACTATCTCTCCCCACCCAATATTATGACCTGGTAAGTCCCATCCCTGTTTATAGTGCCACGCCAGCCAATGATTCCTCCACAACAGGCCAATACCCCATGACATCAATGTGTCAACAAAGATACTATATGGATGCATGGCAGGTGCAAGGGTGATGGGAAGGGTGAAAGGTGAAGCGAGCCTAGAGAGCCACCATGATGTGTCGTGGCTGGCCTCTGCGGAGATGGAAAGATGGGCAAATGGGTTTAAGAGGTGGTTGAACACTGAAGAAAGTCGATAAAGAGAGACGAGTTATGATCGACCCTCTGGGGCGACTACGGCCAAATGGTTGAGCATCCCAACAACAACTTTGTTCTCCTTCCTTGATGTTGAGCGGCTGGCCAGCCAGTCTCGAATCCGGGTCAAATACTTTACCCGTTTCTTCTCTGGTAGGGTACAGGTCTGGCTAGAGATGCACTAGTCGAATCCGTTGTAACTGAAGGTGTCACCAAACAGCGAGTGCTTCTTCATCTCCCATGGGAAGCCAAGTTTGGCTGCTAGGTCAATGAAAAGGGATTTGTCAATTGCGTAGGTGGGATGATTGTAGAGGTCTATCTCCACCGGCTTCCAGAAGAACACAAAATTGTCTACCCACTTCAAGATCTCTTCTGCGCTGTAAAACTTCAAGAGAACAACAAATAGTTCCACGAGGCGATTGAAGACACTGGGCAAGCTTGTTGCCCCAAAGGAGAATATGTGGTCCAGGAAAATGAGGCCCTGCCAGGAGATAGCAGTAAACGGGCGGTCTGCTGGTAGTGTAGGGATGTTCCTGAAGGCGCTTTTGACATCAAAGACAGATGCCTGGGTGCGAGATAGGGCGGATGCAATGATTCAGTAGCAGGCGCACCATGAAGAAAGGGTGCACGGAAAATCCAACTTGTTTATCCGGCTGTTTACTGAGTGAATGGCCAGGTTGTTGCATGGGTATGAGTGATTGTTAATCATACAAAAATTGCTTATTGGGTCGGATGAGTCTTTCTGGACAACACCCAGAGGAGATGTATTGACAAACTGAGGGATGAGTATGAGGTACATATGAATGCAAGTGATGATTAACATACACCTATGAATTGTTTGATGAACAACTGGTTGTAGCCCGGTGAAACTCTGCCAAGTGCAATTTCAGAAAGAAGGTAGGTGTCAATGACATCAGCATGATCCAGAGCCAACTGATGATTGTTTGGGATATGCAAGTTGGACAGAGGAGGAGAGAGAGCCAAACCATTTGGAAAGCCGTTGCAGATGCCTTTTGGTACATCCGCTGATAGGCTGGCTACCAGACGCGCTCTGCACCAGCTCTGTAAGAGCGTATTTTTGCGCTTTTACAGAGTTTACTCTCGAACCATTCAGTGTATCGTGTCGCAGTTGACAGTGTTGCGCTCAGTAGGGCTCAAGGGTCTACTGCCCAGTTGACGACTGTGGATAGTGTCGACAATAGCAAGGCAGTCAGACCACTACTGTGGAACTGGTCTTATGAGTCTATACCAGGCTCAGGGCTATTAGTGACAAACGCTTGAACCGCGACAATTCCCCAAAAAGGGATCTCTGTTGCGGCGACTTCTCAAAAGGGTCATTCTCTGCAGATGGGAACTTGGGCTGAAGGGCTGAGCAATGTGCGACGTTCTCAATAATACGACTACTACTGGACAGGACTTGGCGTTACAAGATTGAACCAATCTTGTCGCGGCAACTCCCGGTTTTGAGTTGGACGTTTCCTCAGATCATGCTACGGCGACAACTTGTCACATGTCAGGATCCATTTGATCACGGGACATTGTGGACGCGTCGCAGTGACACTTCCAAGTGTCACGGCGAGTCGCGCCCATACCCAGATACACTAAGACAACCCAAATATAAACACGTTCACACTCCTCATAATCAGCTTCTCAGTGTGTGAAAGATGCGAGGGCTTCGGGGTGGACAGAACACCAGTATCACAACTCTCAATAGACGCAGATCCAATAGTTGCAGAAGACGAAGTCGACGACAAGAATTTATATATAGCAAACAGTGGTGTCTCAACCAATATCTTCTATACAGTCAAATCTGACACTAATCCAACCACATCCAACAATATCACAAGTCAGAGCTGAATACAAGGTATTAAGATCCCTTGTAGCAACAGCGTCCAGATGGTGACACAAAGCTCAAAATATCAAGTTGACGCACTGCCAACCGATACAACCAAGATACTGAGTTGATGCACTGCCAACTAGTAGAACCAAAATGTCAAGTTGACGCACTGCCAACTAACAGCCAACATCCGAAACCCAAGCACAACTTGTCGATGCACTGCCAAGCAAGAAGTGTGGAACCAAAGTTCTCAAGTCGACGCACTGCCAAGCTAGAGGTGTGGAACGATCTCAACAATGTGACAATCAACCCAAAAACAGAGTCGAAAAGAGAAGTGAATTCGAAGACTGGAGAATACAACCAAGTAGCTACAGTATTTATACCCAAATCCAGTCTGAGTCATATCTACAACTAATGAGTCATAGGGCTATGTACCGCATGGAACGCTGGTCATGGGTCGTAGTAGAACCTTCCGGAGCATATGTCGCGCAGCCTCGAATCGATGAAGATAATCCCTGGAACCCCTAGTCCGGACCGTCTGATGCCGTGATCTGTGATAAGATAAGTCGTGCCAAGATAAGATAAGATCGTTGATGATAAGATGAAAAAGTGGCCGAATTATGACATTACCCCCTCTCTAGGGTCGATGTCCTCATCGACTAGGCCAATGGGTAAGAAGACGTTCTCATAAGGGTCGAAGAGCTGTCGTTGGGGATATGGAAGGCGCTCGTCTTTTGGTTGGTAGCGATGAATCAGATAGTCCCAATGTCCAGCTTCGAGTGTTGGCAAGAGGCGAATGCGTGTGTCTGGGTTTGATTGTTTCCTCTGCCAATCTCTCAGGACCTTCTTCGCGTGGGTAAGGTGTCGTGATGGCTCCCAGGTGTTCTCGCTATGCGGCCATCCCTTCCATTTGACCAAGTACTGTTTTCCTCGGCCAGCGTTTCGCTCCTTCACGATCTCTTCAACTTCCCACTCTTCTGCTCCTCCGATCATCTTGGCCACGGGTCTCTTCTCTCGGCGATGGGGGAGTGGTTCGTGATAGGGTGTCAACAGTGACTCGTTGAACACCGGGTGTCTTCGGTCCGTGTCCGGCAAATCCAGCTTCCATGCAGCCGCTCCAACCTTCTCCAGTATCTCGTATGGCCCTAATCTCTTGTCGCTCATCTTCTTCGAAGGCCTGTCTGTCTCGATATTTTCCCCTTCTATGTATACCTTCATCCCAACCTTCAACTCCGGAACTTCTTTTCTTTGTTTATCGTAGTATTTTTTCATTTTTTCTTTTGCTTTTTCCAATGCTGCTTTTGCTTCGTCTTGTATTTCTTTGATTCTTTTTACAAATTCCTCCGCCGACTCGTTCCTTGATTCCATCCGCTGCTCCACTCCCTTCCATGGGTGATATCCGTGATTAGCATAGAACGGCGACATTTTGGTAGACGTGTTCATTTTGTTGTTGTATGCAAACTCCGCCATTCCCAGCCACTCCGACCAGTCCGTCTGATGGTAGTTGACGTAAATGCGGAGATAGTGTTCGATCTCCTGATTCATACGCTCCGTCTGCCCATCCGTGATCAGGTGATATGCGGTCCCCGGATTCATTTCCACGCCCAACATCCGATTCGTTTCCTTCATAAAGCCCTTGATGTATCGAGAGTCCCTGTCGGTGATGATTTTGCGGGGGACCCCGTGATAGCGGAAGATTCGGTCCCTGGTTAACCGTGCTACTCCTTCGCTGCTGATGTCAGTACTAATTGGTTCGACATGGATCATTTTGGTGAAGGTGTCACACCACACATGAATTGCGTCATACCCGTTACTGACCGGCAGGGGTCCGATTTGGTCCATTGAGATGATTTCCCACGGCGCGTTTGGAATCGCATGCGGGTGTAGGGTTCCTGTCCTTGCTCTCCTGGTCTTGGTCCGTTGGCACGCCTCGCACGTCTGGATGTATTTCCGAATTTGGTTTCCCATCCTTGGCCACCAGTAGTTCCTTTCCACCATCTCCTGCGTTCGGTTGATCCCAGCGTGTCCGACCAAAGGTGTGTCGTGGTGTAGTCCGATGATCTTGTCTCGTAGCTCCTCATTCCTCGGTACGTAGAGCTTCCCATGGTACGTGATGAGCCCATCTTCCTTTTTCCATCCGACGAGTGACTTCTCCAAGGCCGCTTTGACGCTTCCATCAATCGATCGAGTAGCCTTGATCTCATCGATTAGCTGCTGATCTTGCCCCTCGAATGTGACTTCTTGTGACCGGAAGAATTCGGGTTTCAGCAGAGTGATATCCTTGTTGTCGTTCTTGCCCTGATCGTGATCCGCTCGTTGAGATAAGAGATCCGCCTTGCGGTTGAGTGCGCCGGGCCGGTGTCGTAAGGTGAAATCGAATTCTGCTAATTCTGTGATCCATCGTGCTTGTCGTCGGTTGAGCTTTTGTGGCTTCCGGAAGTACTCGAGGTTCTGATGATCAGTGAAGATCTCAAACGTTTCTGTGGCCCCCAAGAGTAGCTGCCTCCATTCGTCGAGCGATAACATGATTGCAAGCATTTCCTTGTCGTAGATCTCGTAATTTCGCTCAGTTTCCGTTAATGCATGCGAAATAAATGCGATTGGGCGCCAAATGCCGTCTTGGTTTTGGCTCAAAACGGATCCTGTTGCCCCTTCCGAAGCATTGGCTTCCAGACGATATTGGCCGGTGTCGTTTGGTAGAGCTAGGACCGCATCCTCCGCGATTCTCTTCTTCAATCCATCAAATGCTGCACGCTCATCCGTACCCCATGACCATCCTGCCTTCCCTGTCAGCCGTGTCAACGGCTTGGCGACCTCTGCGTATCCCCGGACAAAGCGTCGATAGAAGTTTGTGAACCCTAGAAACGCTTGGACTTGTTTGACGCTCTTTGGTTCTGGCCATTCCATCACGCCCTTGATCTTGACTGGGTCCATCCGCATCGAATTGTGTCCAATAATTACACCCAGATATTCGATTTCCGTGCGTTCGAACTCGCACTTTTCGGGCTTCAGGTATAGCTTGTGTTTCTGCAGCAATTCGAGCACTCGTTTTGTGATCCGCCGATGTTCGTCCAAGCTCTCTGTGAAGATCAGTATATCATCAAGATAGACTACCACGTGTCCCTCGTTGATCAATTCTCGGAGTATGTCGTTCATCATGTTTTGGAACGTTGCCGGGGAATTCGTGAGACCAAAGAACATAACTAAGGGCTCGTACAGCCCTCGGTTCGTGCGGAATGCAGCCTTCCACTCGTCGCCCTCCTTGATCCGTACGTTGTTATATCCCCACCGGATGTCGAGCTTGGTGAAGAACTTTGCGCCGCATAGATTATGGACCAGTTCGGAGATCAGTGGCAGCGGGTATCGATTCCGGATTGTCATCTCATTCAGCTTCCGATAATCTTGGACGGGACGTAGCGAACCATCCTTCTTTTTGACAAAGAAGAATGCTGAAGCCATGGGCGATTTCGATGGTCTAATCCGTCCGCTGGCCAGGTTTTCTTGCAAGAATTCGTCGAGTTTGACTTGTTCATTGCGTGATAACGGGTACACCTTGCAGTCCACTGCTTTGGAGCCAGGTTTGAGCTCAATCGCATGATCCCATGTCCGTCGGTCCGGTAGCGAGTCAAACAATTCCTTGGCAAATACCTTGACAAATTCCCGATATTGATCCGGAATCTTCCCCTCGGTCATCCTCTCCTTCTCTTTCTCCGCTTCTTCTGCGAATTTCTGCGCCGGCGTTTCCTTCAGTCGTAGGTCTACCTCCTTTCCAAAGTCGATCAACAAGATCGATTCTCCCTCTTCCAGATCCGGTGCACCCACGTCCAGGTCAATTGCATCCATGTCGATCATCGCTTGGTGCTCCTCGTGACCCCTCATTTGACATTGCTCTGGGCATCGGCTGAATCTCATTGTCTGCTCCTGCCAATCCACCTCGGGGTTGTGTTCCGTCAGCCAATCCAGGCCGATGAAGATCCGCGCTTTTCCCAGACACGTCAGAAGGAACGTGCGTGTCTCTACATGAGGACCGATTCTCATTCTCAAGTCGACGTAGTGCGTGATCCGACCGCTGATGTTCTCGGTGTTGTCGGCGTTACGAGCCACAATGGGTTGCGGAAGCTCTTGGATATCCAGCTTTTCTGCCCGTGCGTAGTCGGTATTGATGCAGCAGGTACTGCAGCCACTGTCGAGCAGCGCCTTGACTCCACGCGTTTTCCCTGAGTCCAGGCCCGTGATCTGGACATATACGTCCATCGAATGCCTCTTTCTTTCGGCTTGGTAACTGCGCAATTCCTGCGCCAATCTGCTGGGCTGGGGGCCCTTCTGTTTCTCGGCCGCCAATTTCCTCTGGATGGCATCTGGCACCCTGGTGCGTTTGGGTGCTTCTGGAACCTCGATTTTGGCAGATTCCTTGGGCGCTTCCTCCTTTTCCAAGGATCGAGCCTTCGGAGCAATGCTCCCCTTTTCGGTCTTTGTTGACGTGGTTCCTTCTCCACGAGCCATAAATACGTAGGAGTCCAAAAATAATTTATCTGCAGCTTTCTGATCCTTTTTATCTTGTAAGTATTTTCTATTTAGAGCTATTTTTTCCTGGCGTTCTTTTTCCATCTCGGCAATAAGAAAATCGTGAATATTTGTACGTAGTGAGTCTGAGATCGTGTATGTAGATGAAATATTGTCCGTATCTTTAATCGAAACAAGTACAGAAAATCGTCCATAGTCCGGACGCTCCACCTCCTTGGCTAGAGGAGTGGAGCGTTTCAAAAACCCTTCTCGCGCAGCTTCTCGGCGATCTCCTTCAGGAACTTGTTGTCCTTGTCCCCATTCTCGATTTCTTCCAGCATTGTGGCCCGATTGAAGAACGTGCGCTTCTTCTTGGGCTCCGGGCAGTTCCGCGCAATGTGCCCGGGCTGCTGACAGTTGTAGCAGATGATATTGCGGCCGCGGGCGTGGGTACGATCGATTTCCATCGGAACCGGTTCGTTGACAGCGGGTCGGGCCGGAGCGGGTGCGGGCGCTACTGGTGCCGTTTGGGGACGGAACTGGGGAGGTGGTCGTTGTGTGGGGTGCCCATACGACGCTTTGCGCAGCTGGTCACGCAGAGCATTGGCTTCGATGTTGATGCACCAGGCTTTGAACGCTCCATAGGCCTTGGGCAGAGGGACACCGGTGTTGTAGAGATGGCTGGCAATCTCGCTGCTGAGTCCGCGCTCCAGGAACTCGATGAGGATATTATCCTGGTCCCCCTTCTTGTATTCGCCTTTGTCGTCGGTGGTGTCAACCACATTGTAGCCTGCATCCGCGGCCAACATCTCAAAGTCGGAGATGTAGTCCGCGAAGGACCGTTTGTTTTGACGCAGGGCCATAAGCCGAGCAGCGGCGACTTGTTCCGCATTGGAGTCCCCGAACGCCCTCTGAAGCTCCTCCAGGAAGTTCTTTGATGTGACTCCTGCCTTCAGTCCCTGGAAGCCATCGAAGTTGTGCTGCTTCCAGTTCATCGCCCATCTCGAGGCAGCGCAGCTCGTGCCGTTCTCGTTACGGAGGTAGGAGAGGACAAAGAGGATTTTGGTCTCATCCTGCGAGAACTCCGATCGATAGGCACCGATGTAAGTGGTGCATGCGTCCACAAAGCCCAGGTATTTGGACTTGTCGCCATCGAAGTAGGGGGGGTTGGCAGCGAGGGTGATGCGGTGATGCCCTGACATGGTAGGGGCAGGCGTGTGAGGTGGGGGCGAGGGTGGTTGTTCGGAGGGCAGTTCGTCGAGGTCGGGGATCTCGTCTTCAGGCGGTGGGAGGGCGAGGTAGGGGTTGGAGGGCCCGGGTTGGTTTTGATGCGCCAGATCGGGCGACGATGGTACGATGGGGGGAGGGGACGGACTCCCAGACGATGATGGGAATCGGTACGAAATGGTGGAATCGTGTGCTGTACAAGCACTCGAGGGAGGGTTCTTTTGCTAGCAAAAAGATCCCGGGCCTAGCTCTTCACGTGCCCGATGATCCCGAGGTGCGTTTTCCCGAAGGTCTCCGCAGCACTCCTTGTAGCTACCGTAAGGCTTGGGTCGGGCTCAACGTTACCCGTGGCCTGGTGCTGTTTGCTTGATATGAACCCTTCACTGCGATAGTGGAGGACGACTAGATGATTCGGTAAAAGGGTGAGTGGGGTGATAAGGGTTAAGAGGATATAGCGGGCGTAGCGGTGCAAGATGCAGGGTAAGAGGTATGAGGTAGGAGGGTATGAGGGGAGTCTTCGAATTATGTGACAATCAACCCAAAAACAGAGTCGAAAAGAGAAGTGAATTCGAAGACTGGAGAATACAACCAAGTAGCTACAGTATTTATACCCAAATCCAGTCTGAGTCATATCTACAACTAATGAGTCATAGGGCTATGTACCGCATGGAACGCTGGTCATGGGTCGTAGTAGAACCTTCCGGAGCATATGTCGCGCAGCCTCGAATCGATGAAGATAATCCCTGGAACCCCTAGTCCGGACCGTCTGATGCCGTGATCCGTGATAAGATAAGTCGTGCCAAGATAAGATAAGATCGTTGATGATAAGATGAAAAAGTGGCCGAATTATGACAAACAAAGCCCGAAGGCGACGACACTAAATGCCGCGACTACACCAGATGCGGCGAATCCGACTTTCTGATATCTCAACTCAAACTCAAATCACAGTAGCCACAAGTGCTCGGGGAGCAACTCGCCGCAACCGGGCATGGGTAGCAGAACTTCTTAGGGTGGAATCACGCGGCACGCAAATTGTACAAAACAATCTGATATGAGAGTGATTCACAGTCCGGGGGAAAGCTCCCTAATACAAAGAAACGATGTGCTACTTATACTGTCTACGACGGTGCTTAGTAAAGTCCTGTACAACTGCATAGTAGCTACGCTATCTAAGATCGGTTGCCTTTTAGAGTAATGAAAAGTTGAATGATCGGACAGGTCCTGAGTGATCAGGACCCCGCCCCATAGTCCATATGATACTTTTGATGTGGGTCAACCCACCGCGTCATACTTTTGGAATGTGACATGCTGGATTGGCCAACAGGTATGTCTTGGCAGGTGAGTCCAACGTGGGCGCCCCAAGAAGCCATATGGTCCTAGGCACGCCAGTCGTTCCTCACATGGTTCGGTTCACGGATCTAGCCGTGTCGGTCTTAGTGTATCTGGGTATGGGCGCGACTTGCCGTGACACTTGGAAGTGTCACCGCGATGCGTCCACAATGTCCCGTGATCGAATGGATCCTGACATGTGACAAGTCGTCGCCGTGGCATGATCTGAGGAAACGTCCAACCCAAAACCGGGAGTTGCCGCAACAAGATCAGTTCAATCTCGTAACGCCAAGTCCTGTCCAGTAGTAGTTGTAATATTGAGAACGTCGCGCATTGCTCAGCCCTTCAGCCCAAGTTCCCATCTGCAGAGAATGACCCTTTTGAGAAGTCGCCGCAACAGAGATCCCTTTTTGGGGAATTGTCGCGGTTCAAGCGTTTGTCACTAATAGCCCTGAGCCTGGTATAGACTCATAAGACCAGTTCCACAGTAGTGGTCTGACTGCCTTGCTATTGTTGACACTATCCACAGTCGTCAACTGGGCAGTAGACCCTTAAGCCCTACTGAGCGCAACACTGTCAACCGCGACACGATACACCAAATGGTTCAAGAGTAAACTCTGTAAAAGCGCAAAAATACGCCCTTACAGAGCTGGTGCAGAGCGTGTCTGGTAGCCAGCCTATCACCGTCTTTCAAAGTTCAACAGCAACCTGTGAGAACATCATTGGAACATGGCAAAATACATACTCCGGTACCTTCAGGGCACCAAGCACTACAACTTTGCTCTGATGGTTCCACTGGCACAGGCCTTATTGGTTATTCTGATGCTGATTGGGCGGAGAACAAAGACAACAGGCATTCCACCACGGGATATTCCTTCTTCATTGCCGGATCTGCAGTGACCTGGGTTTCTAGACGCCAAGCCACGGTTGCTTTGTCCTCAACAGAGGCCGAATACATGGCTCTGAGCGATGCTACACGCCAGATTGCCTGGATCCGCACTTTGTTGACTGAGCTTGGATATGACTTGCCATCCACGCCTCTTTGTGTTGATAACCAAGGCACTATCTTTATGGCAGTAAATCCGGTTCATGATAAGAGGACGAAGCACATCGACATCCGCTATCACTTCGTACGAGAGTCCGTCGAAGCTGGCAATGTCCAACTTTACCATGTGCCGACTGATGCGATGATCTCCGACACGCTCACAAAGTCTTTGGCATGGGTGAAGTTCCAACAACATCGGCTGTCTTTGGGTCTTTGTGATCCAACTGTTTAGTCGAGTGGGAGTGTTGAAGCTTGTTTGTATTAGCGACTATCACAGTATGTAGACATGACATTATATGTAGTATCTTTAGATTACTTTGGCTCGCTCCACAATGACCTCATACCTGACCTCATTATTGCATCATCCATTACTCATCTATGACATCACTACTCCACTATGACATCATGATATCTGCTCCAGACTGGTGTATAAACCTAGTACTATATGCTCCATATCTTCAGCTCTGTGTCTTCTACACTCGCTGAGGTATGCATACTCTCTTATGATCTCTTACAACTCATACTCATGACTTGTACCTAGACTCTGTCTCTATAGGTACTGCTAATGTTAGCTCTGTGTCTTCTACACTTGCTGAGACTCTGTCTCTATAGGTGATTGCTACTGGTCGTATCTCCACTGCGTGATATTGTCTGCGACAGCTGTGACCTGAGCAGGGGGCGGCGGTACTAGCGCAGGCTGGTGCACACCCTGGGTCAGTATGGGCTGCCATGGGGGCTGCGGCCACGGGGCTTGGGCTTGCTGTGGCCATGGAGCCTGGGCTTGCTGCGGCCCGGCTGGTTGCTGGGTAGGGGCCAAGTGCTTGGAAGGCAGAAACGGCTGGTGTTGTGGTGCCTGCTGATGTGGTAGGACCTGCCGTTGGGTCAATAGTGGGGCCTGCTGGGCTCCGGATAGATAGGCAGGTAGGAGGTGGAGGCCTTGCTGAAGCAACTGCACTGCGTTGGCCTGCGCAAAAGCTTGCCGTTGTGGAATGGCAGGTTACCCTCTGCCACAATAGCCATGATCACATGGAAACAGTGAAGGGTCAAAACCTCCAATCAGAGCTGTGATGGGTGAATATGAGCAAGCGGCTCAGGAAATTGCAAGCGGCAATAGTGATATATGAGGGATATAAGGGGCAAGCAGCCCAGGGAAAGTGCAGGCAAGCAGCCCAAATGCGCGGGCAAGCAGTCCAGGACAGAAAAAAAGGAAGGGGAAGGCAAGCAGCCCAGGGAAATCACAGGCAAGCTGCCCAGATGCGCAAGAAATAATCTAGAGAAACATACCTTGAGCTGCCAGAAATGCCTGGTGGGTTGCGGCTCTTGCTACATCCTGTTGGTGGATGTATGTGCAAAGTATTGCTGTATGAGGTGGTGGGCTTGCCGTGAAAGCATCCTGGCAAGTCCTGAGTGCGTCTGGAGATGGAGGCGCCAAGCTTGGGCAGGCTGGCTGGTGGTGTTTGGCCTGGGCACCCACAGGGGAGTTTGCAGCACGTTTCTCTGTAGCCGTGATGTTAGGAGCAAGCTTGGGACCTTGCCTGGCAGTAAAATCCGGACCAGACACAGCTGCTTGTTGGACCATGTACTGGAAAGCAGGGGCAAGATGGGCCACGTGACTGGCGACAGGCCGGGCCACAAGCTGGTTGGCGGACTGGATGGTAAGCCAGGTGGCAGGCTGACCAGCAGGGTGGGCAGCGGATTGGGTTGTGGTAGAGCCAGAGTTGATGCATGGCCCCACATTCATGCGAAGGTGCACATCATGCGCCAACTCTGCTTGCTCCGCCATTGCCTTAGCGTGTTCCAACTGGTCTTGCTCCTCTCTTGCAAGCCTCGGTGCTTCAAAAGCAGCTGCCGTGCCCTGCTAGCGGATGGAAATTCTCTTCCCAACTCATACGCAGACGGGAGACGGTGACTGAATGGGGGAGGAGGGTTGATCAGACAGGGGTCGATCAGAGAGAGGTGCCCGAGAAGAGAGGCGAATGTGCAGGCAAGAGCTATCTGCAGCATTTTCGTGGTCAGCCTTGTTTGGGGCCAGATTCAATGGGGTAGCTTTGGGTTGTGCATCCCTCGGTGGGCCTGTGTATGCAGTGATAGTATTTGGAGTACCAGGTGGCACAAGAGAAGGGGTGTCTCTTGTGGTTGGGTTCGGCTTCCGCTTGGGGACTGTCATGGGAGGTGGAAGAGTCTGCGCGGGAGCCAGTGGCGTGGCATCTGGGGGTACCCCTTCAGCATCAGGAACGTGGGTATTATAGTGGAGGCCAGTGGAGGAAGACATGGAGTGGAGAAAAAGCACAATTTGTTTGTGTGTGCTGAGACGAGAGCGACACTGCAAGCGTCGACGACGTGCATGCCAACCAGTGTGTCAGTGTGTCACACTGTTTGGCCGTGCTGCTCTCGGCATCAGGTCTTTGACTTCACCCAAAACTCAGGTTTCCTGCTTTGTCTCTTGGCAGAAAACACCCATTTATAGAGTTAGTGCAGAGCATGCCTGGTAGCTAGCCTATTAGTGGCAGGCAGGTAGCCATCCACTATGAGCAGCAGATGAGAGTGGAGTTGAATGAGTTGGGGAAGATTCTCCTCAGCTTTTGACCAGGTGTAGCCAATTGGGATATTGTTTTTGATCCAAAATAGAAAGTTGGCATAGATTGAGTCCCTTGAAGGGATAACAAACGCTCTCCTCATATTCCATTTGCCCAGCTCAAATGCTTCTATGATGCTCCTCAACTAGTCACTGATTCCCCTTCCAAGCTCCCGCTTGCTCCAATGCAACTAGACCCAGTTTATGTAGCTCAGGGCATTGAGCATAGCCCATCTCTAGACTATAAAAACCTTCTTGGCATTGCTGCTGCTACACCACAATTGCTTGAGCCTGTCATAGAACAGCTTGGATTCTGGGTAAACCTGCTGGCTCATCGCAACATCCATGAGCTGCATAGCTTGCACGCACTGCTCTGCATCCTCTAGGTCAAAGAACATGCTCTCCCACAGAGAGTTTTTGATCCTGTATCTCATTCCTTAGTTGTCTAGTTTATCTCTCAAGTTCGAGTCTTCTGGGTGGCTGTAAGAGCAACTCCTGCCAGCCTGAAGGAAGAGAGCACATAGCAGACAACAACCTTACTCGAGTCTGAGTACAGAAGGGAATTCTTAGAGACCATCAAATACAAGGGATGCATGTTACTCATCTAAGTACAGACAAGGATCCTTAGAGAACAGTTCAAGGATCTATGTGCCCAGATGTCACACTATATAGTCAACTGTAATAAGTGGCTGATAATAATAGGATATCACTGCTATAGAACAATAGCAGATGACAAATAGACTATAACACACCCAGATAAGATAGTGAGTGGCTCAGAGAGAGCCAGTGATAGCCAGCTCCTGAGACACCAACATTGGATGGCCACACTGGAGGAGCCCACTGGCCAGGCCAGTGCTAGGCTGGGCAGTGGAGACATTAGAGACAAGGACTGATGCCGAACTGGGAAAAGAGGTGGTGTGGATGAGCGCAAGAGCATTTGGTACAAGCTTATACAGTAGTAGACCAAATCCATGGGGAGAAGGCCAAAGTAGAGGAGAAGAAGCGCATATGGTAGTAGCACTCCCTGGTGCAAGAAATCAGGCTTGACCAGACTGCTTGCAGGGATTTGAAGGAGGTGGCCAGAAGGAGGAGAAGAAGGCAGACATTGGCACAGATGGAGATGGGGCTCAGAGAAGAAGAAAGAGGCTGTGTAATCAACAGGTGAGTAGGCACTTATTGGCAAAGAGGCACAGTGGATTACATTTATAGTCACATGCCCAAGGAGTGTGGTATCCCCTGACAGTGGCATAGATACCAGAGTAAATTGGCTGAGTGAACAGCAATAGGTATGCACATGTGCCTGCAGTATTGGGGATTGAAGAAAGTGTGGTTGTACACCTATTCCAGGCTGTCCTTGATGAGGCCAGAGGGGAGCCTCGAGTTGGGACATATAACTTTCAAGCCCTCCATGAACTGCTGACAGATAGGCTTATCTATCTGACAAGTCCTGATATGTGACAATGCATATCAATCAGCAATCAGTGGGCACATGCTTTGCACACAAATGAGGGTCTTCTTAATATTCCTCAGCCCTAGCTATTCACTGGTTTGTCCAGCTCTGCATATATTTTGATATTCACATCCCTGGACTACTGTCTGCACATTTATCTCTACATCTCTGCCTTTCTTACTTCACCATCTACTTGTACCTATTTTTCCCATCTCACTTCCCTAGTTCCTTGCTTCATTCTATCAATCTTTCACTCACTCTGATGATTATTTCATTGTCTCACATATAAAAGCTTGTAATTGGACTAAAGAAAAATAAATTTATTCTCTTCATAGTTTTGAGTTCAGTTCTTGTCTTCAGCTCATTTCTACTTGGGTATTTTGACTCTCTGCTTTGTCTCATTTGTCCCACGCCGCCCCCGACTTTGTCAAACGTCTAAAATTGTCATTTCTTACTGCTAGTCATGGCACTGAGTCTTGTGGACCTTCTCACATATCACATTTATTCCTGCACTGTTTTAGGTCAGAGCTGACCTCCATTTTGTGTTAGCTTGCACCTATTCCGTCAGCAGGCACGTCACTGCTTGTCTGCTAAGCTGCACAGCATGGCAGTTGGCTCCATTGGTTGCAACCTCATGGTGACCCAGTGTATGCCCTTGTTAGGTATATCTTTGAAATCCATGGTTGGGAACTGCAGACTGTAATTGGTGAGAGCTAGCAAACCCATTTCTGCCTCTTTCTGAAGTCCTCTACCTCTCGAGTAACTTGAGAAGTTGAGAGTGTTCCCTTTGTACAAAAGCCTAGCAGGTAGCCAGTCAAGACTTCACAAAAGTGAAGGGGGTGGACAGGAGACAAGACACGTGGAGGCAGTGTAGACCAAACACTTACCCACTGATACTGATGAGAGAGTCTGAGCATGGGAATGATAGAGCACATGATTAGAAAAAGTAGTGAAGGCATTAATAAGGTGATGTATATACAAATATGTATAGTAGGTAGAGTATACTAGTATATACTAAAATCTATGAGGTATGTGTATATGTGTATAGGTATAATTTGAGGCATGTGGCATGATTCAATCACTTTTTCATCATTTCTTTGATCATCTTATCTTATCTTGACATGGGGTTATCTTATCACGGATCACAGCACCACATAGTCTGGGTTAGGGGTTCAGAGGTCTTATCTGTACAAAGGCTGCACAGCATGTGCTCCAGAAGGTTCTACTACAACCCATGACCAACGCTCTTCATGGTACATAGTCTCATGACTTGTTTGATGTAGATATGACTCATACTGGGACTGGTATAAATACTGTAGCTATTGTGATGTATTCTCCAGTCTTGAAATTTATTCTTCTTATCAACTTGTTTTTGGGTTGATTGTCACAGCATGGCTACTCTAGATCTGTCCTCAGAGGTAGTAGAGAACTTGCACAAGAATCTCACAGGCTATGGTGGGCTTTGTATTGCTTCATCAGCCTGGCTGCATTGCAGAGTTGATGCACAGTCAGCCACTCATTGTGACTTGTGTCAAAACCCTCTCATTGGACCAGAAAGCAGAGCTTCTTCCCTTTTTTGAGGAACTTGTAGCCCACCAGGCTGTTCATGACTTTCTCGTCTTCTTTCCACCTATCAATCCTTGTAGCTCTTATCTGGGACCGGTTTCTGATCTCTGCTGGGGATTCATATTAGGCTTTCAGATGATTGTAGTTGAAAACTGATGAGCCAGGGTAGTCACCCTTCATCCTTAGATGGGAAACTCTGGGGTTAACTCTTTGCACAATCTTGAACGGTCTGATCCATCTCTGGATGAGCTTCCCTCCTTCCCCTTTGGATTCTATCCATCCCAGGGAGTGAGGGTTGACAAGCATGCGGTCACCCACTTTGAATTGGGGTATTGGACGCTTCTGCTGTTTGTACTGGACAACTTGTTGTTCCTAGGCCAGAGCAATAGCGTGCTTTGCACTTTTGTGGTGCATGGTGAGGTGCTCCAAGAAGCCTTCTGTGTCTTGGTAGTCAGAGCTCATGTTACACGGCACCTTGTTGCAACTCCCAGGTAAGCTGATAGTCAGGCTATCCAGCAGCAAGATCAGCAAGAACCTATGGGGACTCCCTGGTAAACACGTGGGGCTGGAGTTGTATGCAAATTCCAGGAAGGGAAGCCATTCCACCCAAGTGTTCCTGTCCCCATTAGCATAAGCTCTGAGCATGACTTCTAGTTGCTTGTTCAGAGCTTCTGTGTGTCTGTTGTGTTGCAGGTATCTGGCTGAGGAGGATGACAAGTGGGTCTCATACATTTGGCTAGAAGCCGCCAGAAGTCTGAGTTCTATTGGGAGTCCCAATTGCAGATGATGCTCTGGCTCATCCCAAACTTCAGGGCAACTCTCTCTACATATAGTTCCACAAACCTTCCCACATCTGGCGCAGTGCTACATAGAATAAGAGTAGGATGTTTGACCAAGCAGTCCACCACTACTAGAATGGTGTTATGTCTATTGGAGTATGGAAGGTTAACAATGAAGTCCATAGAGATGGATTTGTAGGGTCTTGAGAGAATGGGATTCAGAAAGAGGGTTCCAAAGCGCAAGTTGTTTGAGTTCTTGGTCTTCTGGTAGATATTGCAGGACCAACAGAACACCAAGATATTGGCTTTCATACTCTTCTAGTAGAATTGTGGACTCAGCCGCACCCACAGCTTTTTGGGGTCTACATGTGCTCACTCCACTACTGATTTGTGGCTCTCCCTGATGATCCTCCATTTTGTCAGGGGAACCCCCGCTTTGAACCAATCAGCCTGGGATCTGGTATGTGATTGTGCTTGTGTGACCTGTTAGCTGTCATGTCAGCAGCCCAGACCGCCATGCCAAGTGCTTCTCTCTGATGGCAGGTGTGCCATTGTTTCTATTGTCTCTATCTCCCATTGTTCTGTCATGGCCATTGTACTTATTGTTTCTCTTGTTCTTGTTTGTTGCTGTGTAGTATAGTGTTCCTGTATTATATAAATAGTAGGCACCTGGCAAAGAGAATCCCTATCACAGTTGCTCTTTGGATTCTCCCTTGCCAGGTATGCCAGTCTTGTACCTAGCTACCCTTTAGTTACACTTTGGATTAGCCCTTGCCAGGCCTCAAAGATAGAGCCTCGAGGTTGCCCTTACAGCAGAAACTGTGTTCCTAGGAATAACCAAACAAGCTTGTAAAGACTTGTCAACAGCGTCATTTGTCTCTTACTTCCAACCTTGCCCTCTCCTCCCCCTCTACAATCACCATGTTCTACATAGAAGGAGAAGACAATGGCTCCTCCCCTGAGCAGCAACTTGGTTGTGTAGAGAAGACCATGCAACGTATGGAGAGAGCCCTTTACAACCTCATAACTATGCAGCAACAAACTGTGACAATCAACCCAAAAACAAAGTCAATTAGAAGAATGAATTCCAAGATGGGGGGATACAACAGAATAGCTACTGTATTTATACCAAGTTCAGTCTGAGTCATATCTACATCAAACAAGTCATGAGACTATGTACCATGTGGAGCATTGGTCATTGGTTGGAGTAGAACCTTCTGGAGCACACGCTGTGCAGCCTTTGCACAGATAACACCTCTGAACCCTTGACCCGGACTGTGACAATCAACCCAAAAACAAAGTCGAAAAGAGAAGTGAATTTGAAGACTGGGGAATACAACCAGGTAGCTACGGTATCTATACCCAAATCCAGTCTGAGTCATAAGGCTATGTCCCGCATGGAGCACTGGTCATGGGTTGTAGTAGAACCTTCCGGAGCATATGTCACTCAGCCTTGAATCAATAAAGATAATCCCCTGGTCCCCTAGCCTGGACCATCAGATGCTGTGATCCATGATAAGATAAACCATGCCAGGATGAGATAAGATCATTGATGATAAGATGAAAAAGTTGCCAAACTATGACATGGACCATGTGATGCCGTGATCCATGATAAGATAACCCATGTCAAGATCAGATAAGACTGTTGATGGAAAAGATGAAAAAGTGGCCAAACTATGACACTACTGCTCTGCCCAGGTCATACAAGTAGAAATGTGATCTAATCTACTTAGTACATCTTATCTTATTGACATTGGTCACCATCCAATAGTAGAATAGGCATTTTCAAGTTCATAAATCTAGCTCTTATGTACATTCTATGTCAGTATCATTGAAGAGATTGCAAAGTAATACCTGACTTTTACTTCCCAAATAGGTCAAAAAAATAGTAAATTCTCTAGTGTTGCGCACGTCACAAGGACCCCGGGACTCGGCAGCCATGGGCCCATCCATGAGGAAGCCCAAGGACGCCCGCTAAACGCCCACAAAAATGTGGCTGGGGCCCCCCACTTCTCTGTGGGGCGCCCAGCTGCCGCCCAGCCCCCATTCGCCCAATACCATCGAGGTACCTTTTTTGGGCCTCAAAGAGGTACCGCGAGAGATACGAATATGGGGTGGTGTCCATGATGGTTCTGCATGAGCACGATCTCAAACCGAGCTTCTCCCCGGACGACAGTAAGCATCCCGTGTGAAGGTTTTCGTAAACAGACATTGCCAGTGGGGGCGCCGACTGACGCAGGTTGTTGAGAATTTCCCGAAATGAAAATGCAGCGAGCTCTCAACGATTCCAGTGGCAACAGCCACCTTCTACTACTGCGGGATGTCTTCGGAACCTGGTCTGTCCCGTCGAAAACTACCTCGTGGCTGTATGGAACGGTGGTATGTATAAAGGTGAACAGACGGAGGCGTAACAATATACTCAACCACTCCAAACTTCTGACTGGTCTCCCCATGTCTCGACTTGCTTTTTTCTTGACTTTAATTGTCTCTTTCGCATCAGTCTTCGCAGCAGAAATTGCCGAGCGGGGCACGGCCGATCCCTCCTCCGTCCATGCGTGAGTGAATTCATCTACTCATTAATAAGGCGCGTCTAAACTGTGAATTGTGTGTGAGCAGGCTTGGATATGTCCCTTCGGTGAGCCTCCCCCGATTCGAATCTGCTCTTCGAGAAATGAACCATACCATCTCTAGCGACACTTTGCCACCATGGGAATCATCGCGTTCGCGCAATCGGTAGTCGTGTCTCTGATCCACTTCATCTGGGTCCGACCAATCAAGCTCTCTCTGCTTACTTACGTTGTCGGAATGACCGGTATGCTACGGACCCGCGATCGAGTCCAGCCGCCTTTGCTGACGACGGTCAAGCGCTCACCACTGGTTTCCTCCTCCGGGCCATGGACGGGGCCCCGCCTTTCTATCTGTGGAAGTACATCGCCTGGGATCTGGTGCGTCATCTCCACTCTCGCTAGGCAGAACGGATCCAATCTTTGCTAACATCGTTTGCAGTTGATTCTTCTTTCGGTGCCTAGTTTCTCGCACTCATTGCGAAACCAGCATTGACAGCCTGCAGCCCAGCTTCTTTATCGCCACATGCTACTTTCTTCTCGCTCATCTGGGCAATACGTTCAAGCCCGATGTCGTCTCACGGTGTCTTTTCGTCAGCCCCTCAGGCATTATGACGTTCTTTGTCGGGAGCAATCTCGTCAGTTTCCTGCTGGAGGGTGGCGGCGGAGCTTTGACTGTCTCCCAACATGATTCTCTCGCCGCAGCGGGCTCCAAGGTATTTGAGTCCTCCAGCCACAAGAGGATTTCAGTTGTAACTCGATCTCGTAGATTGTCTTGACCGGATTCATTCTCCAGGCGGCCACACTGCTGCTCTTCATCTACCTTCTGACTTCTTTCACTATCCGAATGTATGGCCGCTTTGCATGTCCCTGACTCACTCTCTGATTCACGACGCCAGGTCCAACGACTACCCTCATCTGTGGAAACCCACCAAGGGGGCGCCTTGGAAGATAATGTCTGCTGGGCCGATCGACACCTGGCGCCTGCTGGTCTACATGATCTTCATTGTCTGCGGCGGACTTCTGGTGCGCACGGTCTACCGCGTGGTTGAATTCGCTGGAGGGTACGTCTTGTCCAGCTGGCAGGAAGATTTCCGTGAAAATGACCTGCTCACTGCAGATACAACGGCACCGTTGCCAATAAAGAGCTGTACTTCTACCTCTTCGAAGCGCTGCCGCTCGCCATGACCACGTCGATGTTCATCTCGCTCTGGCCGACACGCTTCCTCCATCGTCAGAGACACCGTTATTCGCTCCCCAGCAGACCGAGCGAGGAAGCGCTGAAACTTCAGCCAGTCACCGCAGTTTGAATTTCGTTCTATGTCTTGCATCGGATCTCCAAATGCCTCGCTTTCTTTCTTCTTCTTATAATCTTGTACTTCACATTTGTTCTCTATACGAACAGAAATGGACCTGGTTCAGAGTATCAGCAATAATGTCATAGTCAGAACACGCCAGAATGGTTCACTCGTTCTGCTGATCTCTCGAAATTCATCCTCTCAACCTGGGCAACTTGAATTTTCCGGGAAACTGCGAGGTTGACGAAGACGACGACTAAAAACTCTGCCCATGCGGTCTGGCAGCTTGCTGTTCACCGACCTTCCATTTGATACTCTCCTTTAAACCATCCACGACGATCAGTAGCGCGGCGCCAATTCGTTTCTGGCAGGCTCGATACGATGAAGGGGGACTCCGCCAGTTGGGCAGCGAGTCCCATGGCCGACCTGGACCGCACTCACACGTTCAATAGTGAGATCTTGATATCTCGTGGGTAATAAGCAGTAAGCAGCGTAGAATTGGAACAACATCAACATCAGGACAGGACGTGCCGTTCAAGAAGGAATAAGATCGCGACAAAATGAGCAATGCACCCTTTCAATTCCCTCGGATTTGTATAGCCATGGGCCACGTCTCAGTACGGCTGGCGCTGAGTGAAGGTGATCTCCGCGTCAATGGGGTTGTAAGTGGTCACCACGTTGTGCAAGAACACATCGCCGCTAGAAGAGCACCGCATGAGAAAAGCAGCGAGGAATTGATGCGGGGCACGCACAGCACGAACGTGTTTCCAGCAACATCAGGCCCGCCGTCCTGCGTCCCGGAGATGCATATTTCCTTGCCATCACTGCCCTTCTGGAGCGGAACTACCTGGTCCCGGGGATCGATCTCGAACCGCTTTCCGTTGATAACGACGTTCAGTACCGCAGCAGTGGCGTTGCACGGAACCACAAAGGACTGCAGCTCCTGATCGAATGCACCAGGGGGAACAAACAGCGCGTTGTAGGCGGCTGCCACGGGAGTCGCGACGTAGTTCACGGTTGTGCCAGAGTCGACGAACGTGTTGTTGCTGCTGGTGGGGATAGACATGCTGCCTGGGAAATCGTAGCCAGTGACGTTGAGGGAGTACCACGCGTATTCGCCGGCACTCGAGTTGGCCGTTGGCACGAGCGACCCCGCCGCGTTGAACAGCCATTGGGTGACTGGCACGGTCGTCTCAACGCCAGTGACAGGGACAGGGACGATCCCCCCGAAAGCAAGCACCCCAAGATTGGCATCAACAGGATCGTTGGTGGCCTGGGCAAGAGTCGGCCGGTTCAGCGAGTTCGAAAAGTCTGCGCGCTGTCAGCTCCTGTCCCGAGTCATTCGCGATGGACACCCACAAGGCTTCTTGACGTTCCCCCGCTGGAACGCAGTCTGGAAGAACGGACTGTACCGCATCTGGACCAGCCCATCGCTTGTGTTGTTGTACACGCTGGTCAAGGACGGGAACGCCAGCCCCAGCACGCCCTCCGAGAAGCCATCGCCCAGGAACGCATTGTGATTGGGCACGCCGATCTCCTGCTGGTGCACACGCACACCGCCGACCGAGACCGTGTCGAATCCAGCGGGCCCGCGCAGCGATTCCCCGGAGCCGTAGCGCACGAAAAACGTCGCGTTCGGGAACACCGTGAACGTGGGGGATGCGCTAGGGTCGAAGGTTGCCGGACCGAAGTCGCACGCACTCGCAGGGATCGATGCGCACGTGAGATTGAAGCAGCTGAAGTTGGTGTGGGCGACCCAGGTGTCTGAGCTGTGCGATGGATGGAGAAATCAGCTCCTATCGGCTGCAGACAGGACATGCCAGACCTTCCGGTGTCGAGGATGACCTGGAACGGCTTTCCGCCGACGGTGATGTTCACGAGGTATTCCTTGTCGAATGCGGCGCCGTCAAGTCGGAGGGCAGATTGAGGCGTCTGCTTGCGCCCTGTCGGAGACGCAAACCGCTTCGAAGCGCGGCGAGGGACATGCCCAGTCACAGGCACGACCACGTCCGCGGCGGGAAGGGCTGAGATGGAGGCGAGGACGCCAGACACCAGGGTGAGGCACACGAAGGCGAATAGCGATTGCATGTTCGATGGGATTTAAGCATTGGCGCTGCCTTTTTATATGTCTTTTGCCGTCGTTGACCTCGGTTATGCATACAGCTGGGCGGAGTAGACATCCCGCCTCGTCGTCAACAGGATAGCCTTTCGACTGTGAGAACACGCGAGCGTCCTGGTTGGGATCTCGGTACGCGGTGCGGAAGCTGTAGAATCCATGCAGATGATGGAGTGGAATCAAAGGCGGGACAAAGTGACACGGTCACCCCTGGTCACTCTCGCCACGAAAGCTGTCGAGGGGCCGTCAAGCTGTTGCGAGCTAACTTTCACGCTCCTGCAAGATGTAGACTCGTCCTCCAACTCTTCGACTCTCCACGGATTTATACGGGCTACGCTTTATCTCGCGTGAATGCTGCTTTTGGCCGAAGCCTGGGTCCAGCACACGTTGCCTTCCCTCTATACTTCCGACTGCACTTGTCGCGCGGGGAACACAACAGTGAATCTACCGGCGGAACCAGAACCCATGTGTCGTGCTCCCTGGGTTAGGGCCTTTTGATCAATCGTACGTTGGTTGTGACTCACTTTTCGTCGAGGGTCTTTGGCCTTTGGCCCTTCGATCACAAAGCTGGCACCTATGAAATTGACCTTCAAAATGCCTTGTGCAATGCTCACTATCACATCTAACACAGCCCACTCCCGGAGCATCAAGCATATTATGACCGGCAAGTCTCCAAGTTATCCAGACTAGACCTGTTCGCCCTCGAGGATCAAGATCTCGTTCTGTCTGCTCTGCAGTCCTTGCTTCTTGTCAGCCAATCCTTGAGAGCGATATTTCACCCTACCGCCTGATCGATCCGGAACGAATGCGTTCACGCCATACAGAACTATCGACGATCTGCTTTCTGAGCTCTGGCCGGCGATTGTTTCTCGCTCTCGGACCATTGATCGCTTCCATCGATAGATTTGGGCGAGCGTCAGCTGATAACACAGTCTCGTAAATTGGATAGATCATCAGCATTGGCCAGCCCACTCACAGCGCCGTCTCCACTCATTCGTGAAGCGCCCGGCCCTCCTCTGTGCCTGCCATCGACGGCACTTGGCGTGCTTTACCGCAGTGTGGCTTGAGAGCCAAAGCGCGTTTGGTCGGCTTTGGCCATCCTGCAATTGTTTAAAAGGCGCTGCCGGTTTCCCCACTCTGTCCCACCACCCACTGCTCCATCTTTCTATACCCTCACGTTCTCGCCTCTTGCTCAAACCTATCGCATCTTCGCCCCTCATACCAACCATCCCTCCACATGAAGCAAGCGCACTCCGTCCGGACTTCGGTCCAGCGCTTCGACCCGATGCGTGCAACTCACTACAAGTAAGTTGCTGGTGGCATCGCCTTGATACTGGACATGGCATTGACCCTGAATCGCAGGGACTATCCGTTTGAGCTCAACAGAGGCCGGAACATCTACAACTAGTACGTGCGATACATTCATCGAAATCATTCTGCTCGGCTCACGATATGGTGCAGTCGCTCTGTTCCAGTGGCACCGCCTACCAAACCTCCTCCCGTCAAGACAGCCATGTTAGTGTCCTTGCCAGACTACTCCGCTCGCTGCTGACCCGCTTCCAAGTGTGGATCCCGAGGCGGTTGAACACAAGGCGCAGAGGGAACGCGTTGATCAGCAGATTCTACCCCTGCCTTCTGTTGCGACCCCTCAAGAGCCCCTTATTGACGACACCGAGTTCAAATCCTCCGACTACGTGCCCGAGATTGATCTCGAGGAGCTCTTCTGCTTCCAGTTCCATTGAGGAGCTCCTATGTCCACTGCACACTTTATTCATATCCACATGCTTGTATCAGATACCATTATATCCATGATTTCATAGCCCAAGGACCTGTCTGACGCTCCTCCATTCGTGGCCTGGCCACAGACCATTCCCGCTCCCAGCTGCTTCGCTCCCGGTGCCCTCACGTTTGTTGATTGGATCCCAGCCCGTACTCCCTGCGCCCGAGTCGAGGAGTCTGAGCAGCAACGTCTTCGTCTCCGCTCCTGGACCCGTGATTTTGCCGACATGCTCGACCGGCGCATGGAACAGCTCGCCGAGCTTGTTCAGCGGCATGCGGTCGCCCTGCAGGCGGATCACTCGGTTCTCCAGTGCTGAAGCGGGTGCGTGCGTTGCTGCATATGCGATGAAACCTGCGATGTCTTCGACGGACGTCGTCGAGATGGGCGTCGTGCCCTTCCCGACGAGTGTCACTTTGCCTGTGTCTGCGTAGCCTGTGATCCAGGGTATAGACTCGATAAAGAGGCCATTCTAAGAGGGCTGAGAGACTGTAGTCTTGGACAGATAGAGACACGCAACGTGGATGATCGTGTATGGGAGGCTCAAGCTCTCAAGTTGTTCTGGCCAAGTTTGCTATTCAATGATCGTCGAAGTGGGAGAAGCAACTGCCACGAACCGATGATCTTGAGTTTCTCCAGAAACATTCCACCAGCTTCGACAGGCGCGGGTATGCCGTACTCACTCGGGACGAAGAGCTTCACCGCAGCGAGCTTCGCAGCTTCCACCAACGGTTTCTGGGAACCCGCGACGTCGGCGGCGACGGTGGACAATACCACGTCGACCCGATGCTCGTCCAATACGTCTACGATCGCGGACACGTCTGTATAATCGGCTTTGACAAGGCAGACCCCCGCAGGCACGGGCTTGTCCGGAGACTCCAGGCGGGAGAGAAGGATGATTTTGATGCGGCCGTCGACTTGGGCTTTCAAGTCGGAGAGGTCGGAAATGACGCGGGAGCCGAGTTTGCCACCTCCTACGACTGCAAATGAGATGTACTCGTTTCTGGTCATGGGAAGAGGATGAGAGGGAGAACGTGCGAAGCGCGTCATAAGACTTGAGCTGCCATCGATAAACTGATGATTAGATCCTGCGACTGATCTCGTGACCGCTCCCTACCCTGCTTAAACGTTTACACATTCATCTCATCGACTCTGGGTCTAGCTCGGTTTGAAACTCTAGCATCGACTCCGTGTTACCCCCGAAATTATTTGCGATGAGCCATATCACCTTCTCGTCTCATAAAAGCTCCCTTGCTTGCGTGTTTGCTGGTCAGCCATGTCTGCGCGATCTTTGTCCATTGTTGCACTTGCACTGGTCAGCCTCTTAACAAACCACCGTGTACGCGACTTACTGGTGCCTTGCTCGATAGACGAACCATATCTACTTTCACAGACACGAGCCTCGTCATGCCACACGCCCCATTGTTGCCCTCATTCTCCTCCAGCCTTTCGTACTCTGTTTGCTGGTCGGACATCGGACATACCTTTCCATCCTCTACTGCTTTACTCTGTTTTTCGTGGCTCTTGGCTCCTCGATTGTGCTATACCGTTTGTCGCCATGGCATCCACTCGCCGCTTTCCCTGGACCGACGTTCGGAAAGTCCACCAAGCTGTGGGGGGCATGGGTCGCATGGAGAGGGAAGCAACATCTCTATTTGAGGGCGATGCATGACCGGTACGGTCTCTACGTAAGGACGGGTGCGTGTTCTCGTGCAACAGCTTGCGCACGGTCTTTATCGTAGACAGGCCCCAACGAGCTATCCATCGCCGATGCCTCCGTTACGGATCGTGTTATCGGGTTCAAGGGGCTCCCCAAAGGCCGCTGTGCGTGTCTCGCATCCGTCTGTCCGTCCACCACTCAGCCCCCGCAGTTTACGAAACCGGCCGCAATCCCCCGCACCTTTTCAATCTCACGGGCGAAGCGCACACCGCGAAACGCCAGATGTGGAACCGTGCCATGATGAGCGTCGAAGCATTCCAGAACTTCGAGTCATTTATCGGGAGAAGAGCGACCAATCTGGTCGGCGTGCTGGGGAGGTTGTATGAACGCGAGGGGGGAGAAGTGGACCTCGTGAAGTGGTTCGAGCTCTTTGCGTAAGTGGAATCTTTCTGCTGACGACACATGCTAACGGGCAAACAGACTGGACACGATTACCGATATTGCGTTAGTCGTCCTATCTGCTCGTAGGACATCGCTCATAGCATGAAGTTTCGGTGAAGGTTTCGACGTGTTGCAGCAGGGCATGGATCCTGAAGGTGTGCTGGCTCGTATCCGGGCCTCCAAGTTGTGAGTGCTGCTTATCAACTAGGATGTGCGTCTTAAAAAGGAGTGAATAGTCGAAGAAACTGGCTAGGTCACATTCCCTGGGCTATGCGACTGTTGTCGTCTGATATCGAGCCGTTTACCGAATCTTTGCTGACTCAAAGAACGGCAAAGGAGACAATCTGGGCCAAGGACTTTCTGCATTATCTGGTCAGTTTCATAGTGGCTCTTTTGATCGCCATATTCTAACTCATCTAGACCGAGATCGAAGCTGTCGATGGGGAATCCGTGATCATGGCGGGTGCTGATACTATCGCTGCCACACTGAGCAGCTTTTTCTGGTTCCTGTTGTGCAATCCGGAATGCTACAGCCGACTCCAGAAAGAGATTCTGGATGTATACAAGACGGAAGTTGTTTATAACACCAGCAGGCATCCCCAGCTGCATTACTTGGCAGCGTGCTTGTGCGTGGATTCTCTCCTCCGTCCCGTCGCTTTCTGATTGCGGGGAAGAAACGAAACTCTGCGACTTCATCCACCGGTCTTGACGAATGGAACGAGAACGGGCGGCAAAGTTGTCGGGGGAAAGTCCATCCCGCCTGACACCAACATCTGCATACCCCCGTACGCTATGCACCGACGGCCCGAGTGCTTTTCTCCTCAGACAGAGGAGTTCAATCCCGACCGGTGGTTACCGGCAGAAGCACACAGATTCACGCACGATCTCGCTGGGTTTATCCCGTTCTCGATTGGGCCCGCTGGGTGTGCCGGTCAACGATTGGCACGAATGGAGTTGACGATGACCGTGTGCTTACTGATGAAAGTGTTCCGGTTTGAGAAGATGGCTGGTGTGAATTACGAGTCGTGGCCGGCAGGGATCCGAGATGAGTTGGTGGCTACGCGGGATCCGTTGTGGGTGAAGATAACACTTCGTCGTTGATGCGTTCGATTGCCGTCTCGTGTCTCCTGCGTACCTCATCCCACTCCAAGCCCATCCATGTTTCCAATTCTAGATCCTGTAGGCCCAATTGTATCCATGCTTGCAACCGGCTCTCTGTAACGGCTTGGAAACCACCAGAGTCTGAGTCTAAAGCCAAGGCTCTTAGCATTATTTCTGCCACAATCGCGTGTCGAAGAATCTTGAGCCCGTTCCGCCTATCTTTGCGCCAGAACTTGGCAGCCTTTTCCATGTCTTTAACTCTCCTCCCTTCTACCCATTCACGCATCTTGATCATATCCGGTGTGTACGTGGGCCGCTGCGCAGGCTCGACCAATACAGACTCCTCGACCAGGCAGCACACCGACTCGACGAGACTTCCCTCGCGCACCCGTGCCGCGAATGCGGACTCGGAGAGAATGGTGACGTCGTATCGGGCTCTGTGGTAGCTCGTTTGCGGTGCAGGACCGTCCGTGTCCGCGACGACGATGAGAAGATCGAAGTCGCTGGTGGGAGTCTGGGTGCCCCAGAGACGCGATCCGATCAGGAAAGCGCTGTGAACAGGATGTGTGACGTGGAAGGATTCGAGCAGAGAGTGGATGGTATGCGATGTAGGTGAGACCATGGCTGCATGTGTGACGCGCTGATGAGATGTCTAGTCAAGACCAATAACCCATCATTACCCTCCATTTGACGCGTGACGTCATATCATGGTCACCCTCCCACCTCTGTCCTCAAATTTGACTCCACGGTGTTAAGCAATCGACAGAATGCCGATCATCCTTCCAAGACACACTTTCATTCTACCACAATCATGGCGCCGCCCTCGCTGCGCCTCCTCAATCCCATGACCGCCGTGAAGGCGATATGGCGGATATGCTACATCTTCGTGCAGTACTTCGTCATTGCCCTATACAAGCCCCCTGCGCCCAAGACGGATGGTCCACTGAAGAGCCCTTCTGGACGCATTGCTGTCATCGGCGCCGGACTCACTGGCGTCTCATCCGCTGCGTGCGTTTATCCCATCCACTCACCTCACCCTGCTGACGATTTTCCAGCCATTGTATTGCCCACAACTTTGAAGTCACCCTCTTCGAAGCCGGCCCGCGCTCGAGCTTGGGCGGCATCTGGTCGCACGTCAATTCGACAAGCGGGCTGCAGCTTAACTCGCATCTGTATCGTTTCCACCCTGCTGTGCTTTGGAGGAACGCCTTTCCTTCGAGGGACGAGATTCTCGGCGGTGCGTCACGCCTTTTACACGAGTGGTATGGTATGACTGAATTGGCCTCAGAGGTGAGAAGGATTTGGCACGAGTACAAGTTGGAGAGCCGCACTCGTTTTGAGGTATGTCTGGCTCTTCTTTCTCCATCGCTCCGACTAATCGTGGTTCCAGACGCGTGTCACATCTGTCCGACGTGCTGATGCAAAGTCATCATTGGGACATCGTCAATGGATTATCAACGACGACAGTGAAACACTGTATGACGCAGTCATCGCTACAGTTGGAACGTGCGGCAAGCCAAAATGGATCCACATCGATGGGATGCCCAAATCGGACAAGGGTGCGTTAGTTGCTCACCTCAGGTTGTCGTCGGCTTCGTTCCATGTTTTTCATGACGCCATAGGATCTGGCTCCGACTCAGGCCATGGGAATGATGCGCAAGAGAATGGCGTATTCACCAAACCTATCATTCATTCTTCGGAACTCGATTCCGAATCTATATCAGAGGAAACGATCAAAGGTATCCTATCCTCGCATTTCTCTCAAATGCGTGCTCATATCTACTTGCTGTTCAGGTAAACGAGTCGTCGTAATCGGCAGCGGAGCTAGTGGGGTCGAGGCTGTCGAGACCGCACTTCAGAGGGGTGCGGGAGAGACAGTCATACTGGCCCGCACGGATAAGGTCAGTATCTTATCTTGGGCGACAATCACTCTGACTATTTAATAGTGGATCATCCCTCGCAACATTTTCTTCGATACGTTTGTCGCATGCCAACCTTTTGGCCGGGAGATGCCATTGAGGCATGTGATCCATTTTGACTGGAGAGCCGTTGTTGAGATGAGACCAGCTTTTTGTGGGAACGATTCCTGAAATTCACACATTACCGTGGAGTGAAGGAGCTGATTCCTTGGAAGACGGGTCTGTTCGAAGGCACGCCCGTGAGCATTCAATCAGCCATCTGTGTGCTTGTCTGATTACATGCAGATCGTCAACGACGCTTTCATGAAGCACGTGCGAGACGGGTCATGCAAATATGTCCGTGGGGATACGATCAAGCTGACACCTTCGGGAGTGCATGCCACGGTACGAGGGAGGGAATCGAAACCTGGTGATGATGGCAAAGAAGAGGTTAACAATCTTTTTTCAATCTTGTTCTGTGTACTGAATGAATTGGCAGATAATCGATGCGGATGTGATCGTTCTTGCGACTGGATTCGAGAAACCTAGCATCGACTTTTTGGATAACTCTTTATTTCCTGACGGTTACGAGGTGTGTTTGTTCCTGCAGTTTCAGCATTGCACACATAACTGGGGTTTTTAGCGCCCCAATCTCTATCTGCAAAACTTTTCGACGGAGGATTGGTCTGTGCTGATGACCAACTCGTCTTACATGAACGCTATTGGAACTGTGTATGTTTCTTCCCTCTTGACATACACACCAACTGATGGTTTCCATTCGACAGTGGACACTTGTGAGTACCATGCAATTGGTTCCCGCTTTTGGTCAGCGTTAACATCGGGTTTGTGTGCGCAGCCACATAGGAATCTGTACGACCAATCAACCCGTCTCGCGTGTCTAAACTCAACTGTCTTCAGATACTCGCATTCTGCTCACCTTCCTTATGGACGAGGGATCCCGCCCTGAGATCCAAGACATGAAGCTGTGGGTCGATGTGGTCCGATTCCTGAAACGAGGAGCCAAAGGCGGGGCGCTCGGGTTCTTCACTTATGCAGAGCTGAGTGTGTTTTTCTTTCTTTCAATTGAGACGAATTTGACCCTGACGCAACTCACACAGCGATCTGGCTGCTCTTATTTCATCTTCTCCGGTTGGACCGGTTGCGCTGGTATGTCGATCTCATTGGAAGCGTTGATCTCACCTCACCAAGAGCTGCAGGTTGTTTTTCATCATGTGTGGATGGGGAGTGTATCTGAAAGATGGACAACGGGAGAATGCAGTCGAGAAAGTGGTTGAAACGGCACACGTCTCGAAAATTAGAAAGGAGACCGACCATTAGATCGTATTATCACCGCGCCAACCATACGTTGAAACGATGAATCTCAAGATCATGGGCGTTCCTTAGCTGCTGCACGCAAGGTTTATGCGACAGGAGCGCACCCAAGAACCGGGTCACATGAGGATAAATCACGATCACGTGAAAAATCGAACCGTGAGAACGCATCTCCTCTCTTGGACAATTTCATCACCAACAATCTCCCTATATACGCCGCAGAAGAAACCCACAGAATTTCGATGATATATTTCGACAAATTTCAAAATGATTTTATCAGTCCGATGCAACTGAGCGGCCATTGAATTGAATAAACTACGACCTCTTGGTCAACTGCAGTTGTAGCGGTATTTCTGCAGCCGTAATGAAGATATCATGGAGATGATCGCTCCACTCCCCAGCCGCCGCAAAATCCTTGCCGAAGCTGATATCGAACGTCTGGATGAGCGCCGCGCTGACCATGATGAGCTCCCGGCGCGCGAGATTCTGCCCGACGCAGTTCGCGGAGCCGAACGAGAACGGGATGAACGCGAGGGTGTCGTGCCGCTCCATGGCGCCGGGGTTGAGCCAGCGCTCGGGCCGGAACGAGTCGGGGTCGCTGAAGTACTCGGCGGAGCGGTGGAGGGTGTAGTGCGGGACGAAGATCTGCGTGTTCTGCGGGATGTAGCTGGGCGGATGGGGGTTAGATGACAAGACTCGGGTGGGTGGGGACGAGAAGGGGGTGGAGGAATACGCACTGCCCGCCGATGACCTTTCCGCCGCCCACGGGCACTTTCCGGGCGCCCCCAGTCGGGACGGGCGGGAGATACCGGAATGTCTCGTTTCTGCGGGTGTGTGTGTGAGTGTGATTGGGATGGGATCAGTCATTCGAGTCGACGACTGACATGCATGCCGTGAGATACGGCAGCTGGGTGTATCTGGAGCTGTCGAGGGCCGAATCGCCGGGCGGATACACGCTGTCGACCTCCTCTTGGACGCGCTTGTAGACCGCCGGGTGAGACAACAGGAGCCAGATGAAGCTAGCGTCCCGCGTCGGTGAGCGTGAACAGGACATTTATACGATGCGTACTTGTTCATCGTTGTGGAAGTCGTGTCAGAGCCTGCGACGATGCTCAGCACACCGTCCGCGACAACTTCGGGGATGGTCGGGCGCGTCTTCTCCACCTCGGCTTCGTCCGTCTAGTCGATCGAGATGAGTGACTCTCGTCGGCACCTGAGGATATATCGCCAAGTGACCCACCAGATGGTACCACAGATCTTTCACAGCCGAGCCGGCTTTGATGCGCTTAGCAGCCGAGGTGACTCCGAATTCACGGAGAGTCGTGATATTCTGGACGAGAGCGGGAAACAGGCGCAAGGTGGGCAAGATCCAGGGAATCGGAGAGAGATAGGCAGCGAGACTGGGATCAAGGTAAAGGAGGTGAAACGATCGCGCGGGTGCCGTCAGATCACATACCGAGAACCGTCTTCAATAATTTTCCAGAGCCCTTCCCTGTCTCCGCCATCTCGGAGCATTTCGAATCCTCCGCCGAACCTGAAGCGGTGCTGAGTAATTTATGGCAGGCCGGGTCTCAAAAAGACGCACGCCATGTCCCCCATGAAGTCGAATCTGCAATGCCTTAGTCAGTTTATAGATGAAAATCTATAATGCCGCCCGCACGTGAAATAGCCCATCCACTTCGAGAAGTTGACGGATTGCCCGGACCGCGACTCCTCTTCCAGCCGCTCCAGCAGCTGCGAGACACGCTTCCCCATGGTGACCTCGTAGCTCGCAATCGCGGCTGAATTCAGCCCGCGGTTCCAAATCCGTCTGCGGTTCGCGTGGGCCTCGCCCCTCAGCAGGATGAGCGACTTTGTGGGAAGGTTCGGATCCCCGCGTGTGTCGTAATCTGCAACGCATGAGATCCGGGCGGGGCGTAATTACGGCGGCCGCTGAGCAAGCAAGCAAGCAGACAAGCGCGCGCAAGACAGACGTGCTTACGTTGGCCCTTGGGGAACGTCCCGAGGACGACTTTCACCGCGTCCGTGTGCGCAAACGACACCTCGTTCGGACCTGCCCGTCAGTCGCATTCAGATGCAGCACGCGCAGGAAAGACGGCCGGGACGCACCCGTACGCACGACCGGCCCGTACTTGAGGTGCATGCCGCGCGTCACCCGGTGCATGTCGCCCCGCAGGACATCGCGCAGGCCCCAGAGCTTGGTGATCTTGTAGAGGAGCGGCCCGGGGATCGCGGCGAGCGGGTGCCAGGGCGAGAGCCGGTAGAGGACGATGGAGAGCGCCAGAGTCCCGATGAAAGTCGCATACGCGGTCAGCACTGCGGATGCCGAGAGGGTGTCGAAGGAGAGGATGATCGCGGGCTGGATCAGGATCGCGAAAAGAGGGTAGTGGGCAGTCTTTGGCTCGAAGTGCCGGAAAAAAATGTGGTTGGCCTGTCCATTCCATGAAAAATGAGAAGCGGTGAAAGTGAAATGAAAAAGCAGACTGACCACACCGAGCAAGGCGGCCACGCGCCAGAGTGTCATTGGAGTGTGATTTCGCAGGATGCGTGTGATCCAGGGGCGAGTGTGGCCCGCACTTATATATGTGCGTCCTGCGTGTCAGATCGAAGCATGTCACAAAACATTCAGGTCTGTGCACTGATGCTCACGCTCAGCAAGTGCGATTCGGCGAGAAGCAGTCCATGCAGGCCTGCCAAACATAGACGCCTCGAACGACAGCTGATTACCGAGTGTTTCGTGACCAACGATCCTCGGCCGCTTCACCTTTAGCACACGGCTCGGATGGCACATGGTCTATGAGATGCAGTAGCCTAGTATATGAAGAGCGTAAGTACAACCCAGAACTCGAGGTCACGCCTCACCGGAGTTAGCACTCTCGGAAAATTTGAGAGAGATAATCGGAATCGCTCACCCGATACTTCTGATCGGATATTTCTGTGTCACGAATGACCTACACACACCCTTCTTCTTGGATTGTGGTTTGAGTCTTGCGCGGATCATGATGGGTACTGCCAAAATCACTGTCATCAATGTTTGCACCTTTGTGGTCTGGGCCGGCTCTATGTGGCCATCCCTCACGGTCACACACAGGGCACCTTGCTCTCGATTCTGACAACAAAGTAAGATGGCGAATGTTTGCATCTTGTGTTATCACTTATCTCAAACTTGAACGTTATTCTTCAAGTTCAAGTCGCTGTTAGTCGGGCCTCAGCCGAGCCACTTTGGCGCTTGATGAGACTGGCGCTCGTTCTTGATTGGGCGAGTTTGATAATAATGCGCGTCTTTTCTCGGCAAAGGACTCCCTGTTCTGAACCGTCAGCTTTCTCGAAAGCATGGACGATGCTGAGTGTTGATTCCAAGAGAGGAAGCGGCGTCGCCGGCTTCACTCGGACCCGCCTCATTCATTTGCCCGTGTCCTTTCGACGTCAACGAGGGCATGCTTGATTGCCACCGTCGGCGAACCATTAGATGTCAGGCGAGAACGAAGAGCATGATCAAAAGCTTTCTGCACTCATTCGTAGACGATGCGAATTCCGAGTAACAAGCCGAGTCAAGACAGTCCGTTGAATAATCAGGTCAAGCTGCCCGCGGATAAATACCATCTGATGATCGCTCGCGTGCCCAATGTGAAGCCGCCCGGCACTTATTAGTCACGAAACGGTCGAGAACCAGCATGTCATTCCGGGCCTCTAAAATAGACGAAGGAAGGAAGGGAAACTTGGGAGGAGCCGTGCGATCGCCCGTGCTCTGGCGGAGCTGTCTCGGCTGCGCGTGCGGCGGCATGCTGACTGCACAACCGCGGCGCCGCCTCACGCCGAGGTGAATCCCTGCGGCTTGAGCTCCTGCGCGCTGGGTCCGCCGCGGAGGGACTGCTGCCCGCGCGCGTTGAGGAAGCGCGTCGGCCAGAGCGTGATGAAGAGCGAGGTCGTCATGGCGAGGGGCACCGCGTCGAAGATGTAGAAGAACAGCTCGCGCGTGGCAACGGCGCTGTTGTATCTAAAATAGCCGGTCTCAGCCTGCGAGACATCGCCTGGCCAGCGCGGAAAAAGACGACGCACCCGGCACCGAATTCAGCGACGCGGTAGATCGAGCGCACCGTCAGTCCGACGGAGGTGAACGCGATCATGTAGACCAGCAGGCGCCAGTTCTCGATCGGCCGCGCAGACAGCAGCTTGAGCGGCTCCATGTTGTCGGGTTTCCAGACTTGCGGGTAGTGGTTGGCACTGGAAAAAAAAGAAGTCAGAGAGATGTAGTCAGGGGCACACGGAGATAGCGGACGTACACTCGCGAAGCAAAAGTAATTAAAGTGTAAGTAAAGAATACGAGCTCAAGGGCTTGGAAGATGAATCCGACCATGGCGATCTGCGAGGGCAAGTCAGCGTTGGATTCTGTGGTTGCATGGCCGACCGAAGAATACCTTGGAGCCCACTTTGGCAAGAGAGTCATTCTGAGACACAGTCAACCCTCCTCCGGCGCCTAGCAGCATGATGTTGAGGAGTTCGCCACCGACAAAAATCGGGAGGACGCGCGACGGGCTGATGACAAGGCACCGATAGAGGACGTCGGTGTCGAATGTCTTGATGAGATGACCAAAGAGAAAGGAGTCCGTTAAGACAAAGAGGCAGGGCTGCGTAATTTCAGCACTGGATTCAAAGCGAATGGAGAAGTATGTACTCCGAGAAGAAGCAACTGTAAGGCTCGTCAGCACGGATTGTCCTGCACTTCGATGTTGAAAACGACTCACCATATCCCAGGCGATGAACTTCCACAGCTGGAACGGCGCGGAATGATCCAACGACCGCAGCACGAAACCAGCAGACATAGCTGCCCCAAAATATCAGCCCCGTCCTCTCGAGCTCAGATCTAGAGCGTACCGAGCATTCCGAGGGTGTAGTTGAGCATGAACGGTTTATACGGCCGGACCCAGAAGAAGTGAATCAAGGACACGACTGCAGACTGCACGAAAACGACGAGCGCCATGGAGGCAACGGTCCGCTAGAGACACGGTTCATCGTCTGAAGAGCAGTGTTGAATGGGAGGGGGCTCACCGAAGGCGCATGGCCGCCGCTACATCATATATGGAAAGATTAGCCGAGTCCAATCAACGAATCAATGAATCAGTATACGCACACATGAACAGAAGTATCAGTCGTGTCCCGCTGAACAACTTCTGCCGCAAAACCCGATGCAAGGCAGGCGGCGAACGTCAAGAAACGAGCAAGTCGAGACATGAGAAGGTAAATGGGTTTACAGTGGTAGAAGATGCTGGAAGTCTCTCATCCCCGCATCTTTATACATACCATTGCATCTGACGACGAGGTGTTTTGGGGCGGTGGAGACGAGGTGCGGAGGACCCGCCGCAGTAAACAGGTGGTCGCTGCAAATGTTGACAGCTCGCTGGATTTCCATTTCGGGAAATAATCGCAGTTCGCGTCACTCTCCGGCCCGCCCGCAGCGTGTTTTACGAGAGGTATTACAAGGTATGCTTACACTTTGCTGAGGAGATGTTCCGCCCACCAAGGTAGTAGTGTCTCTACCTGATTCTTTGAAGTGATCATATCGCAACTGATATTAAGGACTACATGCTACTGACCTACTGACTACAGGCTACATGAACAGGGCTACAAAACGAGAGTATGTGTGAGTGGTAAAAGACAGGTGTGCAATTAGGAATTGATAAAAGAGTGTAGGGCGGAGTAATCGATGTCGGCGTCAGTCAGCTCCGGGAACATGCCCCAGTCCAAACTCAGGCCAGGCACTGCCGTCGACGCGCTGGGCATCGCCTGGGCATCTGCGTCCCAGCCGGAAGTGCCGTCGTAGTTTTCCACCGGGAGATTCAATCTGGGCAGACTCGACTGTGAGTGGTCGTCGTTCTCGTCCTGCGGGCCCAAGATAGACTCGGGCATGTCTTCCTCCGGGTTCGCGGAGACATCTTCCATCATGTCAGTCAGAGCCGGGTCCCAAACTCCCCCGTCGACGAGCTTCTGGGGACTGGGTGTGGGTTTTGCTCGGCGACTTCCGGCACTTCTGGGGGACGGACTGTTGATGATGTTTCCGAACACAGCATGTGTCGGCGTGACTGGTTGAGTGACAGCGGACGGGATCTCAACGAGGTGGGTTCTGTGGTCCCGTCAGAACACCGAGCAGCATGGAAAGAAAACAACGCACTGTTGAGCCGCCTTCTGCTGCTGATTGACCCCAGTTTGAGTGGCCGACGGCGTGCTACACACCGGCGATTAGCCTTGAGAGGTGGATGATAAGAGACGGACATACGCGGGCGGAGTTCTGTTCCATCCGATCAGCGACGAGCCAAACTGCGTCACGGCTCGAGGCTGGCCGGGCGCCAGCTGTGGCCAAGCCGCGATCTTGTCCTGTTCCCACTGCCGCTCTGCTTCCTCGTGCTCACGCAGACGGCGCTCCTGCTCTGCTTCCTCGTGCTCGCGCAGACGGCGCTCCTGCTCTGCTTTCTCGCGCGCGGCCTGCTCCTGCATCTGGACCTGCGTCGCGCGATGCCACTGCGCATACTGAGCTTGGAACGAGTACATCTTTCGCACCATCTCGGGCGTGATTTCGATCGGCTGATGCGGGGTGACACTTGCGGAGGAGGCAGCGGGGGCGACAGAGTTCGAAGCCGAGGCCGCTTGGGCTGGCGCTGCAGGGGCGCGAGCTCGGCGTTTTGGGATGTGAGGTGTTTCAATTCGGAAGGTGAATTGGCCCGAAGGAAGGGAGGGTTGGCTGGGAATAGCAAATGAGTGTGCGGTGGGTGTTTTTACAGATCCAGCTGAAGGGGGTTGCGACGTCGCTGCTGTGGCCTTGGGCTTCCTCGGCCGGCGAGCGGCAGCTCCTGCACGCGCAGTGACGGTTTTTGTTGTGTTCGCAATAGGCGCCACCGGGGCGCTAGCGATGTTCTGATGCGCAGGGGTGGACATGATTCCTCAATACAAGTCGTCGAGCTATCAAAGCACGGTCTTTCGTTTATGAGTTGAAGGAAGAGGATCTGCGCAAGCAGAAAAAGGTGCTGTCGACGCAGGACTCGTCCTACTTATAATCGGCTGGAAACTGACCCACCTAATGCGTCGAACAATGGCCAAGGTGGGGTGCGCGTAATCTGATCTTATCCAAAGCCTCACAGCTCGCTTAGCGGTTCCATGGATGCTTCTCTGGACCTACGAAGATCAATCAACATAAGCCATTGGTCGGGGAGACAATGTATTCTCACGATCCACTTTTGGTTTCCAACACAACGCTTTTTGGGCTACATGTCACAGCCAAGGACACGTGGGCATGATCATACCTGGTTTGCTCGCCCACACGACGAGCTATCTTTATCCGAAAGCAAAGGCCAGGGCTACAATCTGGATAGTTGAGCGTCAGATTCGTTCAGATGACCTCAAGACTGACTTGCCCATTAGACCGTCCTCTGCCCTCTATGGGGCGGTTTCAACCATGTCTTCTGCAGGTATCCGAGGGCGGCCGACTATACTGGACACAGCCATAAGTCTTGTGCGTAGGAGATACCCTCGATCGAGCCATCAACTCCAGCAGTTTCCGCCGAAGTGAGGATGGTAAAAAGCTTTCTTGTTTCATTGGAGGTGTCCGGAGTGTCTGAGCAGGCGAATGGAACCACGCTATTTGAAGCTGCGACCAAATAAATGCCGCTCCGAGTCCTACTTGGGGGATCATCATGAGAGCTCAGGATGTTGCGCCGGATTCCGGCTGAGAACAAGTGTTCGATGAGAGCATCAGAGGTTGTTTCCCAATCTTGGCGGTGCTGTCGCATCGTTGGCCAACGGTTGAGGCGTAGTGGGACGAGAGCGACGGATTCAAGTTATGGGATTGTGACGGGTGCCTTCAGATCACTGATCTTTTCCTGCCATCACCGCCCACTGCAATTTTCCTGCTTTCGGTCCCTGCTCAAGACCAAGAAAGGAACCCTGCACTCTCAAAACACCTCGCGAATTGACTCAGAGTCTTGACGTCCGCTCTCGCAAACTCCCACAGCGACTCAATGCTTCATCGCTGTTCCGATCGCTTGTTGTGACCAGATTGAAGATCAAGCCAAACGGGCCAACCTGTGAGTTGTGCACGAGGACGACGCATGAGGACTTGAAAGCACAGCAGTTCGTAGAGGAAGGGGTCTGTCGCAGCTCAGCTGCAATGGCAATATTGACGGAAAAGGAAGTTCGGTGACACTGAGCCACTTCCAGAAGGCGAATGGAATAGCAGAGTATCTGGACACGATGATCTATGTGTCGCCCTCAGCTCGTTGCACCTTCCGACCTTCATGTCCTGCTAGCAATCATGAATTTCAGGAAGGGCCAGCAGGGAGAGTACCATCCCGAGGGAACCTTCGCAGCGCGGGGAAGACGGGTCATCATCCAGGGGACTTCAGACTGATCATCGTGCATAACATAGTCCGCCTACCTGGAGAAGATTGAGCTAGATCCTACCGATATTGCCAACGAAAGTGTGGGCGATCTTTTGCGGTATCTCTTCGATGTCGTCGAAATTGGGGCCGCAGAAGACTGAACGCAATACGCCAGCTGCTACTACCAGGAATGGATGACGAGGGTAAGCACATCCTTCTTGAGAATGTCCGAAACGTCATCTGTCCAAGTGGCCGGATGTAAGGGAACACAGACAGGCTGTTTGGCTACGATTTGGCCTCACCGCCCGAAAAGGCATCTCATACTTATCACCATCATGAGCCACACCATCAAAGGCCTCACCGCGTCTCCAGTCAAGTACGACGGCTCTACGTTGCGCGTCTGCATCGTCCATGCACGCTGGAACACGGCAGTCATCGACGCCCTCCTCGCTGGCGCGATCTCCAAGCTCAAGGAGAGCGGTGTGAAGGAGAGCAACATCATCGTCCAATCCGTCCCCGGAAGCTTCGAACTTCCGTTAGCTTGCTCCCGGTCTGTATATGATCGCTCTTTTGTCACCCAGCTCTTTCATACCGACCCTGCAGTGTAATCGCCGGATCGCACGTCCAAGCCGCGTCGAATGTGACGGATCTGCTGAGCGGACTGTCGATGGGAAGCCCCCAGTTGTCGCGCAGCGGCACACCTGCACCAGCCGGTGTCGTGACCATGCCCAACGAGCCGTTTGACGCCGTGATTGCCATTGGGGTGCTCATCAAAGGTATGCGACCTAGCGCAGCTCTAGAATTCATGCCTGACGACCGTGCTTACGAACATGAAGGCTCGACGATGCACTTCGAATACATCTGCGACGCGGTCTCGCACGCGCTGATGAAAGTCCAGCTAGACACCGGCGTGCCAGTCATCTTTGGTGTGCTCACGGCGCTGACGGACGAGCAAGCGCTTCAGCGCGCGGGTCTTGCCCCCGGCAGTCACAATCACGGCGAAGATTGGGGCCTAGCCGCAGTCGAGATGGGATCGCACGTACGTCGCTGGAAGGAGGGGAAGTTCACGTAGAAGAAGAGAAGTCCAACACAACAACAAGAAGTGTACAGGTAACTACATACAACACGCAGTTATTTATCAACAGTGACGTTCTCGCCGATGTATCCATTCGATCCCCATGCGATCGCAGAGATGGGCGAGTTCGTCGACTTGGCCTGGGGCAGCCGGCCGACCTCGAGCGGCACTATTCGCTCGCAGCTCGCCAATCATTTCGAGTTTCTTGAGCACATCTTTCAATGGGAAATGGTCACGTCTCAGCCACGCGCCGACGACCGGGACTGGAAGTGCAATCACCGAGAGTCTTGAGACTCGAAGATGTTCGATGCGGGACGGAAGCTTGTCGAGAATGGACGGCGTAACCGGAACACCGTTCAGACTGAGTATCTTGAGCCGATGGAGACTAGCGATCGTAGAATCCTCCCAATGCCGAGGCCGGCCCTCTTGTGAATGGTAGTCGGTGATGGTAAGAAGCTCGAGAGTGTTCGCGAGCAGATCCAAGCACTTCTTTAGCTGGCCTCGGCGCATGGGAGCCAAGCCATCAAGAACTAGCTCTCTCAAGCCGGACATGCTACGGAAGAGTGCCGAGAGACCATCGCAAACGACAGGCTTGTTGATATTCGAGATCGATAGGCCGGTGCATAGAGACGACCGGGCGGGAAGAGCGAATGCGATGTCTTCTGCGCCTTCTCCGCCGATGGACAGCTCGGAGATGTCCAATTCCTTCAGACATGGGAACGCAACGATGTTCTTCAGCCATCCGCGCTGCAAACTACCCATGCAGTTTTCGCATTGTCTGCACCCGGTCAGATGGACTTCCGTGAGCTTCACCGTCGGGGGTGACTGCACAGACAGCGCCCAGACCATGTCACCGCCATACAGTCTGACAATTGTGAGTTGTGGGCATGCCTCGAGAAACCAGCGAAACGCTGTAGCGCTCAGTGACCGGGGCTCCCACGCAGCGGTGACACTGAAGTGCGTCTGATACCCGTCGAGCAACCTTGTTTGGCTGCAAGTTGAGTAGAGGTCGGCGCTTCTCACGAACTTGGCGAGGTGCGGGCAGAAGCGCAGTTGGCCGGTGAGCAGCAGGAACCGTTCGACTCCTTCGACGTGTAAATCACGGTACAGATTGCGTCGGACAGGATTCACGAATGCGCGGCACACAAGCGCGAGTGCGAGGAAGTTCTTGTGTCGTGGTGAGTTGCTTTACACGCGAGCGAGATGCCTGCGGTACGGTACCTTAGGCAGCCTCGTGTCATCCCAAACCCCGTCGTCGTCCACTTTGTCGAGGAAGAGCCCATCTACAATGTTGTCGATCACATCCTCAAAGGCCAGGAACGGCATTGGAGAGGAGGATAGAGAGAGCGAGTTTGTTATCTTCCTACGTACATGGCAGTTCCGAAGATGGCTGTACCTGGAAACGTGGGCATGGTCCCGTGCCAGGACGCACGAACTTTCACAGGCAATTATGCAAGCTTAATTTAGAATCCCCGGTCGGCGCAGTGGACTCTGAATATCGTCATGAAGGGTCGACGACCGTTGGCGGCCCGTGCGTAGATAGTCGTGTCATCAAAAACCAATCAATAGAAGCGCAAAGCGCATGTCTTAACGGACTGATCTTGCACAGTACAGCAGATTAGATTGGAAGACGATATTGAGCAATAATATACATGTTGGCGCTCGCAAGGGACATGGGGATAGATGAGATGAAGCCAGTGATCGGATATCATGCCTGGGCTTGTAACTGCTCAAACTTGCGGCGAGCCATTCGGACATTGAGCTTCAAAGCGGCAGTTTCTACTGGAATGAGAACGAGAAGCCGGCAAAGGAGGAGGGTGACACACCTATAGAAGGATCGTGCACGATAATGAGGACATATGTGTTCTTGGTCATCTCATCCAGCACCGCGGTAAACTCTGGAAGCTCCATTTCCAGGGTGTGAAACTCGTCTCGAACGCGAGAACACGAGTACTTGAACTGCTTGATGATTTCGGATGTCCGCTCGTATCTCGTGCCCTCTAGCCCTCTAGAATCGAATTCTGGGGAGCCCGAGGTGATTGCTGAGGTCGCAATCACTAGGAAGGTGGTTCGCTCGAAAAGGATGACTTCCGTCGCACTGCATGCCTCCGCGAAGATGTTGAGATGTTTTGTGAGTACGGCTGCGTTGGGAATCAGAGTATGGACGATGCTCGACCAGGCCTTGTCGACAGTGAGCTGCTGAATGAGCTGTACTCTGTAGGACACACCCGATATAAACTCTCGTCGTAGATGCTCGTTCCAAAGACAGTGACAGTCTCCACATCTGACTGCGTCGGTCCCTTCTCACTCTGCGCTAGTAACTCTTTCTTCTTCCGTTCGAATGTCGCGTCCCGATCCCGAACAAGGTCCATTTTGTGCACAAGAAGGAAGACGGCCGCCTCTGGGCTGTATGTACGCAGAGAGTCCAAGCAGTCCCGGTAGTATTCCATGATGTTGTTGTTTTCTTGCCCCTCGATGTCGAAGACGTAGATGAGCACACCGACATGCTGGAAGATGGTCGACTTTTGCGTGGTGAGGTACGAGTCCATGAACGAATCTTGACCACCGCAATCCCAGAGATTGAGAATGAGATCGCCGAGGAAGCGAACATGGTTCTGCTCGACATCGATAGTGGCGCCTAGACGCGAGGTGAGGGACGCGGGGTTGTTGGAGCTGTCGCAAAGTGAGTGGAAGTGACCTTCGACCATCGCACAACACACAATATGAGAGAGCGCATAGACGTCTTCCCACTCCCGGAGGCACCCATCAACAGAACCTTGAGAAGGACCAAGACTCAGAAACAGACAAAAGAATGGTAATGCGCCGACAAACCTTTTGCTTCATGCTGGCTTACGAAGGCACGGTCCAAGTCGACAGAGCTATGGGCTTCAAAGCCTCATATAAGACGGGCTTGCGCGTCCAAAGACGTTTCGAGCCAAGTTTTCTGAGTCGTCGCTGTGGAGAGAGGGAAGCGGCAGCCAATGTGTAATGGCATCGAAGCCTAGGGCATTTGCCGTGATTGATGATGGTATTGAGTCACCTCTGATTGAATCACGATCATTGACTTACGTGATCCTATTCCCCTTCCTCCAAAAATTTTACGACCCCACCGGAACGCATAGACGATGGACGGAAACTTGGCAAGCAAGTACTAGTTTAAGATCGGTCTTACTCCCCCAACTTATCTAGTTCTCTAGCGACATATACCTTAATACACGCCTTCCTCACGAAGCAATCACATTCGAAAGCAGCGGATGCTCTCAAAAAAGCTGCGAAAGACGTCGTCGTGCTGAAGGACAACGTTCCTGTGGAAGGGCCTCATTTGGATGAAATCTTGAAGGAATGGAAGGTCTTGAAGGCATCTGCCATGTCAGACTCGTGCGTAACCTAAACGGGACCTAGATTTTCTGAGTGCCCATTCAACGTTTAGTTCTTCATCTTCAAGTTCGAGTTCGGACTCGGAATCCAGCTCGGAATCCAGCTCCAGCTCGTCGAGCTCAGACTCAGATTCTGACGACAGTGGGTTCATCACGAATCTCCTCCGCTATCGTCTCGTTCTAAGTGATACGGAAGCGTCATCCGATTCCAGCGACTCGTCCGACTCGTCTTCTTCTTCATCAGCAATCCCCTCCGCTCTTTCGAGCAAGAAAACAAAAACCTCAGCTAAAGGCAAAGCCAAGGCATCATCGAAAGGCTCCTCGAAAGGCTCATCTAAAAGCTCCTCGTCGGACTCCAGTGACTCTGACCCGGAACCCGTGAAATCGAAAGCGGCCGTCAAGAAAGATGTGCCGGAGTCGACTGTCACTACAAATAGCAAAGCATCCTGTGCGTCGAACCTCCTCCAGCGATCCTTGCTGATCTGTCCTCCGCAGCATCCTCCTCCAGCTCATCTGAAGATGACTCGGGTTCTGAATCTGGTGAGCTATCTTCGCTGCTATCATTTGCATCCTTTGCTTACCCAGTTTCAGACGACGAATCAAGCGACTCTGAAGAAAAACTGGCAGTGAAGAAGAAGCCGTCTAGCGAGCGATCATCCAGCCGCACGCTATCTACCGCGGGCAGTGTCTCAGGGGACCTCGTGAAATCGAAGGAGCCACCAAAAAAAGCTCCTGCAAGCAGCGATTCCGACTCTGATTCCGACTCTGATTCCGACTCATCGTCATCTTCCTCTTCTTCGTCCGATTCAGATTCAAGTTCGGACTCAGACTCCTCTTTATCTTCATCTTCGTCTTCCTCCTCTTCTTCCACCAAAACGCCAAGAGCGCCACCCAACGCCTCGCAGCCGGCTGCAGAGTCCATCCAGACCGCCAAAAAGAGACGCACCGCGGACGATGGGACTGCAGTCGTCACTGCCGTAGTGAATAACTCGATCAGCCGCGACGGTCCGACCGAGCTATCTGGGCGCAAAGTTAACATCCCGTTTCAACGCGTGAATCCGCATAGTGTCGCGAGAGAATACATGATGGACAACCGGTACACGTCCAAGGTTCGTTCGACCACTTGATCGATCAGGGTCCTTCTCACCTCACTTCAGGGGGGGTCGGCGAATGACTACGGCGCCAAAGCTCACAATGATCTTATCGTTACTCGCGGTGCTGGTTTCCGCAAGGAGAAGAACAAGAAGAAGCGTGGCAGTTACAAGGGAGGAGAAATCACCGTAAGTTGGGCTACTCAGCTCGCCAACCCGGCATTGACGATTCTCTCAGATGCAAAGTCATAGTATCAAGTTCGATTGATCTCATTTACTATGACCATCTACCTAATGTTGCATGAGGAGCCAAATAGATTTACTACAGCCATCAGTGGCACAGCACAGTAGATAAGATTAGATGTCCGTTACCCGTGGCGAGGCCCCGGTCGGACTTGCTTCTCACGCTTGACGACCATGCCCGAAGTTGCGACCCCGGATGGCGCACGAATTGCATTCGATATCCTCGGCAATCCGGAAAAGTCCGCAAGTCTTCCTATCGTTCTCGTTAGTGGAATGAGTTCGGTCAGAGGCGACTGGAATCGGTTGTCACGCAGACTGGCGCAGACGAGGCTTGGTGAGGCAGTGTGCTGTCTTGGACTACACGTCGTTGACAGGCTTTCATGGGGAAAGTCCTTGTGTACGACCACCGGTCAGTAGAGTGCACTCGTGCTGCGAGATAGTCGAGTGTAAGGCTGAACTGCCGCTCAGAGGAATGGGGGAGTCGAAGTTGCCGAGCGGAAACGACAAGTTCACGATCGAAACATTGGCCTCCGACCTCGCATTCTTGATTAACCATGTGGGCTGGCAGGAGATGGGTGTCTGTGGATTCTCTATGGGTGGTGCAGTGGTTTCCCGAACATCCTGAGCCAAGCTCCAACTCAACGAGCAGGTGCGGTGACACAGCAATTGCTCATCCTCTCCCACCCGTTCGCCTTCAAAGTCACGCATGTCATTCTGGCGGCGACATTCAACAAATCATTCAAGGAACCTGGATTCGGGCTGCCTCTCCCTCCAAATCGAGTGCTTTCGGAACAAGACAAGCGGGACTTCACGCGCCTTGTGGTAGAAAAAGGCTTTGATCAAGCCTGGCTGAAGAACCCAGCAAATAGTTCTCAGTTGGACGAACTCGTCGTCGCATCTTCCGTGGGCAGGTGAGCGTGACTTCATTCCTCCCTTCATCCATTACATCTAAATGGACGCGTTCCAGGCCGCGAAAAGTGATCTGTACGTCCGAAGAGGAAGCTCAACTTGCTCTGATGCCAGCATTGCACAGTGAGACAAATGAAGGCCGCCAACCACGTCGACTTCACCGCTCTGCCCCCGCCGAATGACACCCTGGTTCTCGTCATTCACGGCGCCCTGGACTCGATCGTGCCCCCGCGCATGGGGAATGAATTCTTGGCCCGGATACCATGGGCTCGGTCCCTTGTGGTCGATGCGACCGGGCGACCGGGAACAGTCCCCAGCCTCGATTTCGGCCACACCTGGTTCGAATATTTCCCAGTCCGGGTCTGGCAGGATGTGATCGACGACTTTTTGGCCTCCACATCAGTATCCACTTCTGTAGCTGTCCGCACGACTGCCCGCTTGTAATATCGGGCTTGAATACAACAGATTCTTCTCTCCCCATGGATCTCCTGCACTCATCGCTGTCACTGACACTATCGATTCAACTCTGAGTCTCCGGATGAGTGGATCCGCCGCCGCGGTGGCTACGGAGGATCGGCAGAGCAAGCTTATAAGCCTGAGCATAAAAACGCAAAATAGCGTTTGAGGTTGGGTAGCCTGTCTTTCCCTCTCATGCCCCACCTCACCCTCCCAGACGGCGCGCGCCTTGCTTATGAGATGCTTGGCAGTGAGCATTTCTCGAGAAACAGCCTCCCCATCGTGTTTGTCGGCGGGGCAAGCAATGTCGGAAGGGACTTTGAACCTCTGGCGATTTCTCTGGCGCGTGTGAGACCTGGTGCGCACTAGTGGCCCGACGTTCTGCAGATCAAGGGCTTATTGGTTCCCGCAATTTGGTAGTCTTGTTGTATGACATCCGGTTAGTGGACGGCTTGCAGTTCCGTGGGCGATGTTTTCACCCCTAGCGCATCAGAGGAATAGGCCACTCGACTATGACAGGCGAGGAATATACAGTTGACCTCCTCGCCCGAGATCTACTTGCTCTCCTCAAGCACGTGGGATGGAAGAAGCTTGCCATCTGTGGATTCTCGATGGGTGGTGCGCGAGGCTATTAGGCCGAGTAGCCCAAAGCTTATATCCAAACTCGTCAGGCACCATCGCCCAGTCGCTGATCTTCCTACCATTCCACGCAACGGCACCCGAATCTCTTCCCTTCGTCGTTACCCATGTCGTCTTCGCTTCTTCGCTGTGCTCGGTGATCACCGACCAGAATTACGGTCTGCGAGTTCGTCCGGTTAGGAGGCCAAAGGAAAATACTAGGCCGGAGAGGAACGTATCAAAAGCTGCCTTCAGATCCGCTTTCGATCCACGATGGATGGAGGACCCCCGTAACGAAGCGCGCTTGAACTACTGGATTCAAACGAGCACAATCGGACGGTGAGACAGGCAGCGTGCAGAACTTGCAACCGAACTGAACAACGAAGGCCGAGAGCAGTCATCGCAAAGCAACTGCAGGCAGCAAGTTTCTAATGCGAGGAATCTGGAATACAGCTGACGATGTATTCAGGGATACAGCTTTGATCTCGGAAACCACTACCACAAGCTGTCCCGGGACACCCGATTCCTCGTCATCCACGGCAGCTTAGACGCGATCCTGCCTCCCTCGTGCAGTGAAGAGATCCTGCAACGGATTCCCTGGGCACGCAAGGTAGAAGTCGGCGCCTATCCGGGGGCGGTCCCGACGCTGGAGTTCGGGCACAACTGTTTCGATTACTTCGACATCCAGATCTGGCACGACGTAATCGAAATGTTCCTCGTCGTACTACCGAAACTATAGCTTTCCACCCCCATTTTCAGAGCGCGGTCAGCGGACGGATCCACTCGGAGCGAATCCAGTCTGCGGTCTTCTTCTCTGTGCGCACGTATTGCCAGTCGAACATGGTGTCGCGGTCCAGTCTGAAAGGATTGATGTTTCGGTCGGAGACGACTGTCGAGTGCAGCACGATCCACTCCTTGGGCTCGGCGGTCTGCCAGAGGACCTTGGGCCAGTACCACCGCGTGACAGGGTGTATGAGTAGCCGGTCTGATCCTGAGAGGATGCCAGCCGCGACATCATCCGGGACAGAGTGCATGTCGAAGGTCACCAAGAAACGATTGTCCCACATAATCTGCATCTTCGTGCCCTCGTCATGGTCTCTGGCCTCCAGCTTCGCCCTGAATTCCTCGGTGATATCAACACGCACGGCATTTTCGAGCTCCTCCTCGATAACGGTGCGCATCTGGATGGGGGGCTGGCGCGATACCAGCCAGCCGTCGATGTCACCCGGCTGTGGGGTATACTTGGTCGCACTGAACCGTATTCGAGTAGATCCGACTGTCACAGGCTGCCAGAGAACGCCGCCGCCCGCCGCGAAAGGTGCGAGGCCCGCCCCGATGGGATCTGGTGTCCACAGCGCCTTCATGATCCGCACCAGACTCTGTCGGCGCCGGTTTCCATCTGCACGGAGAGAGCCCCACGGGTTGAGCGACAGGTAGCGCGTGATTCGCAGGATGAGCGCCCGGCGGACGTTCATGTCGCGGATGGTTTTGAGACCGCGGTACGACAGGAGCATGGTGCCCTCTGGCGAGGGCAGGCGACACCGATTGAGGCAGCTGTCCACTGGAAAACATGTCGAATGGATATTTCTGGAAGTAGAACTGAAAACACACCTTCGCTTTCGATATCTTCCACCTGATCCGTGAGACTCAACACCGACATGCGCACAGATTCGGGCCCATCGGCAGGGTCGATGTTGACCAGTTCCAGATCCGATAGACCTTCTTGAATTTGATCGATATGTTCCTGGATATGCTCAGGAATGTCTGTCCCGAGAGCCTGTGCCGAGCTCAGACGGGATCTTTGAAGTGTACTCGAAGACGCACCGTAGAGTCAAGCGTGTTGAGTGACAATAGCTTTCGGATGGAGTTCCGGATTGTAAGTTCGGGCTGGAAGTTGGTAGAGTCGGTCACGTATTCCAGATTCTCCTCGGCACACGTCGCCAGAATTCGGTCCTACGTGCAGAGTAAGTATAGACCCCAAGTGATAGAAAGACAGCGCGAGCCAACCTTGCTAACATCCAGCAGGGGACGAATCATCCATCGCGACATCCCCGGTAGCCCAGCGAACCCCAGTTCGCCCCGCGTATCGACCGCGCACATACCCCACCGGCGCACGCGCTTCATGCCGCCCGCGCCCATCTCCGTCGAGCCCTTCCCCAGGCGCATCAGCGACGTCTCGACCTGATCGTCCGCATGGTGTCCGAGCGCGAGTACGTCGACGCCCTCGCGCAGCATCATCTCGAACATCGTGTGGTAGCGCGAGGTGCGCGCGGCCGTCTCGAAGGGTGTCCCGGGCTGCGGTTTGTCCGGGTGCGGCGCGGTGCCCCACGGGATGACGGCGGAGGCGTGTTTGACGCCGAGCGTCTTGGCGACGCTCGCGCAGTGCGCGGCCATGGCGGCGGAGGACGGCTGGAGGTCATGGTCGATGGTGAGCGACACAAGTCTGGAGTACGCGTCCTCGGGGGAGATTCTGCGACTCTCTAGGCCTTTTGGACGGGATGTTGACGCGCCGCGGACGTCATTGAGATAGCGGTTGAGAAGGAAGAGCAGACATGTCGAGTCGGATCCACCTGAGTTGGCAACACCTGCAAAGGACATGAGAACCCGTCACGCGTAGAGCGAAGCGCTTGCCACGCGCCAATTCTAGTTGGCCAGCCGGATGGAGGTCTGCATCTCTGGATTAACCGCGCAAACTCTTGTCGAGAGATGGGGCTCAAGGGCATAAAAGATACTTGTGGCGATGCGGTCCACTCGGATCAATGTCAAACGGTCCGGACCACTCAACCATTATATTCGACAAGAATTATGTGTGTAAGTACAAGCGAAACGGCTAGAAACGAGTCCACCCATCTCCTTCTACCTTGTGGCCTTTCTTTCTCAGCTCTTGGACCGTTTGCGCACTATATGGGCGCGCATACTTGATTGCAAAATGATCAAACTCTCTGTCCGCGGCAGGCCCTTCCAACACCCGTAATCGAACGCGTCCATGGTCATCCGGGGCAGTCTGGAAGTTTTCAGACGCCGTAAAAAATTCTTTCTTCGCAATGCAAACTCACGAGGACGGCAGCAGGCGTATACACGACCTCCTTCGTCGATCCAGTCGACCCAGACGCCACCGAACGCGCCACAGGCAGCGGAGCCAGCACGATCTGCCGGCCGCTGCTGAACTCGTCCCGCAGAGAAGAAACGCCGTCCCCAGCACATTCCAGCGGCGCGATCTCCTTGAAGAATGGCGAGAACATTTTTTCCTGCGGCTCTTTCGTCCGCGGATTGGCGAACGAAACGACGTAGTTGCGACGCTGGCTCCCATCCTGCGAGAGTACGTCAGACGAAAACTTCGCTCGAGGGAAAGCGAGGTCCGAGTACCTCGTTCTCGATCAAAATCGGGCGCATGACCTGCCCGACATACCAGCCCGAATAGCTGTCAGTGCTGGCATTCCATCGCCGGATGCGAACCGAATCTCCTATCTGAGGACTTTTTCAGTGACGGGCGGGGATTTCTTTTCTTTGCTAAAATCCGACCTTGAAGTAATCGACGCCGTCTTCGAGCTCTGGAATCGGAAAGAATCCTCCGCTGGAAATCTTCCGTGAAGAGCTCGCTGGAATGTTTCTTTCGATTCGATCGACAGTCTCCAGAGAAGTGGAGCTGGTCTTCCTCTGCCGGTGTCCCTTCCACGGAGCAGGTTCTCCAAGGGGGCTGAACATAGCAGCACTCAGCGGGGCAATGCTCGGCGCAGGCGGATAATAATACTGAGGACGAGTGTGATACATGGGTGGCTGACAGTGGCATTTTCCTCTCCCCGATTTTATAGCGAGACTGAATCCGCGCTTTGACGCTCGAATTAGGAAACACTTTGGCCTGCCATTGTCCTTCGCTAGGACCGAGCATTGTATGCACGTGACCTTTCTACGCGTTATTAGCTTGTTGTGAACAACAATACTGACGATAGCAAGTGCGCGAGTGGAATTTCCAGCAGGGAAGAGAAAGAATACAGAAAGCGACAGAATACAGAATGGGACGAGTACAACAGATCAGATGGGATTCTCCGCGAGAGGGGTATTGAGCAGTGGGAACGACCCAGCGCCGGGGTCTGAGCCGCGTCGCGGAGTGTCCTGCACCGACCCCTCCGAAGGAGAAGACGGCTCAGGAGGAGGATAAGGCGTCCCTCCGACCACCGCTAACAGATCGACACCTTCGCTGCCCAGCGTGATTGGCGTGACCGGAGCGGGATATGCCAGCTCCACTTCGCGCGCACGCTCGTCAGGCGCCCACGGGTTCGCAAATTGGCCCCGGATCTGCGGGACAGCGAGCTCAGTTCTCGGGGGCGAGAGCGAATGGATCGACGCGGCTGGCGAGTGCGGGTGGAACCCTCGCGCGGCGATCGGCCCTGGTTTACCGTACTCAAGCGACTGACTCTGCGGCCGATAACGCATAGAGATGGGCGTTGCGTGCTGTCCGGGCGTGTGCAAGTCGAGCTCTGAAGCCGACCGAGACAGGGGCTCTGGCAGCGTGCTTTCGGACGACTCGGACGAGTGCGAGAGATTGATGCTGAAGACAGACGCTGTCGCCGACGGCGGCTCCGAGCTACGATCCAGACAAGCAAGTCAGATCTGCGGATCAGATGGCGGACACGGACGATAGCACTTACCCAGAACTGCCACCGTCGTCGTGATAGTCAAAATCGAGCCCCAGCGTGTTGCGCGGGACGTTCTGGCGCATGTCGAACTCCACCACGGCCGGCGGTGCCCGCGCGGCACCTGCCCCGTCTTGCGACACAGGCCGATGCACCATCGCCGCTGGGTACGGCCGCGGCTGGGTGTGGTGGAACGCAGCGTCGCCCAGCCGCAGCGCCGAATGGCTCTGCGCGCGCCGCACGAAGTGCTGCTGCTGCCCCAGGTCCTGGAGGTGCCCGCCGTGGTGTGGATTGAGGAAGGGGTAGAATGGGTCTGGCTGTGGCACCTGCGGCAGGGACATCCGGGTGTACTCGTGCGGCTGGGGCGCATACGGGGGAAAGCGGCGATGGCCGCCGCCCATAGCCTGCTGCGGGGAGTATGTGTGGTGGATGCCATACTCGGGCGAGTAGTCCGCGAGCGGGTGGCCCATCATCTCCTCCTGTTTCACCCCGCGTACTAGACCTGCGTCGTCGGCGTACCGCATGTCGAGGGAGGACGTCGAGACCGCCTGGCGGATCCGGGCTTTCGCGGGCCCGCGGACGCGTTCTCGTCCGGAGTAGTGGCATATCAACCCGCGCGCCGTGCAGCGCTTGCACACCGGATGGTCGCCTGAACACTGCGAAGATGCACTTGAGACACCGGCGGCGGGCCGACGCCTGCTGACGCACCTTGGTCTTCCTGTCCCTGCACTTGTCGCACGCTTGCGTCGTCCGCTGCCGGGATGGTTGCGCGCCGAGATCGTAATCGGGCGGGATGGGCGGATAGTCCATATCGAAACTCTGCGACGTTCTGCGGGATATCGGCGACGATTCAGGGGAGGCCGTCAGATCCCAGCGCTGGAACATATTGGAGAACCCGCTCAGTTCGAGTGACGGACGCCGTTGTCCTGGAGTAGCAATGGGAATGGGACGCAAAGGATGTGTCGACTCGTATGTTGCGGCAAACATGTCGAGTGGGCGGATGTCTGGAAAGGGCCAAGATGGTCCGCTGAAAATTATAGCAGCTCAGTCTCCTGTGTCAGGCATCCGCTCATTCAATTCCAATTTGGTCCATTTTGATCACCGCCTTCGATCCGTTTTTCGATCGATCACTTGACGCTGAGCTCCGTGAGCCCGCTCATACAGTGTCATGTAGTGTGCTACGACGCTCTCCCGAGTATCTCCTGGTTGAATTCACGCCCAATCAACATCCGTCGAATTTCCTGCGACCCAGCCCCCACGGCATACAGCCTGGAATCCCTGACGATGCGACCCACGGCATATTCTGGGTAATCAGACAGATCAGACCCTGCACAGAAGCAGAGGACGGTCAAAATCACCGTTAATATATCCATTTCCACCCAGCGCTTGCTGGGCCTCGAGCGCGACCTGGATCGCCTTCTCCGTGGAATACAGAATCGCGCCGGCACAGTCCTCCATACAAATTCAGTAGATGCGTTCCCGGAAACTGGTCCTGCTCACTCGACGGCTGATTTTGCCTTGGTCACAGGCCCTCGCCACGGCATACACATAGGATCTGCTCGCGTTAAGGTTGGTGTACATGTCGGCGATCTTGCCTGTCACGAGTTGAGCTGGTACATAGATGATCCCTGGTACGAACCTTGCATCAATTGAAACGTCCCAATCGCCTGTCCAAATTGCTTGCGCTCATGGACGTATTCGAGTGCGTAATCAAATGCCGCCTGCATTAGTCTGAAATCCCGTCATGTCAGGCGCTGACATCATCACAGAGAATTGAAATTACCCCAGAGGCCCCTAATCATGCCAGTGAGGGGTCAGCTTTCAAGAGATTGACAGGCAACGTACACCACTCAGAACGAGCCTTTCGAGGTCTAACCCTGACATGAGCACCGCCGCCCCTCTGTTGACTTGACCCAGTACATTCTCTGCATTCCATGTCTCGAAATCAGAACGATGCAGAAATACAAATGCGAACCTTCTGGAACGAAGCAGTCCTCGAATACCAATTCGCACGTGTCACTGCCTCGCATCCCGAATTTGTCCAGCTTCGGGCTCGTCGAGAATCCCTCAAACCCTCGCTCGACCAGGAAGGCTGTGATTCCCTTGGACTTTTTCTCCGGTGCAGTCTTGGCGTACACCACTAGCGTCGATGCCGAGGGGCCATTTGTAATCCTGTTGAGCAACACCACAGATGGAAGCTGCATGAGGACCGCACCAGCAACTGAAACGAGTACCGCACCAGAACTTATTGCCTGTCAATCTCCAACCGCGCTCGACTTTATCCGCCCTGAGCTGCATGCTCACGACATCGCTGCCGCTCCCCGTCTCGCTCATCGCTAGGCTGCCGACCTTGGCGCCGCTGATGAGGTCCGGCAGATACTTGGCCTTCTGCGCGGCCGTGCCGTGCCGGTGGATCTGGTTGACGCAGAGATTCGAGTGCGCGCCGTAGGACAGCGCCACCGAGCCCGACGCGCGCGAGAGCGACTCCATCGCGAGCGTGTGCTGCAGGTAGCCGAGCCCGAGGCCACCGTATTCAGGCGCGACGGTGATCCCCAGCAGCCCCATCTCGCCCATCTTGGGCCACAGGTCCTGTGCGGATGAGTGAGTCTGAGCAGTCTGGGACGGGGACGGAGACGGGCGGACGACGCACGGCTGGGAAGGTATTCGATTTGTCGATCTCCGCGGCGCGGGGCGCGACCTCCTTCTCCGCAAAGTCGTTCACTGCGTTTCTGAACTGGATAAGATCCGGTCGGTGGGGCGACGACATCGGGAGACCACGCGATGCGGACGGACCTCGTGCTCTTCGTCCGTCAGGCCCGACACGTCGACGTTGTAGAAGGACGCGAGGCGGCGCGTGGTGTAACGAGGCGCGAGGCGGACGGCGCGGCGGGGGAGGGCTTGGAACAGCGACATGGTGTGGGGGAGAGCGATCGTGTTTACCCGACGTCATCACACGGATCAGGTGTTGACTGGGCGTGGGAAGGCCGCTATTCCCATCCCCGGGTACCGGGCCTGTGAAATTTTGATAGTTCAGAATGGCTTCAGGAAACATTCCAGTGGCTGAAAATCGATCTGAACGCGCTAACAGAGATTAGTTGGGTTTCTGCCTCACGGGCGGACCATTGGCTGTGGCACTCGACTGTGCCAAGTGCTTCTGTATCGGTGAAATCTAATCAGCGCACTCTCGAGCCAAGTCTCAAACGCTCAATCAAGCGCAATGTCATCTCCGAGGTGCCCAAATTGGCCAGGTGAAGATCGATGAACCGCTGCACTTGATGTAAGTAAGTTTTCAGTGGAAATTACGGCCGCACTCAATCACGGCAATCAGACGCTCTGCCGCCGCCGGATGCCGAAGCTTTTGATATGTTCTTTCTTACCATCAAGGGTTCACTCTGCCCTACCCTGAAATCCGGCGCCGCGTGTCTCCATTTGTTTTCTGTTCCATTTTACTTCGTGTCACACTCCATTGCGTTGCGCAGGCGATATCGATTACGCGACGAGCACGGATATGGCATGTGCAAGTCGACTAGCAATGAGTCGAATTTACTTGCTCTCCGGACTAGCCACAGACTTTTGCGCTTGTGTAAGGAGAGGAGCCTTCGATGAACTATCTGCGGCAGGCGGAGAAGACTCGGCCGGTAATCCTGCACCATACGTACTCGCCAAGGACTGGAGCTTTCCAGGCACAGAACCGCAGTTGAGCGCGCGCGGAGCTTTTAATGATCTCCATACGACCACCTGGTTATAGAAACTAGACTGCCTGCTGAGCCTGTTACGCATCTACGCAGTGTACCGGCGAGGATTAGACTTTGGCATCAATCAACTCCGAGTCGGTCCGCCGGATAGACCAAGCCATTTTTGTGCGGCACCTACACCCAGATATGCTTATTATAAACGGTGCTCTTCGGTCGGCTCTCCCCCGACTCTTCTCTCATGGCGAACTGGGTAGCATCTGCACTCCTGGGAGTGGTGAGGCTCTCATTTCTTTTTGCATTTCCAGGAAGTTAAAATTCTTGCAGGCCAACTCCTGGTATTTCCGGCGCTATGAGCCTACGAACGCCCATTCACCGGTCCTCGCGATCCTGATCCAACCTCCCCTGGCCCTGTTCCTTATTTCCCTCCAAACCGGTGCATCGGTGCTCACCTGGACCGCATTGGGCTGCATGTATGCGGGACTTATCGGTGCTATGCTCCTGTCCATCACGCTCTACCGTGTCTCGCCCTGGCACCCACTGTCCGCCGTCCCTGGTCCGGTGGGATACAAGATCTCGAAACTGTGGATTTTGCGCGACGTTGCGAGGGGAGATATGCACCGGGTGGTCCGGGGGATGCACGAGAAGTACGGGCCCGTCGTGCGGACAGGTCAGTCTGGTTTGCGTTGTGTCCCATGCAATCATCGACGCAAATGGGCTGCAGGTCCGAACGAGGTGTCGATCGCGCACGTGGACGCGGTGAAGCGCGTGCTGGGGACGTTCTCCAAGGGACAGTGTGAGTGAAGCCGTCCCCGATAGCACTGCTAATTAGTCACTCACGATGAATTACAGACTACGAGGCGCGCTATGATCCGTCCCTCGGCACGCGCTCGCTGCTCATTCTGCGCGGCGAGGCGCACACGAGCCGCCGGCGGATCTGGAATCGCGGATTCAACTCAGATGCGATCGCGGGTTACGAGGCGATGATGGGCCGCCGTGTCTCGCAGCTGCTCGACAAGCTCAGAGAGCAAGTGAAGTCTGGAGCGCCCGTGAGCATCTCTTCCTGGCTTGGGTTTTTCACGTGAGGCGTATTCGTCTGTCCTCTCCGACCGATTTTACGTTGTTCCTTGGAAGGTTCGACTTTATGGGCGATATGGCGTGCGTAATGTGCCCTGGTCTAATCTAGCTTCGGAAAGTGTTTAACAGAGTGGCCTTCTAGATTCGGTGGAGGGTTCGAGATGCTTCGTGACGGAGGAGACAAGAACGGGCTGTGGAAGATCATCGAGGACGGGGCTCGGTGCGTTCCTTGTTCTGGTCATTGGAGCAGCAGCCTCCTGATGCTCCCAGAAACGTCGCCTTTCTCTCTCAGATACCTTGGATCGCGCCGAGCTTGATGTTGATTCCGAATCTGTACAAAGGCCTCGTTACTCTCCGTCGCTTTGGGGTCGATTCTGCTACGAACCGGGTCAATGCTGGCTCGAGTGTAAAGGATTTGTGGTACCATCTGGTGTGTCATTTCGCAAGCCATAGTAGGGATCTGACGAAGAAGTCCTCTCAGACCGACGAAGCCGAGCTAGAAAAGCAGCGGCCGAGTTTCCGAGAGGTCGTGGCGGATGGTGTATTGAGCATCATCGCGGGTTCCGACACTACTTCGACGGCACTAAGCGGGTCTGTGGTCCCACTCTTTATGTCGCTCCTCTGACGGGAGTGATTCAGCTTTATCTGGCTCCTACTGTCTCACCCTGAGGTCTACAAACGTCTGCAGGCGGAAGTCGACAGTGTGTATCCGAAAGGCGATTCGCCACTCGACTCGTCCAAGCACAAGCAGCTGCCGTTCCTCACCGCATGTCTGTGCGTTTGTGTCCCCGATATTGGCTAGCTATGTATCCCATTACTGATGGCAAACGCAGAAACGAATCGCTCCGGCTTGTTCCTCCAGTCCCTTCCGGCGGCCCTCGGCGGGTTCCTAGCAATGGTGGCCGTGTTGTCGCGGGACAGTGCGGCTTGTTTACATGTTTCTCCGGAAACCCTCGATTGAGTTCGTCCCAGATACATCCCCCCAAACACGCAGATCTACGTCCCGCAGTACACGCTCCACCGATCCGCCGACAACTTCTACGACCCCGACGCCTTCCGGCCAGAGCGCTGGCTGCCGGGTGGCGCCGGGCCGGACCAGATCCACAACCCGCTGGCGTTCATCCCGTTCTCGTTCGGCTCGGCGAACTGCGTCGGCAAGCACCTCGCGATGCGGGAGATGCTCACGGTCGCCGCGGCGCTGGTGCAGACCTTTGACATGCGGTTTGCGGAGGGCTTCGCGTCGGAGGAGTGGGCGGGAAATCTGCACGATGTGTTTGTGACGAGCATCGAGATGCCGTTGATGGTTGAGATGACCGTGAGGACGTAAATAGATGGAGTCGTGTTTTTTTTTGGCGGTTGCGAATGTGAGGGCGTTGTATTCCCACGGTTTATCATCAGGATAATAGCACCGCTATGCATATGGACAACTCGTGTTTAGCTTCCAACTGTCAGTCAAGCTCCATGTGTGCTTCCATCAGTTCCATATTGCTATAGTTGACTGATTAGGTTGAGAAGATCGATGAACTCACCGTCTTTTTGGCTCGTGTGTCATGCCTGTGGGGCGCAAGTACCCGATATGGACAAAGTCTATGTGGCTGTGTTTTCGGCATCTCGGCAGTCACGCAGGAAGCTCGGACGTTCGAGTCCGAGCAGTTGTCAATTTCGCACAACTCAGATTACTTACTTGGGCCTTTTGGTGCAGATCGTTAGAAACTGTACAAACGCAGAATTGTATTATTTTGAATCGTTTCATTAATTAGCAGGTGAGCGGTAGTACGCTAAGTACTCATAAATAATCACCGATTACTTATGATTACTTATGCCAATTGGTGTGATCATCAACACCTTCCGCAGCTGGATCCAAACGCATCAGCCCTCTGCAAAGACCGTGGTATAAAAAAAGTAAAACATATACAATTCTGCCACGGGGGTTCTTGGGAACCCCCGAGGCACAAGTCATTCCAGGATTCGAACTCTAATAGTGATCAATGCCACACGGGATGACGTCGTCATCACCCGAAGAGGGCAATCACGGGTGCTTTCGGAGGCGGCATCTTCCGACCCGCCTGTTGCGAGAATTGTTTGATTCTCATTGGCTGGACCTTAGCCCAAATGAGGATATTGCCCCGAATAGACTCGGGGCCTCGCATCAACTCCGACATCAGGTGTTTTCATAGTTGCCGACCTTGAGCCACTCTCGCGATACAGCCTGTACGGCCCACAACAGGGAAGATTATTTGTTCCAACAGTCCCATTGTCAAATCCAAATCATAATATACTCTCCCTTTTCCTTCGATTTTTCTCCTTCCCTTGTGTTTGATTTTTTTGTTTCTCTCCACAGACATGGGCCACGAGCCGTCTTTTTCTTCCGCGTAAACTTTTCTTTTTTGGACTAGGAAATCAAATACGAATGGCTGCAGGATCCCGATTATGCGGTCAAATGTCAGCCCCAAAGTTGGCTGAAGCCCGCCATATTTGTCTCACGCGATTCGAGCCTGAATCCAGGACTTTTGGTGTCCAACTGGCCGCCCTTGCTCAATGATATCAGCCCCTATCCGGCCCGAGCTTCTACTTGTATGTGTGATTTTCCAATCAGGATCATGCGTCGTATCTTGCACGTGCTACGTTCCTGGATATGGGCGCGATATGGGCGCGCATGGGCCGTGCATGAATAGGGAGTCGCATTGACTTTCTAGACCGGCCATCTTTGAGGATGGGATTCTGGAAGGCGGAACCTGCGGCTATTCGAACAATCAACCGGCCGGCACCGGCTTGCAGCCCGAGACTGCAGCTGAGGATTCCCAAACGGGCAGCCGTAATTCCGTTTAGCTCTATACTACGAACATGGAAGTGCGGCTGCTGGCCCCTCGACGCGTATTGAATTCAGCATTGATCTTCCCCGGTTAGGTTTGGCATCAGTCAATTGGGACGGCCTCTTAAATACACCAAGGTCGCCCGCCCGTACTGACATTCTGATCAACAAGTTGCGCTGCTCCTCATGTCCCACTCGACGCTCATCCCGATCTGGGCAGCATCTGCGCTCATGGGCGTGGTAAGCCGTCGTCGCTGTGTGCCTCATTCCCAGTTGTCGAGTTTACTGCAGGTCAACCATTTTCATTTCCGGCGCTACGAGCCCACGAACGCGCATCGACCTGCCCTCGCAATCCTGCTCCAGCCGCCCCTCGCCCTCTTTCTGCTGTCCCTCAAAACAAGCGCAGCGCTCACCTGGACCGCATTGGGGTGCATGTATGCGGGATTCATCTGTGCTCTGCTCTCGTCCATCACGCTCTACCGTGTCTCGCCCTGGCACCCCCTGTCTGCCGTCCCCGGTCCGGTGGGGTACAAGATCTCGAAGCTGTGGATTTTGCGCGACGTTGCGAGGGGAGATATGCACCGGGTGGTCCGGCGGATGCACGAGAAGTACGGGCCCGTCGTGCGGACGGGTCAGTCCGGTTTTTCCCATTCGATCGTCGACGCAAATGTGCTGCAGGTCCAAACGAGGTGTCGATCGCGCACGTGGATGCGGTGAAGCCCGTACTCGGGGCCCTCCCCAAAGGTCAATGTGAATATGCATTTCTGAGCACGCGTAGATTGCGATGCTGATTCCACCGATTTCACGCAGACTACGAGGCCCGCTACGACCCGTCCATCGGCACGCGCTCGCTGCTCATCCTGCGCGACGACGCGCACACGAGCCGCCGGCGCATCTGGAACCGTGCCATGAACTCAGATGCGGTAGAGGAGTACACAGCGACCATGCGCCGCCGGGTGTCGGCGCTGCTGCAGAAGCTCGAGGCGCAGTCGCTGACCTCTGCGTCGACCGATCTTTCCTCGTGGCTGGGATATTTCACGTAGGCTCCATTCGTCTTCCGCGGAAAATCCTGACACGTCCACCACAGCTTCGACTTCATGGGGGATATGGCGTGCGTGATTTTTCCCTTGTTCTGTTTCAGAGAGAGGAGCACGATTATGGCAGATTTGGCGGTGGATTCGAGATGCTTCAGGATGGGGGAGACAAGAACGGGCTCTGGGAGGTCATCGAGAACGGAGCTTGGTGAGCATCGTTGGTCCGTTCACCAGGAGCGCTGCGAGCGGATCTTTCCAGGTCTCTGGCATTCCTCTCCCACATTCCTTGGCTGTCCCACAGCGTCATGCTGCTGCCAGGTGTCCAGGGGGGACTCATGAAACTCCGTCGGTTTGGGGTGGCCTCTGCGACAAATCGTGTCAACGCTGGTTCGCGGGTCAAGGACTTGTGGTACCACCTTGTGAGCTGCTGAAATGCACGGGCCAGTTGGAGTGGATGTCTGATGCCAGTGCTAGACTGACGAGGCCGAGTTGGAGAAGGAGCGGCCGTCTTTCCGCGAAGTCGTAGCGGACGGTGTGTTGAGCATCATCGCCGGCTCCGACACCACGTCCACCGCCCTGAGCGGGTGCGTCATTCTCTTTCCTTGTCCTCTAGCACTGAGACCACCCAGGCTTTTCTGGCTGCTGCTGTCTCACCCGGACGCCTACAAACGAGTGCAGGCCGAAGTCGACGGCGTGTATCCGCGCGGGGACTCACCGATGGACCCGAGCAAGCACAATCAGCTGCCGTACCTGACTGCGTGTCTGTCAGTTTGCGATAATTACCTATAGCCAGCCCTGTGGACCCGCGCGCTCATGTGAAATCCCAGGAACGAGGCGCTCCGGCTTCTTCCGCCGGTACCCTCCGGCAGCCCGCGCAAAGTCCCCGGTGACGGCGGCGGGAGAGTCATCGCCGCACAGTAAGTCTTGCTCTCCTCGTACTTCCAACAGAAACGACGGAGTAACTTGGATCGTCTTGGCAGATACATCCCTCCCGACACGCAGGTATATGTCCCCACGTACACGCTCCACCGGTCTGCCAAGAACTTCCATGACCCTGACACTTTCAGGCCAGAGCGGTGGCTGCCCGGTGCCCCCGGCGCAAACCAAATTCACAACCCGCTCGGGTTCATCCCGTTCTCGTTCGGCTTCGCGAACTGCGTCGGCAAGAATCTCGCGATGCGGGAGATGGTCATGGTCGGCGCCGCGCTGGCGCAGACGTTCGACATGCGCTTTGCCGATGGATTTGCTGCCGAGGAGTGGACTGAGCATTTGCATGATGTATTCGTGACGAGTATTGGGATGCCACTGCTGGTCAAGCTGACGAAGAGAACGTGAGTGCATAGTGATCCGCGTTTCCGCCTGGTTCCCACGGTTGGGATAGCACGTGAATTCGATGACTACTTGTTCCCACGGTTCATCACTACCAGGAAACATTGGTCTCCACTACCGTACACCCCAAGCACAGACTCCTGCATGCGATGCCGCTGCCCGTTCAAATCGCAATTTTTTGAGACACCGATAGTTTTGCCTTTCGAGTGCCAGTGGAATGTCGAAGCCTGTGCGCGGTTTTCGGCTCGCCCAATCACTGATAGAAGCTTGCTGTCCTATGACTCCGAATCGGCCAGTAATAGTGGCCGCTTGATCGGGGTCGGTGACGGCAACAGACTCTGTTTGAATGATGATCTCCGCCCGAAGCCCTGTACTGTCAGATAGCGGGTCCACATCCACCGATGTGACCAAAAGATAATGACGCTCCGTGAGCAGGAATTGCGTACTTGACATTTTGCCTATTATCCACTGAGTCCGTATTTCCTGCATCATGCCAATGCTTTTAGGATAAAAGCATCGCATCGAGCCGCCTAGCTGCATACTTGACCCCCCATGCAACAAATCTGGCTCCCACCCGCTTTACTTGGTGTGGTCAGTGTCCGACATCACTATTCCCAAAACCCGTGCTCACATCGCCCTAGCTCAACCACATCTTCTTTCGCCACTTTGAGCCAGGCAATGCGCACTACCCTCTTTTAGCGATCCTCATCCAGCCTGCGCTGCTCCTCTCGTTCCTCTCCCATGGCACGCCCAGTGTGCCCACCGTTCTCGGTGTCTACGCGACATTCATTGGCTCCCTTTCGCTCTCCATCGTGCTTTACCGGCTCTCCCCGTGGCACCCCCTCGCATCGGTCCCCGGCCCGGCTCTCTACAAGATCTCCAAGGTCTGGAGCCTCCGCGACGTCGCGCGGGGGGACTCACATCGTGTCCTCCGACGGATGCATGATCAGTACGGTCCGGTCGTCCGAACCGGTGCGTTGCTTGTTTCCTGTCCGAGTCGTTCTAGTGCGCGGGGCACGCCGCTCATTCATTCCCTTGTTTGCTAGGCCCGAATGAGGTGTCGATCGCGCACACCGACGCGGTCAAGGTCGTACTGGGGACGTACCCCAAAGGCCAGCGTGAGTGCCGAGGTTACCCGCGTCACGGTGGGAGTCCTGCTGACTGCATCTAGATTACGAGACTCGCGGGGACCCTAACGTCCCAGCCAAGTCGCTGCTGCTGCTCAAGGGAGAGGCGCATGCGAACCGCCGTCGGATCTGGAACCGCGGCCTCAACTCAGCCTCAATCGCCGCCTACGAGGTCACCTTGGTGAAGCGCATCTCGCAGCTTCTGGAGAGGCTGGAAGAGCAGTCGCTGTCAGGGTCGTCGGTCAGCATCAACAAGTGGCTGGGCTATTTTACGTGAGCACAGCTTCCGGCAAGCTTTCCTGTCGTGCTGAATGGTTCGTCCCAGGTTCGACTTTATGGGCGATATGGCGTGCGTGCAAGAGCTGCCTGCCGTGTGTCTCTGATACCTGCTCACGCTTGCTCACGTATAATCCAGGTTCGGTGGCGGATTCGAAATGATGCGCGATCGCGGAGATAAGGACGGGCTGTGGAAGATCATCGAAGATGGCACTCGGTGCGCGTTCTCAAGCAATTCCTTTCTCCAACGCACGATTGTTCAGATGCATTTCTCCCTCTCAGTGTCGCGGCGTTTATTTCCCCGATTCCCTGGATTTTACCGACGATACGGCTGATCCCGGGTCTCGCCAAAAACATCAACACCCTCCGCAAATTTGGTGCCACGTCTGCTGCCAACCGTATCAAAGCTGGTTCGCTCGTCAAGGACTTGTGGTATCATCTGGTATGTCTTCGCTTGTGTTCTGACCTGAAGGCACTGAAATCGTGTCTCCTCCCAGACGGACGAAGCCGAGGTGGAGAAACAGCGCCCCTCGATCCCCGAAGTGGTTGCAGACGGCGTGCTGAGCATCATCGCGGGCTCTGATACGACGTCCACAGCACTGAGCAAGTGCGTGTTGCCCACTGTCATATTTCATGACACAGCTCCTGATCCGCTGATCGGACAGTCTCATCTGGCTCTTGCTGTCGAACCCAGCGGTCTACAAGCAAGTTCGGGAGGAAGTCGACAGCGTCTACCCGCGCGGTGACTCGCCTCTCGATGCGTCCAAGCACTCCCAGCTCCCCTTCCTCACCGCATGCATGTCAGTCCTGCTAGTGGACCAGTGACTACCCCACTCACGCACCCGCACACAGCAACGAGACACTCCGGCTGCTCCCGCCCGTTCCGTCCGGTGGGCCCCGCAAGGTGCCCGTGGGCGGTGGAAAGGTCATCGCCGGGCAGTACGCATCCTTCGCATCGTCTCGTCGCGTATTTGAATCAGCTGACACCCGCTCGCAGATACATCGCACCGAACACCCAGATCTTCGTGCCGCAGTACACCCTCCACCGCTCCGCCGAGAACTTTGACGACCCGGACACCTTCAAGCCCCAGCGCTGGCTGAGCCCCGAGTCGGCCGAGAAGCACAACCCGCTCGCGTTCATCCCGTTCTCGTTCGGCTCGGCGAACTGCGTTGGCAAGAATCTCGCGTGGCGGGAGATGATTATGGTCAGCGCGGCGCTCATCCACTCGTTCGACATCAGCTTTGCGAAAGATTTCACGGGAGCCGAGGAATGGAGCAACCATCTGCACGACCAGTTCGTCACCAGCATCGCCGTGCCCCTCCAGGTGAGCTTGGCCAAGAGGGATTAGTTCGTTAGTTGTAGCATGGTTGTTACCTTTGAGGAAAACGCCATATTCGCTAGATTGATATTCGTTAGTGTTTTTGAAAGAAATTAGTATTTGGAACTCATTATGCATCAGCCGGTGGCGTTGCGGCTATCGTTAATTACCCACGGCTCAACATTCTGAGATTGATCATGCAGATCACCTTGGTCACCCCCCAATTCCTAACATTTGGGTAGGTTTCTTCGGCGTCCGAAACCTAACTAAGTGGTAGCGAGCAGATGAGCCGTAGGTGGCAAAACTTAGGCTTTGGGCAGCCCAGAAAAAATGGATTTTTTCCCCCAGAAATAGCCCATTTGGGGACATTCCAGGACACATAGCTGCAGATGGTAATCATGCTTCTGAGTTGTTCAGTAGAATATAAATTGAGTATTTTTGGGCATTACCAAACATTACTCAGCATAACTAGAGGGGACTAAGGTATTATCAGATATTACTAGTCATTACTAAGCATTACCAGTGGGTACTGTTGATCAAATATCATCTGTCAAGATGGATGTCGTGATACACATCTATGACTCCATCACGTGTCATCTAGAGTCAGATCGCAACTTTCTGCCCTTGGGATTCCTTTTTGGGAAGGACCCAAATGAGGCAATGACCGGCCGATGGCAGGTGATGGGCACCGAAATTCCTCGAAAATCATTATTTATTGAATAAGGAGGGTACAAATGCACAGGGAATAATGTCTAAGTGTTAGGAACAAGCTTAGAATTGAAGTGAGCAGTTTTTTTTGTTCAGAGTTCAGTCAGAGGGGACAAGGAAGTGGCATTTACATCTAAATACATACAGCACTGTAGCTAGTAGGGACAAAGAAGCTTGTACAGTTACTTATGTACATGCACAGCAGAGGGCCTGAGGTGCTGTGTGGCACAGGAGGAGAAGAGAGAGGGGACGACGTGCAAAGGGGAGGGGATGAGGGAGTAGCGGAAGAAAGAGAGAGGGAGGGCGTCGGAAGTGATGCCGTGACCACACGCTCACGGCGTCACTCCTGATGACCTCCCTCCGTCGAGTACCGGCGGCGGGGCGGCAGCCCAATGGCGTGGAAGGCCTTGCATGCGCGCACATCGCGTGGCACAACCAGCTGCGGGCGGGGGCGGGTTATCGTTGGGTCATCGCGTCAAACGGGAGGAGGGGGATGGGCAAGGGAGAAAGATGGGAGGTCACGAGGTCGTCAACAAAGTTATTTACTGGACAAATACACCAATAAGTAAAATAAATTAGGATCCGGAGCCTCCGTGTGCACGTGCCGGACGCTTCCCAAAAAGGTAGCTTAGTCAGAAAAGTCAAGGGCAGAATGTTAAAATCTTCTAGAGTCATATCGACTCATCCCAAATAGACACAAACAGCCCCCTGTATCATATATAAGGAGGGCTCTATTACCCTTTAATACAAGTCTCTTGACTACTCCCGCATAGTGCCCACACTAAGCTCTCACTCACACAGGTGAGCTGCTAGACGCTCTCCCCAGTGCTCAACAGGTACTACAGTATTATTGGGTATCTTTGGCCAGTACTAGCCATTACAAGCAGTTAATAGTGTAGACGATGAAATGCTGAGGGCGCGCTCACAAGTGAATCTACTATGAAAGTAAACCCAAATATAAACACGTTCACACTCCACGTAATCAGCTTCTCAGTGTGTGAAAGATGCGAGGGCTTCGGGGTGGACAGAACACCAGTATCACAACTCTCAATAGACGCAGATCAATAGTCGCGGAAGACAAAGTCGACAACAAGAATTTATATATAGCAAACAATGGTGTCTCAACCAATATCTTCTATACGGACACAACCAACACTAATCCAATCCACAACCAACAATATAACAAGTCAGAGCTTAATACAAAGTATTAAGATCCCTTGTAGCGACAGCGTCCAGATGGCAACGCAAAGCCCAAATATCAAGTCGACGCACTGCCAACTAGTAGAACCAAAAATGTCAAGTCGACGCACTGCCAACTGACACAACCCAAGTACTGAGTCGACGCACTGCCAACTAGTAAACCAAAATGCCGCGTCGACGCACTGCCAACTAACAGCCAATATCCAATGTCCAAAACCCAAGCACAACTTGTCAACGCACTGCCAAGCAAGAAGTGTGGAACCAAAGTTCTCAAGTCAATGCACTGCCAACTGACCAAAACAACCCAAGCACAACTAGTCGACGCACTGCCAAGCTAGAGGTGTGGAAACGATCTCAACAAAGCCCGAAGGCGACGACACTAAATGCCGCGACTAAACCAGATGCGGCAAATCCGACTTTCTGATGTCTCAAAACTCAAACTCAAATCACAGTAGCTACAAGTGCTCAGGGAGCAACTCGTCGCGACCGGGCAGGGGTAGCAGAACTTCTTAGGGTGGAATCACGCGGCACGCAAATTGTACAAAACAATCTGAAATGAGAGTGATTCACAGTCCGGGGGAAAGCTTCCTAATACAAAGAAACAACGTGCTACTTATACTGTCTACAACGATGCTTAGTAAAGTCCTGTACAACTGCATAGTAGCTACGCTATCTAAGATCGGTTGCCTTTTAGGGTAATGAAAAGTTGAACAATCGGACAGGTCCTGAGTGATCAGGACCCCGCCCCATAGTCCATATGATACTTTTGATGTGGGTCAACCCACCGCGTCATACTTTTGGAATATGACGTGCTGGATTGGCCAACGGGTATGTCTTGGCAAGTGAGACCAACGTGGGCGCCCCAAGAAGCCGTATGGCCCTAGGCACGCTGGTCGTCCCTCACATGGTTCGGTTCACGGATCTAGCCGTGTCGATTTTAGTGTGTTTGGGTATGGGCGCGACTCGCCGTGACACTTGGAAGTGTCACCGCGACGCGTCCACAGTGTCCCATGATCGAATGGGTCCCGACATGTGACAAGTCGTTGTTGTGGCACAATCTGAGGAAACGTCCAATTCAAAACCGGGAGTTGCCGCGACAAGATCGGTTCAATCTTGTAACGCCAAGTCCTGTCCAGTAGTAGTTGTAATATTGAGAATGTCGCACATTGCTCAGCCCTTCAGCCCAAGTTCCCATCTGCAGAGAATGACCCTTTTGAGGAGTCGCCGCAACAAAAGATCCCTTTTGGGGAATTGTCGCGGTCCAAGCGTTCGTCACTAATAGCCCTGAGCCTGGTATAGACTCATAAGACCAATTCCACAGTAGTGGTCTGACTGCCTTGCTATCGTCGACACTATCCACAGTCGTCGACTGGGCAGTAGACCCTTAAGCCCTACTGAACGTAACACTGTCAACCGCGACACGATACACCGAGTGGTTCGAGAGTAAACTCTGTAAAAAGCGCAAAAATACGCCCTTACAGAGCTGGTGCAGAGCGCGTCTGGTAGCCAGCCTATCAACGAGACAAAGTATTTAGTCTCAGTCGGTCAATGGAGAAAACAACTCGATTAGTACTGTAGATGAGATGAAGTATTTAGTCTAAGGTACGTAAGTGAAGTACGGGTGAACTTGGAAAGGAAATGTTCGCACCTCAGTCGGTCAATGGAGAAAACGACTGAGGTGCGAATGCGACCGAAAATGGGAGATAAAGTGACCAGACATAGCAGTTGATCCAAGTCCCCGACCCGGACCGGAACCTCTGCGCTAACAAATAGCACTGTTGGGGGATTCCAGGGGAACCCCTCTCAATGGCTAGAACTGGTGATAAGCTGGCTACCAGACATGCTCTGCATCAACTCTCTGTTAACAAAATCAATAGTTTTTACTTGAATAATCACGCAGTTGTGATTATAAATCCTATTGACGCAGAGCAAGGTTTATTGGGACTCTTATATAATGGGTCCAATATCTGGTAGTCAGGAATTGTTGAATATAACAACAATTAGAGTACTCTAGTATTCACAGATTTAGCAAAATGCAAATGTAGAATAGTATATCAATAAACTACTGGTTTAGCAACACAGTAGATGTAATTGATAGGTATTATGAAGCTTGTAAGTTTCAAGAACAGATCAGAGTGTGGATAACAGATGTGAATTCAAAGGTAAGATGCCCCTCCACTGAGAGGGCCAATTGTTTATATAATTAAACTAAAAGGCTGTGTACATAGCCTATAGCTGCACTCCATAGTATATATCAAAAAGGCTCTGTACGCAGCAAGGCAGAGGAAGGCTATGTAAATCATATCATGTAACTAAGAGTTTTGATCCATTGATCACTAAGAAGTATTAGATCAATCAACCGATATTTACAATTATGAATCGTAAACGTCTATAATCCATGACACTCTCTAAAGGTGTCATTTTGCACTTTTACAGAGTAGACTCTTATACCCACCTGGTGTATCATGTTGCAAGTCTCAGCATTGCATTCAGTAGGACTGAAGGGTTGAATGCCCAGTTGATGGCTGTGGATGTTGAGCACTGGGGAGAGCGTCTAGCAGTTCACCTGTGTGAGTGAGAGCTTAGTGTGGGCACTATGCGGGAGTAGTCAAGAGACTTGTATTAAAGGGTAATAGAGCCCTCCTTATATATGATACAGGGGGCCATTTGTGTCTATTTGGGACAAGTCGATATGACTCTAGATGACACGTGATGGAGTCATAGATGTGTATCACGACATCCATCTTGACAGATGATATTTGATCAACACTCCCCCACGCTGAAAACCACGGGATAGTGTTTGAAAGCAAAATCTTCATTGGCCATTCCTTCAGGACGAGTTGAACTCAAGTCCTAGTTGAGATCTGAACTTCTCAAACTTGACGCGTCCTAGGTTCTTGGTGAACATATCTGCAGGATTCTTACTGCCCGGAATAAAGAACAGTTCAACCTCTTCTTCCTCGACTCGCTCACAAATGTAGTGATAGCGGATGTCTAGGTGTTTCATCCTGCGGTCTTGGTAGGCATTGCTGCCACTGAAGAGTGCACCCTGATTGTCACCGCAAATGGGTACTGGGATGGTGAGCTTGAACTGGAGTTCCGAAAGGACGCTCTTCAGCCACATCACCTGGCGACTACAATAGGGTGTTTCACGAAGCGTTTTTATGACGTTTTTACGATTCCTTTTATGTTGCTTTTACGAACAGAAAAAGACCATAAAAAGCGCATAAAAGGGTCCCTTCGTGAAACCCCCCCAAATTTAAGTGTCCTTTTATCCTCTTTGATGCTGAGGTAGCTTCGTCACATGCCTCGATCTCACGTGGTTCCCCGATTACAGGCGACCGGTCGAAGGTAATGTGACACTGTGTGACACTCTTCCCTCTCCCAATCCATGCCCAAGGTCTCGCTACGGAAACGACTTATCGATGGCGCCTACGCTTACGCACAACGTTTACAAGCATGGAGAAAGCGGGAAAGGGACCGGAGGGAGAGACGGGAAGAAGAGGTCGTTTTGGGAAAAGTGGGAGACGAGCACTGGCAGGAACTGGTAGAGGACGTTGGTCGCCCTGGTAGCCCTATGGACATCAGTGATGTTAGCGACGTATCGTCAATCTCATCCGTATCTGCATCCACCGGTCCTGAAGATGCCGCTGACTCGGAGGATGAGGAGACGCGGCGGTATCTTGGAAGATATGCGGCAATACGGGAACACATTCAGCAGCTTGAGAGCGTGCGCACTCTGAAGCCAAGGACCAAGGTTCCGAAGAGGTCTCAACTCAGTCTCGTTCTTGTTCTGTACCGCAAAGATGACCCTGTTCGCTTTCGACGCAATCTTCGCGTGGCACCCAATACATTTGATGGGATCGTCCGACAAATCGAGAATAACCCGGTTTTTGGAGGGGAGGAGGAGACCGGGAAACGTCAGCTCCCTGTGGACCGCCAGCTTGCCATCGCTCTGTTCCGATTTGGCCATTACGGCAACAGCGCATCCGTAGAGTCCATCGCTCAATGGGCGGGTGTGTCTGCCGGCATGGTTGTCAACGCTACGCGGCGGGTTATCATCGCCTTACTGGATCTTCACGACACTGTCATCCGTTGGCCAAACGCTGAGATGAAAGAGGATGCGAAAGACTGGGTCGAAGAACAGAGCTGTGCAGCATAGAGGGACGGGTGGCTCTTAGTGGATGGTACTCTCGTTCCTCTGGCAGAGAAGCCTGCCTATCACGGAGAGGCGTATTTCGATCGCAAAAGCAACTACTCGTTCAATGTTCAGGTGCGTTCTGAACGTTCATGGAACCGGACGCAGTCTGATCTGTCTCACAGCTGATTACACTGCCGAATCTCCGCATTATCGACTACGTGATTGGACACACAGGCAGCACCCATGATTCGACTGCATTTGCTGAATCAAGGACTTGCAAGGATCATGCTCAGTTGATCGGACCGAACGAGTGGATCTGGGGGGATTCAGCGTATCCATCGGAATCATGGTGTGTCACGCCTTTCAAGAAACCAGCAAACGGCCTTGCCGAGAACAAAACCTTCAACTACTGGGTCTCACATGTCCGCATCCGATCTGAGCATGCTGTAGGCTTCCTCAAGGGTCGATTCCAATCACTGCGCGGACTTCGTCAACAGATCAAGAACGAAACAGATCATCTTTGCGTGCTAGAGTGGATCCGAGCTTGCCTCGTTTTACACACACTCATTCACAACATCGAGTCGGAGGAGGGCACCCTGGATCAAGAGTGGGAGGAAGAACTCATTCGGGACGGAGCGGAGGATGATGGGCATGACGAAGATGACGAGGACCCAGCTCCTGCGAGGCGTAACAGAAGGGGCCGAGAGTCATCTGGGCAGAGGAAGCGAAGAAAGGTGAAGGAAGCGCTCTTTGCTAGCGGTGTTACTCGACGAAGGAATCATCATGTTTCATAGATAGAATATGTGCTAATCAAATCGATACTGGCTTGGAGAACTTGAACCTGAGAACTGACTGTTACCCGCATCGCCGTAACTGAATCCAGAGAGGCTGGACGGTGACAGAAGTCCATCAGTATGATATCCGGGGTTCTGCTGCTGACCTGTGTTCTCTCCGGCATCATAGTTCTGCGGCTGCTGCCCCATGTTCCCTCCTCCATATGGCCCTTGGGGCGGGCCCATCTGTGCTCCCACTCCACCATTCCTGCGATTGAAGCCCATCATCTGCTGCATCATGTTCATCATCATCTGATCCCGCTGCAACTGAGCCTGCCTCGCTTCTCTTTCCATCTTCATTCGCTCCTTGTCATTGTCAAGCTTGTGGCGTTTGTTCTCCTCTCGCTGGAGCTCGAGAGCGAGTCGTTCGCGGCTCCGATTTGCGGATTCAGCGAGCTCTTGCTGATGGATCTCATCCAGAGATTCGATATCAAATGCAGCGCGGCGTTTCAGTTTGTGCTGTTTCTCAGGTTTCTGGTAAGTTTGTCGGTCAATTCAGAAATGACAACTCAGAAGCTGACTTACGGACTTGATGGGCTTTGTGTCCTTTCCCTCGACAACCACTTCTCTGTCATCTTCATCAGCATCTATCGCCCCGGCTTCTGATGATGCTTCGGATCTGGAACGGGGCGATGAAGGTGTATCGACACTGAGTTCCTTCCATACAGACGTCTCCTTCCTATCCTCTGAATTGTAGATCGGCTCCATCCCAAAGATAGTGCCTGCTCGTTTGGCATGATTGCCACCAGACTTCGCATTTGAGACCCCGACAGGGTTGTAGTTCGGCAGTTCTCGCCAGAACGCATGCAGGTCATCCCAGTGAACGAACTGCTCCCGGATCTTCTCTGGTTTCCGGTCAGAACACGGAACAGAATCACTCATGGTATACCTATCAAGTTGGCCTGCTCCTCCTCTGATTTGACCCCGCCGCCAGTGTCATACAACGTCTTGACGTGTGTGCCATACTGCTTCTTCATCCTGGATACCGGTAAGCAAGTCCGCTCATGTATATCAGCCATGGCAGCTCACCGAGAGAACTGCTGCTGTAGGGACTTCGCAAAGCGTTCACGATTCCCCAGATACATGGCAACATTTTCGGGACTCAGCACTCCAGTGTTGTTGGCCTCATCATCCGTATCCTCTCCACCGGTCTCCTTGTCTTCAGCCACCAGGCCGTCCGAGTCCTTGCTCCCACTCGCTGCCTTGGCCGCATCCTCTTTCATCTCCTCCGCCGATTTCACGCCAGCAACATAGTCCATCATCATCTCGTACATCTGAAGCTTTGTCGTCTTGCCCTGGACCTTGACACGGCCCTGCGCGGTTGCATCGCTGGTGGAATCGCTGTAGAGCTTCCGGCGGAAGGAAGGGTTGTCGACGAGGAACTCGATAGCTTTGGCAATCCAGGCTGGGTTCTTCTCCCACGGAATGCTGTCACCCTTGGACCTCTTCCCATCCTCGACCTCGATGGTGTCGTCATCGTTCCCGTCCTCCGCTGCAGTCGCTTTGGCATCGGTCGCCTTTGTGGTCACCTTAGTGGTGGTCACTTTTCGAGAGGCCGCTTTCTGCTTCTTGATGACATCGCTGGTACCCTCGTTGGCGTTCTTCTTCTTCCTAGGATTGCCCATAGTGGATAGGAGAGAAAAGAGTGTAGAATAGGGGACAGTAACATGACAAGATGACATAACACGAGCTCATAAAAAGCCCATAAAAAGCTGACCGAAAAAAAGACCTCTGAGCATAAAAGGGCTCGAACGCTTTTATGCACCTGTTGCAAAAAAGGCGACTTTTTTATGAGACCCGTTTTTTGATGGACTCAAAAAAGGATCATAAAAGGATCGTAAAAACATCATAAAAACGCTTCGTGAAACACCCTAATCTGAGATCGCCATGTACTCTGCTTCGGTTGAAGACTGCGCAACAGTGCGCTGAAGTCTAGACTGCCAGCAAATAATCCCGTCTGCAAGTTTCGTGAAGAAACCAGTGGTAGACCTCCTCTTGATCGGATCAGCAGCCCAGTCTGAATTGCTAAATGCAATTAGCCCTCTATCCATCGCACCATTGAAAATGAGCGAATAATTCCTAGTACCAGCCAAATAGCGGCAGATATACAGCGCTTTATGGAGGTGGTCTTGGGACGGATTGGCAGCAAATTGTGACAATTTGGTCACAGCAAATGCAATGTCAGGACGTGTGCCTAGCATGATGAAGAGAAGAGATCCAATTACTGATTGGAATTTCTTCCTGAGCTCAGGATCGACTTCATCCTCGTTTGGCATTGGAACATATCCAGCCGGTAGAGGGGTCGCTGCGAACTTGGTGTTCTGCATCCCAAAGCGCTCTAGTACCTTGTCGAGATAGGGAGTCTGATCAATCTTGATCGAAGATCCTATTCTACTGAGGCGTACGCGCAAGAACTCTGGAGTATCTTCAGAATTGCGGCATTCCCATCGCTTGTTGAACTCAGCCTTGAGAAAGGCGAGGAGCTTCTTGTTCTTGGAGAAGAACAGTGCATCATCCACATAGACTATTATGACGGCTATGCTGCCATCAGAGTCCTTGTAGAAGAACACGCCGGCATCCGATGTCAGTCGGATCCAGCCCATGGCTTTCGTGGACTTGGTCAGCGCTTTCCACCATGCTAAAGCAGCTTGTTTGAGTCCATAGATTGCCTTGTGCAAGCGCATGACTTTGCGCTCTTGGCCTCTTGCCACAAAGCCTTCGGGTTGTTCCATGTAGACCTCTTCGTCAAGCTCTCCATAGAGAAAAGCCTTACTGACGTCGAGTCCAGACCAATGCCAATCATTTAGCGCTGCAAGCGCCATGACCAACTGGAACGTCTCATACCTGACGACAGGAGAGAATATCTTGTCATAGTCAACACCTTTGACTTGACTGAAACCCTTGGCAACTAGGCGGGCACGTTTTCGGCCATCAGATTTTTGGTCAAAGACCCAGCGACATCTGATAACCTTCCGTCCTTTTGGACGGTCCACAAGGGAATAGACCTTGCGCTGACAAAGTGCCTCTAACTCGTCGCGGCAAGCATCAATCCAACCTTTCTGTTGTTCAGAAGGCAACCGCTTGATATCGCGGAACGTCCAATCGCAAATTTTGGACGTATCAGGTAGGTTCTCATTTGGAACCGCTTTTGACAGCAGCGCCGTGATGAGCTCTACTCCCCCTTCCTGGCATAGCTTCTCCATGCGTGCATCCTCGTCTAGATCATCAGAAGCACCCGCGTTTGAGGAATCTGGTTGCGAGCTAGGGCCAGGAACCCCTGCATCAGCACAGGTTGATGGTTGAGATTGGGAGCTACCCTTATCTTCACCAACATACCGCTTCCATCCTCTGCTGTTCTGGATGTCACGGACTATATCCGTAGAGGTACGCTTTTCCCCATAGACATTTCCTGGACGTGTAGGCACATTCCGCTGGCGTGAAGACCTTCGAGGCTTGGGAGCTGGTGAAGCTTCCCAACTTGGTCGTGGAATTCTACTTCCACAAGTCCTCTGAGGTTCATCCCGATGCTCTGGCGGTGGGTCCTGACAATTATGACCGTTGTCACCATCATCATTTCATCGTACGGGAGGTGGTGGAGCCGGATCAGATGGCATGGGGAATGGAAAAGGATTATCTCCATATAGCCAATCTTCTCCGTCTACCTGTGGTGGATCTTGTGAATTCACTGGGTCATCACGTTCTGGAAATTCCTCTCCAACAGGAACGTGGGGTGGTCGATTGCTGTCAGGACAGCGGGGGAACAACTCCTCGTTGAACAATGCCTTGGTGGCGACAAACGTGGAATTATTTGTGTGCATGAATAAAAATCCTTTCACTCCATCAGGAATGCCCAAGTAGGTCATCAGCTCCGATTTGGGCGATAACTTGTTGGCACGCTTCTCATCAGGAATAAAGACGTATGCAGCACTACCAAAGACTCGGAGTTCAGAAACATCCAGTTTTTCCTTGTGAAGGGCTTCAAATGGAGTTTTCCATTTTAGACGCCTGATAGGTGTCATATTGTAGATCCATGTTGCATGTTTTATCGCAAATTCTCAATAAGAATTAGGAAGACAGGCAGTGAAGCGCATGGCTTCTGCCTTATCCATGATTGTACGATTGAAGCGCTCGGCATGCCCATTCTGCTGGTGAGCATATGGAGCACCCTTCTCCACTAGAATTCCTTGTTCCGCGAGAAATTCTTCCATTCCCATCCCCATAAATTCTCCCCCATTGTCAATATGCCACTTTTTGATGGTGACATTGAACTGGTTTTTGACCATCGCAATGAAATTGCGCATAGCCTGCTTGGCGTCGGATTTCTGCGCAAGGCATACTGTCCAGCCATAGGAGAGTGCTTCGTCGAAGAAGCTCATGAAGTAACGGTACTTGTGATAAGACACCGTGGGAAATTGTTTGAGATCTGAGTGGATCAAATCAAACGGATTCTCTGCTCGTTTTTCGGAAGGCAGGAAGGCACGTTGGTGCATTTTCCCTTGTGCGCATCCTTTACACGGTCGGGTCTCCTCGGGAAATACTAGGTCTTCTGGAAAGCCCTTGGTATTTTTCTTTGCCTGACGTAAAACGTCTTTCGACGGATGTGCAAATTGCCGGTGCATGATCTCATAATCCACCTTATAAACAGTGGACATGGATCGCACTGTCTCAGCTGTGCTAGGCTTCGACATCAGGAAGTACAAGGCTATGTCCTTCCCTAGAGTTCTAAACTCCATGATCAAGAGTGGGGACTTCCCTCAATGTAAACTGATCTGCGATTCGTCTCCACAAATGCGAGATCCTCCTTTGAGTAAGGAGCCCAAAGACATGAGACGACCATGTAATCCTGGCACTAGGTACACTGGATATATCTGAGAAGTCACCATAGTCTTTTCTCCATGCCTTGTGACGTAATGATCGATGAAGGCTGTTCCTCGACCAATAAGGGCAACATGTGTGTTCTTATCAGCGGTCTGAGCAACAATGGGATCTGAGAGTTTCTCATATCCAACCAGATCACTAATCTCCGATGTCACATGGAGAGATGCACCAGAATCGAGAAGCCATAGAGGCCCTAATTCATGATGATGATGATGTTTCCCCTTACACTTAGAGCAGGCAGCAAAATCGGAGTGCACACAGAATAGATTGGTACAAAAATCATGTGATCGAATCATCAACGAATTAAGTACAGAACCCGGGGCGGCGGTGATTACGCGCTCTGGCTGTGAGCAACAATCAGAATTGTGCATATGCCTAAGATGGCAGGGTACTTGCCTTTCGGCAGAAGGAGCGTCCATCTCCTTCATAAGGGCGTTGAAGTCTACGACCTCATCCCAATTGACGGGTTCAGCCTGGGCAAACTTGCTATCTCCAAACAGAAGATCAAGATCGTTCTGTTGGCCGGTGGCTATCTTGACATCGGGGATCTCCTCGATACGACTGCGTTTAGCAGGAGGACCACCATCCAGGGTGTGATTCGAGCCGGAAGCAACCAGAGATGGAGAACGCATGATTGCGTCCTCGCAGAGCATTCCTTTCTCATTGACTATCTTGTCAAGAGTCCGGAAGCGTTCTGCAGTCACTGTCACGTCCATCTTTTTGGTAAGCTCGAAGACCTTGCAAGTAGGCTTCTGGAACTCGGTGTCAATAATCCCATTGTTGTTAACGGGAGACTTCTCTTGAACCGCACGGATTTTAGGTCCATTGCGAGAGATGTGTGTGACATGCAAGATCATCGGCGCAGGGATAGACAGAGTGAGCAAGGCAATTGAACCGATAGTGAGGGAGCCAGTGATTTTGGAGACTCCATGGACATGACCATGATCGGCCTTGCCCTTGCCCTTGTTGTCCTTGTTCTTCCCACTGCGCTTGCCTCGACGGTTCTTCTTCTTTCCATCAGCCTTATCACCCTGATCGGGTGCAGAGCCAGAGCCCTGTTGCTGATTGGTAAATGAAGGGTCATTGCGCTTGTGCTTGGTATTGAACTTGGCCAAATGATTCTGGCTTTGTGACTGCTTCTGAGCAAAATGCTTTAAGAGAGCGTTGCAAACCACCGAGACTTTGATCTCGTCCTTGTCGTAAGTCTGCAGAACAGGCTCCGTGACAGAGGGAATCCGGGCTATGTTGAGAATGATCATTGCCCTGAGGAACTCAGGATTGATCAAAGACTCATTCTCCAGGCAAGTGAACGCCGTAGTGATCACCAGCAGCTGTGGATCCAGGTGCAACCCCACGTTGTACTTGGAGTTCAACGCGGCTTGGAAGTACGCGTACAGGTCGGTGCACTGAGCACCACCATATTGGGTCTTCAGATGCTCCCAGATCTTGGCAGCGGACACTATTTCGGTGGCAGGAATGTTAGCAATGACACCTTCAGTCAGGCCCAACTCAATGCTGCCTTTGGCCCTGAGGTCGTCATGCTTCCACTGCTTGATTTCCGATTTGTTGGTCACAGAGCCATCAGATGCTTTGACTTCGGTTGGCACTGTTTTGGTCAGCACATATGAGATCCCCTGATGCTCCAGATAGGACTCCATAGTTCCGGACCAGACAAGCCAGTGCTTCCCATCAAAGATGGAGACAGCATTGAAGATGTTGGAGTTGGACGACATGTTAGATCTGTGTGAGTGATCAGCATCAATCTAATCTGATAGATAAAATCAAAAATAAAGATGATCAGATCCTCATAGATCATAATCTCCTTCAGAGATCAATGCATCTGGATCAAGCGATGTAATTGCGATCCGGCATGGTTTCACCAGCGCTATGCAGCAGCTGAAATGAAAACAGATAGGCTAAAGACGCTGCTCATCGTTGCAGCCAGTGACGGTGCATACAATGAATGTCGCGGCCATTGAGGCGCAGACATAGCTCTTGGGGCCCATAACCTGTTGAGCACTGGGGAGAGCGTCTAGCAGTTCACCTGTGTGAGTGAGAGCTTAGTGTGGGCACTATGCGGGAGTAGTCAAGAGACTTGTATTAAAGGGTAATAGAGCCCTCCTTATATATGATACAGGGGGCCATTTGTGTCTATTTGGGACGAATTGATATGACTCTAGATGACACGTGATGGAGTCATAGATGTGTATCATGACATCCATCTTAACAGATGATATTTGATCAACAGTGGATAGTGTTGATGATTGCAAGGCATTCATACCACTACTGTGGATTGTTCTTAGAAGTTGACACTAGGTTTCAGACTTGTAGCAAAAGAAATACAACCTTGTTGCAACAAATTTCATAGAGTTGCAACCCCTGTCATAGTTTGACCACTTTTTCATCTTATCATTTACAATCTCATCTTATCTTGGCATGGATTATCTTATCACGGATCACGGCATCTGACGGTCCGGACTAGGGGTCTAGGGATTTTCTTTATCGATTCAAGGCTGCACGACGTATGTTCCAGAAGGTTCTACTACAACCCATGACCAGTGCTCCATGTGGTACATAGCCTTATGACTTATTAGTTGTAGATATGACTCAGACTGGATTTGGGTATAAATACTGTAGCTACTTGGTTGTATTCTCCAGTCTTCAAATTCACTTCTCTTTTCAACTATTGTTTTTGGTTGATTGTCACATAATTTGAGGACTCCCCTCATACCCTCCTACCTCTTACCTCCTACCCTGCATCCCGCACCACTACGCCTGCTATATCCTCTTAAACCCCTATCAACCAACTCACCCTTTTACCAAATCATCTAGTCGTTCTCTGCAATCGCAGTGAAGGGTTCATCTCGAGCAAACAGCCCCAGGCCACAGGTAACGTTGAGCCCAACCCAAGCCTTACGGTAGCTACAAGGAGTGCTGCGGAGACCTTTGGGAAAACGCACCTCGGGATCATCGGGCATGTGAAGAGCTAGGCCCGGGATCTTTTTGCTAGCAAAAGAACCCTCCCTCGAGTGCTTGTACAGCACACAAATCCACCATTTCGTACCGATTCCCACTGTCGTCTGGGAGTCCGTCCCCTCCCCCCATCATACCATCGTTGCTCGATCTGGCGCATCAAAACCAACCTGGGCCCTCCAATCCCTACCTCGCCCTCCCACCGCCTGAAGACAAGATCCCTGACCTCGACGAGTTGCCCTCCAAACAACCACCCTCACCCCCACCTACCACACCTGCTCCTACCATGTCAGGACACCACCGCATCACCCTCGCCACCAACCCCCCCTATTTCAATGGGGACAAGACTAAATACATGGGCTTCGTGGACTCGTGCACCACCTACATTGGGGCCTACCGGTTGAAGTTCTTGTAGGATGAAACAAAAATCCTCTTCATCCTCTCCTACCTCTGCAACAAGGGTGGCACAAGTTGCGCCGCCTCGAGATGGGCAATGAACTGGAAACAGCACAACTTCAAAAGCCTTAATGGACTGAAGGCTGGGGTCACCTCAACAACCTTCTTGGAGGAGCTTCAGAGGGCCTTCAGGGATACTAACACAGAGCAAGTTACTGCTGCTCGACTCATGGCCCTGCACCAGAACAAATGATCCTTTGCGGTGAAATGCTGAGGGCGTGCTCACAAGTGAATCTACTATGAAAGTAAACCCAAATATAAACACGTTCACACTCCTCGTAATCAGCTTCTCAGTGTGTGAAAGATGCGAGGGCTTCGGGGTGGACAGAGCACCAGTATCACAGCTCTCAATAGACGCAGATCCAATAGTCGCGGAAGACGAAGTCGACGACAAGGATATATATATAGCAAACAATGGTATCTCAACCAATATCTTCTATACGAGCACAACCAACACTAATACAATCCACAACCAACGATATAACAAGTCAGAGCTTAATACGAAGTATTAAGATCCCTTGTAGCGACAGCGTCTAGATGGCGACGCAAAGCCCAAATATCAAGTCGACGCACTGCCAACCGATACAACCAATATACTGAGTCGACGCACTGCCAACTAGTAGAACCAAAATGTCAAGTCGACGCACTGCCAACTGACACAACCAAAAGTACTGAGTCGACGCACTGCCAACTAGTAAACCAAAATGCCGCGTCGACGCACTGCCAACTAACAGCCAATATCCAATGTCCAAAACCCGAGCACAACTTGTCGACGCACTGCCAAGCAAGAAGTGTGGAACCAAAGTTCTCAAGTCGACGCACTGCCAACTGACCAAAACAACCCGAGCACAACTAGTCAACGCACTGCCAAGCTAGAGGTGTGGAACGATCTCAACAAAGCCCGAAGGCGACGACACTAAATGCCGCGACTAAACCAGATGCGGCGAATCCGACTTTCTGATGTCTCAACTCAAACTCGAATCACAGTAGCTACAAGTGCTCAGGGAGCAACTCGTCGCGACCGGGCAGGGGTAGCAGAACTTCTTAGGGTGGAATCACGCGGCACGCAAATTGTACAAAACAATCTGAAATGAGAGTGATTCACAGTCCGGGGGAAAGCTTCTTAATACAAAGAAACGTCGTGCTACTTATACTGTCTACGACGATGCTTAGTAAAGTCCTGTACAACTGCATAGTAGCTACGCTATCTAAGATCGGTTGCCTTTTAGGGTAATTGAAAGTTGAACGATCGGACAGGCCCTGAGTGATCAGGACCCCGCCCCATTGTCCATATGATACTTTTGATGTGGGCCAACTCACCGCGTCATACTTTTGGAATACGACGTGCTGGATTGGCCAACGGGTATGTCTTGGCATGTGAGACCAACGTGGGCGCCCCAAGAAGCCGTATGGCCCTAGGCACGCCAGTCGTCCCCCACATGGTTCGGTTCACGGATCTAGCCGTGTCGGTTTCTAGTGTGTTTGGGTATGGGCGCGACTCGCCGTGACACTTGGAAGTGTCACCGCGACGCGTCCACAGTGTCCCGTGATCGAATGGATCCTGACATGTGACAAGTCGTCGTCGTGGCATGATCTGAGGAAACGTCCAACCCAAAACTGGGAGTTGCCGCGACAAGATTGGTTCAATCTCGTAGCGCCAAGTCCTGTCCAGTAGTAGTTGTATTATTGAAAACGTCGCGCCTTGCTCAGCCCTTCAGCCCAAGTTCCCATCTGCAGAGAATGACCCTTTTTGAGAAGTCGACGCAACGACAGATCCCTTTTGGGGGAATGGTCGCGGTCCAAGCGTTCGTCACTAATGGCCCTGAGCCTGGTGTAGACTCATAAGACCAGTTCCACAGTAGTGGTCTGACTGCCTTGCTATCGTTGACACTATCCACAGTCGTCGACTGGGCAGTAGACCCATAAGTCCTACTGAGCGCAACACTGTCAACCGCGACACGATACACCGAATGGTTCAAGAGTAAACTCTGTAAAAAGCGCAAAAATACACCCTTACAGAGCTGGTGCAGAGCACGTCTGGTAGCCAGCCTATCATCTCCCAGGAACACTAATTTTGACCTCCTGGTCAATCCCGCGACAGTCTCACTGCGTCAGGTCTAAGTCCAACAGTCGACGTCTCATTCATTTATTATTAAAGCCGCGGAGACATAGAGTTATGTTCCCACGTCTTATTCATTTGGTTGTTCGGTTCCTTCCGTGATCTGCCGCGATCAAACTTCTTCCGGCATGTTCACCATATAACTGCCCTCAATTTTCAGGGTCGAGAGTCTCCCTAGTACGAGACACTCTTGCCTTTTGACCACCATGTCCGCGTCCGACCAGAGCCCCCGCCCCCAAGACAACAACCGTGAGTGACGCCCAAGACGATTACCGCGACTTTTCAACCACGCTAACCGTCCATCAGCCGTCACCGAATCAGCTGTCCCGGGAGCAAACCTGCCTGCCATCGACTGGCGGCAGTTCATGCCGTCAGTCAAGGTCTCTCTCATGGCTTGTCGATCCAACTCACCACCTGCCTAGCCCCGAGGCTTACAACCAGATGTTGCGGCAGATGGCCGTCGACGTCCGCCAGATCCAACAGGTGAGCTCTGTTCTAAGCCCGCTGGAGCGAGCAGTCACGGCGATCAATGATTGCCGCGTCTGTTCGCTTTGGCCTTCCATTCTTTTCACTAACGTAAGGGCTAGCCGGCGTCTACGCCCTTGACCACCAACGCTCCAGTCGAGGAGTCGTCGCCGCCGAAGAAACGCAAACGCGTCGTCGAACCCGTACGTGTACTCTGTGTCGTTCGTTTCACTATGTTCTGATCGACTTCCAGGCGGCTCCAACCGAGCAAGTCGCCGCTCCTTCGTCGTCCCGGCCTGCCAAGCAGAAGGGGAAGAGTGACGGCTCCAAGTCGCAGGCCCCTGCCGCCGTCGCAGGCAGCAAGGTCGCCGTCGCCCAGAAGTCGAGCGAGAAGTCGCACGGGAAGCGACCCAAGGCGACTCCTGCCAAGGAGCCCAAGGCGTCGTCCCATGCGCCTACTCGTAAGTGGCTCTTTCTTTTCATTCACCAGAGTCGCGGGGACTTATTTGTCGTAGCCGCTACCTCGGTCCCTGCTCCACAGGGATCACCTCCCAAGCGCGTCCACAAGAAGACGCACGCAGGTGTGTGCACCCTATGTCTTATTTCGTTGATCTTGAGACTAACCACTTGGTCCCTCCCAGCCCGGATCCAAGCACAGCCTGTGCAGCCCGAGTCCCTCAGCGATGAGGAAGCCGCCGCCGTCGCCGACACTGCGATGGATGTCGACGACGAGGGGGTTCAGGAGGGAGACGCGTCCCCGGCCGACGAGCTGGCCCTTCAGGTAAGTGACCCAGTTCGTCGATCGCGGTTCCTTCGTCTCATGGTTGGTTTGTTTTTGACAGGGGCCCAAGTCCAAGGGGAAAGCGCGATCGAATCTGAGTACGTTTTTCCTCTTGTCCCCCCTCTGTCGTTTACTCATACTTTCGTAGCCCCGTCCGTCATTGTCATGGACGACACCTCCGAAAGCGGAGAGGAGACCGGCGACTTCGTCGTGGCCAAGAAGCAGGTCAGCGAGACCCGCGTCAAGCCCAAGGTAAGCCGACCCCTTTTTCCCAGACCACGCCCCTTAATCCAGCTTTTTAGCCAATCAAGAAGGTCGCGGATGGATCATCCAAGTCGACCAAGTCCGTGCCTCCCCATCCGGTGCCGAAGGTGGAGGCCAGTCGCAAGGCGAGCGCCCCGCGAGCGACGACTACCCCGACCCCAGTGGCTAAGGTGAGACACAAATCTTGGGTCCCAGACGTCGACTAACTCAATTTTCTTTCTTTTCTAGGTTGCCCAGGCGGCTCCCGCTGCTACCAAGACTCCACGCAGTGAGTTGGGCAGGGTGGCCGCGACCCTTGGTCGCGAGCGGAGTGTTGCGGCGGCCAAGGCCGAGCTCAAGGCCCAGAAGGCAGAAAAGTCCGTTGCGGCGGCCAAGAAGAAATCTGACTCGGTGAGTCGCGACTTTTCTTGTCGTCGACTTCTTACTGACTTGACTGTTTCTAGACTCCTGCAAAGGCGTCGGCTCCCACGCCCCAAGCTCCGTTCACTCCCGCCGCTTACGACACCGAGGCGCTCCTTTCGGTGGCACGCCAAGGGTTCGCGGGGAAGTTGGAAAGGGCCGGCGTCGAGGTGCCAACAGACTTCGTGCGTTCCTTTATCTTTTTCTGCCATGCCTCGACGACTGATTCCCTTTTCATAGGAGGTCGCGCCAAGGCCCTGCGCGATGTGCGTGACGCGGCAGCGCGTCTGCTTCAAGAGCGTCGACGGGCGCCACGGCAATCGGTGCGCCCCGTGCGTGCTCCATAAACAGACTTGCACCAACGGCTACAAGCCCGCGGAGCAGCTGCATATGGGGCAACGCTTCGGGTATATCGCGCAGATGAGCGCGGATGGTACGAGTCCGCTCTCTTCGTTCATTTCTATTTTTGATCGTTTCTGACGACGTCTTCAGATCTCAACAAGTCCGCCAACCGTCTTGCCGACACCTTGGACGCGTACGGCGGGCTTCTTCGCACGGCCAACGAGATCCGCGTCCTGGCCATTGGCCAGTTCCGTGATTTCGTTGGTCAGCTGAAGGAGCACTTCGACGACGGCTCGGACGAACGCATCAAGGCGATGTTCGTTCACACCGCGACCGAGATCGACGCCGCCGAGTTGGCCGACATCCGCAAGGGTGTTCGGATGATCTTGGCCCACGGGGACTTGTTGGATGGCGAGGCGAACAAGCGGTTCGCGGCACCCCCTGCTTTCTTTGATCCGTTTTTCTATCGCGAGATGGAAAAGATGGAGAAGCAGTTCCAGAGGGAGATCGAGAAGGCCCAGGAATTTGACAAGTCGGACCCCGCGACCATCCAGGATCAAGCCTTCCAGCCCCTCGAGGACCACGAGATCGACGTCGCGCACTTGGCGAGTAGTTGCACCCGTGCGCCCTCTTCGTCGCCCCAGCCTTCGCCATCGCCGCCTCCCGTTGCGTCGTCGTCCCAAGCCGTCTTACAGGTCTTGGATTTTTCCGACAACTACAGCGAGACCTCGGCCGAGTCCACCACGGCCGATTCGGGTGAAGACGCGGAGGGTGAAGAAGACGGGTCTGCCGGCGACGAGAACGCCGACGACGGGAAAGTCGACGACGAGAACGTCGACGACGAGGGCTCCGTCGCCGCGGGTGAGACTGCCATGGAGGTGGATGAGCAGTAGACCAGCTCGTTCCACCGTCCGTGAACGTTGCGGCCCGTTTTTATTTATTACATTGCATCAACGTATCGTACTGTCGTCGTACAACCCAATCGATCTATCCTGCTGCCTGAGTCGTCGTCGCGTGAACTTTTAAGTCTAAATTTTCAAAATTCTTGGAAGAATTTTCTTGAAACATTTTGAAAAAGTCCCGGACCCCGTCCTCAGTAGCGTCATTGGATTTTCCACTTTCCAGCACATGGGTCCAAGGGGTGTGCACGTTGTTGCGCACCTCAATTTCCAATGTGTGGACTTCTGCGGACTCTGTGGCTGATCTTTCGTAAGATCTGCCCTCTCCCAGGAACACAGATCTAAGCCGTCCTCGGCTTATCTGATGCGCGACTAGAAAAGTTTTTCCAGAGTCGACGATATAAAGTCTGGGTGGGCTCGACAGATTATGTCCAGTCCCATTCTCAGTCCTTATTTCGTTCCCATTCTTTCTCTCTATCCAGGCCTCGCTATGTCCGCATTTCCTCTCCCCCAAGACTTCGCATCACTCGTCGCGTCGTGGAAGAAGGCTAAGCCTTCTCTCGCAGCGATGAACAAGCTGGGTCTAGGCGGTTCCGAGGGCATCCTCAGCGTTGGCAAGGATATCTTCTTTGTTCGAGTACGTTGTTTTGTGATGGCGTGTCGCGGCGATTATCTTATCTCGTCGACAGACCCGCTTCCAAGCTAGCTCGTTTGCTGCTCAAGATCCTCCCCGCGACGTTTTGGATTGTCTCGAGGAGGCCACCACGCTCGCTCTGTCTCAGACGGAACTGCTCAAAGAAGTTCCTGAGAAGCAGCGCGACGCCTCTCAGACTAAGGCCGTCAACAAGTATCGAGCCTATCTGATTTGGCATGAGTCCCTTGTCGCGGCGATTATCAGCATGCGACAGGCTCAGGAGAGCATCCCACGTCCTGCCGCGACTCCGTCGTCGTCTGGAAAGGCCAAGGTATGATTCCCAGTCTCTGTCCAGATTTTCTTACGGATATTGTTGCAAAGGCCGAAGACCCTGTTCCTGAGGCTTCAGGCTCAACTCCTGCCATTGACATTGATTCAGACGTCGAGATGGAGGCCCCCACTCCTGTTCAAGAGAAGGTGCGTCCGTCTTGAGTCTTGCCGAGCACAGGTTGATTTTTCTCAGACCCCGCGACCATCTACTCGCAAGACCGTTGCAGGACGGTCTGGTTCTCGATCGGTCGACGGATCTGGTCATGACGACTCCGTAGGGCTCGCGGACGTCTATGGGACTATCATTCGACTCATAGACGATGTCAGGGGACGCCGCGCTCCTTGGGCACGTGACCATGCACGTGACCCACTGCGCCCTCTCTGCCGACCCGTGCCTGCTCACCTGTCGATCACCCAGCCTCCTCCTCCTCCTCCGATCCTCATCTCCATCCATGCCGACATCCGCCCTCTCCCTCCTTCTCCCGGCCATCTCCCTCAAATCCCCGCAAGCGGTCTAGCCAAGCCCGATTCCTTGCACCAGGGAGTGCTACTGCCGTACGCACTCCTCCCCCTTCACTTCGGCCTTCTCCCCGCGGATGTGGTCTACTGCCGTACAGGCTCGTACCAGATGCCCTTGCGCTCATCCGCACCACCCCTCTTCCCAGTCGGGCATTGGTCCTCGCCTCCAATGTCTCCACTGGCCGGCCCGGCACTGGCCTGGCCACTGGGCTCCTCCAGTGTGGCCTTCCACTGTTGGTGTCTCAGGAGCTGGCCATCACTGGCCCCTCTGAGCCACTCACTATCTTATCTGGGTTTGTCATTATCTACTTGTCATCTGCCATTGTTCCATGGCAGTGATATCCCATCATCATCGGTCACTTGTCACAGCTGACTATATAGTGTGACACCTGGGCACATGGATCCTTGAACCGTTCTCTAAGGATCCCCCTCTGTGCTCAGGTGAGTAGTATACCTCCCTTGTATTTGATAGTCTCTAAGGATCCCCCTCTGTGCTCAGACTCATGTGAGGTTGTTGTGTGCTGTGTGCTCTCTTCCTTCGGGCTGGCAGGAGTTGCCCTTACAGCAGAACGGTTCCACCCCATTGGACTCCACCCAGCTGAGCGTCAGGACAGTGGCAGTCTATGGCGCCCTGTTGCTGCGCACTGGTGTGGCCTCCAAGCCGGCTGGCGGCTAGTGGTTTTGTAATTGGTGTGTCCCTGTCGAGTCCCTGGTAGTGTTAACTGGTCCACTCCATACATCGCATACGCATCACCCACGAACCCCCGGTCATCCCCCCCCTCCTCTTCCTCCCCCCTCATCTCCCTGGCCTACTGCCGTCGAGGCTCGTGCCATCCGACTCCGACCTCCTCCCCCCTCGTTCCCCTCCTGGATTTGGGACTTGGCCCCCCTCTCTCTCCCCCCTCCTGGCTGGATGTTGGTTCTGTGGATTGGTGGATTTGGATGGCTGAGCTGGGTTGGATGAGTTGGTGGTGGGATGACTGTCATATGTGCCCTGGTCTCTGGTTGGGTCCTTGTGCCCTAGATATGTGATTCTGCTCCTCTCCTATGCTGCTGAACACATTCTACCCAACCTGCTCTACTCCCCCTCCCCCATGGGCACCTCTGTGAAGCTGGACCCCCTGGTCTTGTGTTCCCTGCCTTCCCACCTGCCTCTACCCCTCTCCACCTCCTAGCTGGCTGCAGCCCTGCTCTGCCTGGGTGCCCTCTGTGTGCCCTCTCTCCATCCCTCCCATGGACTCCCCTCCCCCTGCCCCCTGCCAGCCCCACTCCCCCAGAGCATTTTCGAGTTTTTGGGGCAGTGGCAGTGCTCGGGTTTCCCACGCTGTCAAAAACCCGGCCATCCTCGGGCTTGCTGGCAGTGGCAGTTTCTAGTCACCTGGCTGTTCTCTCAGCTGACCCCCATCACCCCCGCCCTCTGTGGCAGTGCCCCGCTCCTTGCGCAGCCACCGCGCCCCGCCCCTGCGCAGCCACCCCGCTCCCCGCCCTCTGCACAGCCACCTGCCTCTCCCCTTTGGCAGAGTTTGGTCCGCTCTCTGCTCCTGTGACCTCATGGCTGTGCTCTGGATCCCCACACTGCCACCTGTCTCCAGTGGCAGTGCACTGGCATAGCCACAGTGACAGCCCATTGCCTTTGAGGCAGTCTGCTGTCTTGTGTAGCCACACTGTTGGTGCTCTGCCCCTAGGGCAGTCTGCCACTCTGTGAGCTGCTGCTGTGTGCTGTGTCATGTGCAGGGAGTCATGTGATGTGTGGCTGCGCTATGTCACATGCATATCACGTGACCGTCCTTTCAGTCATGTGACCGACATGTCACGTGATCCGTGGCTGCGTCCCAGGCACCATTTCTGCTGCGCTTTTTCGTGGCTGTGATGGGACCCTAGGCTTGGGTTCCTCTGTGATGTGATGGATCTGGCATTGCCTGCTCATAGCTGCCGCTCTCTGCTGGGTCTGGGTCTTTCCTCATCGTGCGCTGGGCCATCCGGCCTCCTCTCTTCTGCTGCTTCCTTGCGTCCTTGGGTCCGCGCTCCTATGCCGCCAGGCTCTCTCTGCCCATCCAGGCCTACTTCTTGGTTGCTGCCCACGCTCGTTGTGTGTTATCGCAGGTGGGCTGCAACCTTGAAGGGGGGATTGTCCATTGTCCCCCATGACCATCCATTGGTCACTTGGCACCTGCTTCTCTGCAGGATCGGTTCGGATGGAGCACCCCTTGCTCTATCCCCAGCTGATTGTGATGTCGCACCTGGTGCAGCGGACCCTCTCCCTCCGTCCCCTCTCCTCTGCACTCCTCCCTCTGTTCCCATTGTCTCCGCCTTGGTCCATGACCTCTCCCCCCGCTGTCTCGCCTCTACGCACGTCTCCACGGGCATATACCCCCGGCTTTGGCCGGCGGAACATCCGCTACGTGCCTCCGCTGTTGTGCGAGGCCTTGCGCTAACCGTGTGATGGCTGGCCCCCTTGGCCGGCTTGTTACGTCTTGAGCGTCAGAGCAGTCGGTCCTTCTGTTGGCTCTGTCCCCCCTACGTGTGTCTCCATGGGCGTATACCCCTGGCTTCGGCCGGCGGAACATCTGCTACGTGCCTCCGCTGTTGTGCGAGGCCTTGCACTAACCATGTGATGGCTGGCTTGCTGTTGTGGCCGGCCTGTTACACCTTGGCTCCGGACATCCACGGCAGGTGGTAGACCCGTGCATCACCCGCCGACCCCATCTATTAGGTGGCTGGTGCACGCAACATCCCTCCCTTCTGCATCCGATACGTGCCTTTTTTTTCGGTTGCCTCTATTGCTGCTGTGCAGCTGGGACAACCGATTGGTGCGTCGAGGGCGCCGCACCTTGAAGGGGGGATGAAGGGGCAGTGGAGGGAAGCGACCGCAAGGGAGCTTCTCTCTACAAGTGGGACGACTTCAGGAGTCCTGGTTGCCCTTACAGGCACCTGAGCTTCTGGGAGGAGCAGAGTGACGACCACCCTGACCATAGGGAAGGTTGTGGTACAGCCACACATGCATAGCTGTGGGGCTGGACCTTAGAGCGGGACAGTGACCAACCACTAGGTCATAGGGAGCTGACACGCAGCTCAGTGACGACGCACCGGACGACAGAGTAGGATGCGCAGCATCCCACTGGAGTAGTGTGTCCTTCTTTTTCCCCACCCACCCTCCCCTTTCTCCCATCTGCTTCGCGCTGCCTACGTCGGGACGCCGTAGCTTGAAGGGGAGATGATGTCAGGGGACGCCGCGCTCCTTGGGCACGTGACCATGCACGTGACCCACTGCGCCCTCTCTGCCGACCCGTGCCTGCTCACCTGTCGATCACCCAGCCTCCTCCTCCTCCTCCGATCCTCATCTCCATCCATGCCGACATCCGCCCTCTCCCTCCTTCTCCCGGCCATCTCCCTCAAATCCCCGCAAGCGGTCTAGCCAAGCCCGATTCCTTGCACCAGGGAGTGCTACTGCCGTACGCACTCCTCCCCCTTCACTTCGGCCTTCTCCCCGCGGATGTGGTCTACTGCCGTACAGGCTCGTACCAGATGCCCTTGCGCTCATCCGCACCACCCCTCTTCCCAGTCGGGCATTGGTCCTCGCCTCCAATGTCTCCACTGGCCGGCCCGGCACTGGCCTGGCCACTGGGCTCCTCCAGTGTGGCCTTCCACTGTTGGTGTCTCAGGAGCTGGCCATCACTGGCCCCTCTGAGCCACTCACTATCTTATCTGGGTTTGTCATTATCTACTTGTCATCTGCCATTGTTCCATGGCAGTGATATCCCATCATCATCGGTCACTTGTCACAGCTGACTATATAGTGTGACACCTGGGCACATGGATCCTTGAACCGTTCTCTAAGGATCCCCCTCTGTGCTCAGGTGAGTAGTATACCTCCCTTGTATTTGATAGTCTCTAAGGATCCCCCTCTGTGCTCAGACTCATGTGAGGTTGTTGTGTGCTGTGTGCTCTCTTCCTTCGGGCTGGCAGGAGTTGCCCTTACAGACGAGCACGATAGGTCGATGCGTCTTCTCAGCGCCAAAATGTCGAAGCTTCACGCGGAGCAGATGGAGGCTCTAGGGAGCTGTCTCCAGAGTTTCCAGACGTGGGTTTCACTCAGTCGCGGCGACTACATTTCTGACCAATTACCCAGCCATCGTTCGTTGTCACCGGCTCGAAGAGGCAGCGACTCAGCAACAGTACCACTGATGCGGCCCCGGGTGAGTCTCGCAGTTATATTCCCGTATCGCGACACTTCGCTAACCGATTGGCAGCGTCCGCGTCCGACCGAAGGTTTATTGCGGACCGAGTGCACCGACATCAACTGTACCGGTTGCGGCGGTCCATTCCACTCGAGCTCCTCATCGAGGAACGCGACTACGTCACGTCGCGGCTAGAGGAATGGAAGACCGCGCTCAAGGACGTCAAGGAAGCCATTGACCTCTCGATGTCGAAGAATGCGGCCTAATCTTTTCATATTTTGTTCTATATGCACTCTCCTTCCATATGTCTCTCTTTTCTCATGTCACTTATTTATGAAGTCGCGTCTCTTCTTCTCGCGCACCTCCTTTATGACCTTTTTCTTTTAGATACAACCCAGTATAGTACTTAGGTACCAGCTAGCACCCAAGCAATATATTGAATTCTGTCTAAAATCCGAGATAAGCGACGTCTTCGCCGTGCGAGAGCCTGCCGCGACAGTCACTTGCGCGCCAGACTTTCACTCGACAGAAGCTGGATCCTCTACAGGGTCGTCGTCGTCGTCACTATCTGAGTTCTTGAGTTTCACACCTTCGAACTGGTAGTCGCGGACGTCAGATATTTCTTCTACCAACTCATCGAGTTTAGCAGGCGAAATATCTATCAGCTTCTTTATATCTTCGGAGAGTGTCAACTTCTGTCTTGCCAAATAGGGTATTACTCTGAACGCCGCGACTTTCGCATGGAACATCGCACCGTTCATTTCACAGACTAAGTAAGAACCCCCTTTGGTCTTTCGAACTACAATCATGGGCCCAAGATATCTAGCTTTCATCTTGTTGTCCAATGATTTTTCAATAGCTGTGTTCCTGACCAACACTAAGTCCCCTGGCACAAACTTGTAATCCTTGATCACATGTTTGTACTCGAGTTCGTAGCGTTGAACCATCTTTAGTTTGGCGTCGCTGACGCGGCTGCGCATATCTTCAATATGGTCGGCGTGTTTCGCTAGAGCGCGTGCCCTGAGACCAACGAGATCCGCAGAGTCAACGATCTGGTCAGGATATTCGACTAGCCACGTAGCTTCGACTATATCCAGAGGGATGGTAGGGTGGGCCCCACATACTGCGAAGTATGGTGAGCAACCCAGCCCGCGACGCACTGTAATTCTATCCGCCCACAAGACTTGTGGGAAGAACCAAAACCATTTGGAGGCGTTTCCCCCTGTAGCTTTGTACAGTGACTGTCGAATGTCCCAATGACCTCTTTCAACAGTGCCATTCGCTTGGGAATTGTAAGGAGATATCCTTATTCCCTTGATACCATATTTCTTTTGTAACCAATTCAACGCCGCGACAAATTGTCCTGCATTATCGGTTACAATCCACTTAGGACACCCCCAGCGACACACTATGTCTTCGAGTAAGGAACGCGCGATCGCCTTGGCGTTGTCAGCCTGCAGCGGTCGCGCTTCCACGTAGCGGGTCAAAGAATCCCTTGCCGCGACGACATATCTGTATCCGTTGGAAGGCGTTCCCATAATCATGACGTCCGTATGTATCTTTTGAAATACACTTGGAGTCATAGTCGGCGTCGGTGGAGTCCGGAGGAGAGTTTTCTGACGGACTTGGCAGCTATGACAAGTCTTTATCCACCAGTCGACGTCCCTTTCCATCTCTGGCCACCAAAACCGAGTTTCCAACAGGCTCTTAGTGCTGAAAAGACCCTTATGACCCAGCGCGTCGTGACACGCCTTCATCATATAAGTCCTGTGGTGTTTGTCCACGACCAGTCTATGAATCCCATTGGTCGATCTCTTGTACATTTTTCCATCTTTGAGGAAAAACTGTCGCGAGAATTTGAGAAACGATCTGAACCGTTTGTCTGTCATTTCAGGCCTTACAGAAGTGTCTTTCAGCCACTTCCTAGCCATTACCAACTTATTGTCCTGTTCGATCCCTGTGCCAGTCCGGTGATCCTCAATATAGGGATCCTCAGGATTGTCGCGCAGTTCAAGATCAGGCAAAAGCGGTTCTCCGTTTGCCACATCGTTCAACATGAAGACTGGGACGACGAGCCCTTGAGCGTCATATGCGTCTTTGACACGCCGATTCTCAGCGCGACGAGAGTCGCAAGCTTCGACTAGCTCTTTGGATATGTCGTCGACCGACTCAGCACACCCGACCATAGAGTTAAGGTAGCCACCTCTAGTGTCAATATCCCTTTTGAACTCTTCAAAGTCTAATGGTTGTTCTGTGTCGTAGTCCCAATTTTCGTTGTTCTCTGGTGGTGGCTCGTCGAAGATTTCCTCTTCGTCATTGGGATACTCTTCGTCTCCAGGTGCAGGTCGTCGTCGCGACAAGCCATCTGGTGAGAAGGTGATTCCTCTGACATGTTTCAAGGTAAACTGAAACATGAGGATCTCTTCAGCCCAACGGTTGATGTTTGCATTTGGTAGGTTACCAACGTTCCTTAGCATGCCTGCCAAGTATAGCGCGTCGGTCTCGACTACCAATTTCCTACAACCAAGAAGCCAGTGAGCCATGGCTTGAAGCACGCGCTTCACACCATAAAGTTCACGCTTCGGTTGAGAAAACCTAGCTTCTCTTTCTGTAAGTGGGATACTCCCAAATTTCGCGTAATAGACCTTCTTTGGATCATCTGGGTCGCGCTGGTAAATTTCGAAACCCGCGGCCATCCAGGATGTGTCTATTGCGACGACAATCTCAGAGTCCCACTCGTAGTTCAGAGGCTTAAGCGACGGACAGACTTGTATCGCGTCTTTAAGTCTTTGAAATGCGAGTTTCTGTTTGTCACCCCATTCAAAATGCGCGTTCTTGTTCACTAGTCTCTGAATTGGTCGCGCCATTTCAGAAAATCCTCTAATGAACATCCGCATGACCCCAATCGTGCCCATGAATTGTCGAACCTCCGAGACGTCTCTCAAGTCTGGCCAACGCATGATTACACCAACTCTGTCCGCGTCAGGTTTTCTACCTTCAAACGAACAGATATGGCCAACCACAGCGAACTCGTCGGCGCAAACCACCGACTTGGTACCAGACAGAGTCGCGCCACAGTAGCCGATTCTGTGCACGACGCGGTTCACATTCTGAAAGTGCTCCCATACGAAGCGACGGATCCCAGGATTTTCTCGAATCGTTTCACAGGTTCCATCGGGTAACAGATACCTGGTTCCAGGTCCTCGAACGGGTACGTCGTCGATGTATGGAATAGTAACATGAGGAATTTCGTCTTTCAAAATGAAAGTAACGTCCTCATGGAATATGGGTACTGAGTTGGTCCATCCTTGTGGGAGTTTGACCAACCTCAGTGCACCGAACGGTGACTGGAATGTAGTCAAGTCGCGACTAGCTGGATCGATGTCACGCTGGTCGTAGCCTGAGTACAAATCTAGCGCAGCACCACAGGCGCGACCGGCGAAGTGGTTTGCTAACTCCTCTGTCGCGGGTGGCAATCCTGAATGTGCGATAGTTATTGCATTGAGTGGTTCAAGTGAGTGCACCAGTCTGATGCTCTTCCCATCCTTCTTAAGTACAGCAAAGAACTTGCTTCGATAAGAGGAATTGGAAGGTTCGTAGACCTGGGCCGCGATTTTGTCTTTTATGACCTTGCACACTTGATCGAACATGCCGCGAGGTATAGGAATATTTCCCTCGCGATATGCTGTATGGGGAACTGTCGCGATCTTGACAGGAGGAAATATATCCTGTCTCAATGCGCCACGCTCTTCATCATTGAACGCGAAACTCTGATTGTGAAGCATATAGAAGTGCATGAGCAACTTCCGTTCTTCTGGTAATAAGAAGTCCCCTTTGTGTAGCTTGTCCACAATCTCCCTGCGTTCCGCCGTGAATCTACCAGTTGGGGTAAAATCAGGTGGTCGCGGGTCTAGAGTAGGTAGCGTATCCAAAGGATCTCCCACCATTTCTCGAATTATTCGGTCGTCCTCAGAACCCATAGTGTACACTGGTCTGACTTTCTGGTCTACAGGTTTGTATTTCTTCCCTGCGAACACAGAGTATTTGTCGCGACTAGAAGAGTCGTCGTCTAGTACACTCCAAGTACCAACAGTCAGTTTTTCCGTTGCCGCGTCTGAGAGTCTTTCATTCATATATGAATGAAACAAAGTCGACGCAGCGACGTCTTTCTTCATTTCCTTGTCTTCTTTCGACAACAAGATATATGCTTCTACTAGCTCAGTTTGGGTAAACTGGCCACTAGAACACGGCTTTCTTAGATCCTCGAACACTACATTCCCATCCTTTCCCAACGACACAGTCACCGCGACTTCTTCTCCTTGACTCAACCTGGTCAATTCCTCGAAGCTCTTTGAAAATCCCGTTCAGGGTTCGGTTCGTCTGGACTGGTCGTCGGTTTCGACGAACTGTAGGGCTCGGTAGATCCGTCGTTGTTTCTAGTGTTACGCGGCAAGTCGTCTGCACGACGTGGCTGCGTAGCCATTGCACAACGTGTCTTTAAATTGGGATCGCGCATGGTGATTATCTGGCTGCCGTCAGCCGCGTTCTTGATATTGCTTTCTGTCGCGATATCAAATGGTCTGCCGAGTAACACCTTGTAAGCTGGACTTTCCAAAATGTGCACTTGCAGGTAGACCAGGATGGTCCCAAACCTGAAGGGTACATTTCTCGCTAATCCCAGTGACTTAGAGATAGATCCATTTGCACTTTCCATATAGATGACGACTTTTGGGTCCCAGCTCAATTGTGCGTCGACGGCCTCTGAGAAAGCCATCGATACAATCTGAGATCCACTGTCTAGGATGCAGTCCGTGTCGAGATGCGCGTTAATCCGTCCGTTTATCGTTCTGAGAGCAGCCGACGAATCACCAACATAGACATGTCTTGGGTTCTCATTAGAGGGTATCGACTCCAAGTACATCTCATATGGGTCCGTCGCGACAACTGCGCCAATGGGAATTTCTCCTTCAACTGTGTTATGATAGAACACAGGCTCGGGTAATTTCTTAGCACTGACTAGGTTGTAGCTCAGTTCTCCATTCCAAACGTCTTCAACAACGCAACCAGTTTCTTGAAGCATAGACTTCTGAACCGGTACTCGTTTCTTCGAAGAGTCCTTCAGGATGGAGTCGCGGACAGTCCCCGAAACTGCTAGGAGTTCACCCACAGTGACGTCGACTGACGCGTTTTTCATTTTGTCGTAGACTGCTTCTGCCACAGCCTTCTTTTGAATCGGTGCACGCAACTGGTATTTATCTGGAACGCGCGCTTTTGAAGAATGTACTGGTTCTTGTAGAACAGGCTTGACTTTCTCAAACGGTAGTTCCTTTCTCTTTTCGACGTTGCCGCGCACTGATTCCTCATCATCGTCGCTATCACTAACTTCTTCAATAGTCACAGGTTTTCTCGGTTTCTCTCGTCGCTCAGCTCGTTTATCATGGTCCTCAGAGGGCTTGGCTGAGTTTGTGGGTTTAGCCCCCTTCCTTGAACCATTTAGAAACCCGAGTTGTTATCGTCGCGCTCAGGTTGGCTATTCGCACCTCGACGGGTTTGAATGAACTGCTCCTGAGTCTGACGATAACCACTGTTCATGTTGTTGAAGTAGCCGGCCATGGCGTCGGTCATGGCTTTCTGCATGAACTGGCCCATGGCACTTTCCATTGCATTACTGGTCGAGCCAGATGCAGTTCTTTGAGTCTTTGGCTCAGCGCGACTCTCTGGAATTGGTCGCGACGACTTCCTCTCGTATTGGACGAGTTGACTTCGAAGGGAGCGTATTTCATCTGCCACTTCTTCAGGGTAGTCGGACATATCATCATTGTCGCGGCTATCGAACTGATCCAAGTAGTAGGAGTCCTGGAAGTTGACGGATTTGCCCTTCTTCTTCCAATAAGCCTCTACTTGTTGTCCCTGAGTCCCTTCTCCATTTGGTAGGAAACTGTCGTCGAAGAGCCTCCACATCCCTTTGGTGTCGACTTTGAGAAGGTTTTTCCCAATGTGAGACCTCTTGAGCGGGCACTCGTTCGACCAATGACCAGTTTGTCCACAGTAGCGACAGTCGTCGTTCCGTGCGGCAGCTCCTCCTTGTACGCGACTTTCAAAGTGGGGCACAGAAGAGTTGTTGCCTACTGGCCGCGACCGCTGTATAGGCGCTTCGCGAGCAGTCTGTACGAACGTCTTCAGCGCTTCCTGCAACTGAGTCTGTAGCTCTTTTTGGTGTAGAAGAAATGAGTCCTTCAAGTTAGAAATCGAGTTTTCCAACTCCTCAACCTTAGCATGGTTGGGTGGACTAGTCTCATAGTCGAAGCGAACCTTTGGAGGTCGCGCGATTATGGGAATTTCGTCTTCGTTACTCAACGTCGACGCCATTTCTTCCGCCATTGTCATTAGCTCTTTCAGCTGGATGGGGTCGTCCTGCCGGTTGACTCCAGTCGCGGGGACATTAGCATTTGCTATCCCAGCGCAAGTTTGGTAGCGCTTATTGAATACTTGACTCGTAGCCAAAGCGTTCCTCAAGACGGTACTGAACTCAGAGTCCAAAGTACGCATGTAGCGTTCACACGCGACTTTGTTGGTAATAATGGCAGGAGGGACTGACAGTCGCTTGTAGTGACTGTACATCTGAAGGCCGAAGCGCTTCAAATCTCCCTCATCCGTGATTTTGATTCCACGGTTCTCGCGACAGAGTCTATCTAGATCTGCCATGGTCCCCGTTTTTTGCTTGGATACCTCAGGGTACCCTTTTAAGATTTAGGCCTCGAACTCCGCGACAGTTTTTGTGTCGTCGGAATAGGTATCGAGACCTTCCCATACGTCCATCACTTGCCGCGACGGCAAATAACGGATGTACATGCTTTTTGCTTGTTTGACAACTGTGATGCCACCATCCTCCACGATCTGCGCGCAGTGACGCAAATATGCCTCAATCGACAGGGGATCCTTTTCATCAAGTATAGGTCTACTTGTGTCCCAAGGTTGAGGGATTTTGAACCCAGTCTTTGGAGCCATAGTTGTCGCGACTGAAGTCACAGGGGAAGTAGGGATGTTGTTAGAATTCGTGTTTGTAGCGGTGACGCTACTAGACAATTCTGAGAGGGTTTGTGAGCTAGTCTGAGATCGACTGATTGTCGTCGAACTCGAAGTAGCCGCGTCTAAAGCTGGAAGCTTCGACGTCAAATTCACTCTTTGTTTTCCTTTTGCCTTAGAAGGCAAGGGTGGTACATACAAAGGTGTTTTATGTCTTGCAGACCTTCGTGGTTTTTCGAAAGGTCCTGAAGTTGAAGCGTTTCCTTCAGTCTCAATCTCCGCTTGGTCCTCAAGAGGTCGCGCAGGAGCTTGGGATCGAAATGAACTGCTTCGCGGGATAAACCCTTGGTCTCTATCCGACGTTGCGGTAAAGAATCCGGTTTATTGATTTTTAAAGTTTATGAAACTTTAGAAGCCCCTCGCAGTGGGCTCCAGATGGAATGCTGAGGGCGTGCTCACAAGTGAATCTACTATGAAAGTAAACCCAAATATAAACACGTTCACACTCCTCGTAATCAGCTTCTCAGTGTGTGAAAGATGCGAGGGCTTCGGGGTGGACAGAACACCAGTATCACAGCTCTCAATAGACGCAGATCCAATAGTTGCGGAAGACGAAGTCGACGACAAGGATATATATATATAGCAAACAGTGGTGTCTCAACCAATATCTTCTATACAAACACAACCAACACTAATCCAATCCACAACCAACAATATAACAAGTCAGAACTTAATACGAAGTATTAAGATCCCTTGTAGCGACAGCGTCCAGATGGTGACGCAAAGCCCAAATATCAAGTCGACGCACTGCCAACTGATACAACCAATATACTGAGTCGACGCACTGCCAACTAGTAGAACCAGAATGTCAAGTCGACGCACTGCCAACTGACACAACCAAAAGTACTGAGTCGACGCACTGCCAACTAGTAAACCAAAATGCCGCGTCGACGCACTGCCAACTAACAGCCAATATCCAATGTCCAAAACCCGAGCACAACTTGTCGACGCACTGCCAAGCTAGAGGTGTGGAACGATCTCAACAAAGCCCTAAGGCGACGACACTAAATGCCGCGACAATACCAGATGCGGCGAACCCGACTTTCTGATATCTCAACTCAAACTCAAATCACAGTAGCTACAAGTGCTCAGGGAGCAACTCGTCGCGACCGGGCAGGGATGGCAGAACTTCTTAGGGTGGAATCACGCGGCACGCAAATTGTACAAAACAATCTGAAATGATAGTGATTCACAGTCCGGGGGAAAGCTCCTTAATACAAAGAGACGACGTGCTACTTATACTGTCTACGACGCTGCTTAGTAAAGTCCTGTACAACTGCATAGTAGCTACGCTATCTAAGATCGGTTGCCTTTTAGGGTAATTGAAAAGTTGAACGATCGGACAGGTCCTGAGTGATCAGGACCCCGCCCCATAGTCCATATGATACTTTTGATGTGGGTCAACCCACCGCGTCATACTTTTGGAATACGACGTGCTGGATTGGCCAACGGGTATGTCTTGGCATGTGAGACCAACGTGGGCGCCCCAAGAAGCCGTATGGCCCTAGGCACGCCAGTCGTCCCCCACATGGTTCGGCTCACGGATCTAGCCGTGTCGATTTCTAGTGTGTTTGGGTGTTGACGCGAATCGCCGTGGCACTTGGGAGTGTCACCGCGACGCGTCCTCAATGTCCCGTGATCGAATGGATCCTGACATGTGACAAGTCGTCGTCGTGGCATGATCTGAGGAAACGTCCAACTCAGAACCGGGAGTTGCCGCGACAAGATGGTTTAAGTCTCGTAACGCCAAGTCCTGTCCAGTAGTAGTTCTATTATTGAGAACGTCGCGCATTGCTCAGCCCTTCAGCCCAAGTTCCCATCTGCAGAGAATGACCCTTTTTGAGAAGTCGACGCAACGACAGATCCCTTTTTGGGGGAATGGTCGCGGTCCAAGCGTTCGTCACTAATGGCCCTGAGCCTGGTGTAGACTCATAAGACCAATTCCACAGTAGTGATCTGACTGCCTTGCTATCGTCGACACTATCCACAGTCGTCGACTGGGCAGTAGACCCTTAAGTCCTACTGAGCGCAACACTGTCAACCGCGACACAATACACCGAGTGGTTCAAGAGTAAACTCTGTAAAAGCGCAAAAATACGCCCTTACAGAGTTGGTGCAGAGCGCGTCTGGTAGCCAGCCTATCAGCGTGTCTCCACATGAGGGCCAATTCTCATCCTCAAGTCAACGTAATGCGTGATCTGACCACTGATGTTCTCGGTGTTGTTGGCATTGCAAGCCACAATGGGTTGTGGAAGTTCTTGGATGTCCAGTTTCTCTGCCCGTGCGTAATCAGTATTGATGCAACAGGTACTGCAACCACTATTGAGCAATGCCTTGACTCTGCGCATTTTTCCTGAGTCCAGACCCGTGATCTGGACATATACGTCCATTGAATGCCTCTTTCTTTCAGCCTGGTAGCTGCGCAGTTCCTGCGCCAATCTGCTGGGCTGGGGGCCCTTCTGTTTCTTGGCCGCCAATTTATTCTGGATGGCATCTAGCACCCTTGTGCGTTTGGGTGCTTCTGGAACCTTGATTTTGGCAGATTCCTTAGGCGCTTCCTCCTTTTCCAAGGATCGAGCCTCCGGAGCGGTGCTCTCCTTTTTGGTCTTTGTTGACGTGGTTTCTTCTCCACGAGCCATAAATATGTAGGAATCCAAAAATAATTTATCTGCCATATGATGCTTTGCGCAGCTGATTGCGCAGAGAGTTTGCCTCAATGTTGACACACCAGTCCTTGAAGGCACCATATGCCTTGGGCAAAGGGACACCAGTGTTGTAGAGGCAACTTGCAATCTCACTGCTCAGCCCGTGCTCAAGGAACTCAATGAGGATGTTGTCTTGATCCCCCTTCTTGTACTTGCCCTTGTCATCAGTGGTGGTGACCACATTGTACCCTGTGTCCGCAGCCAGCATCTTGAAGTCAGAGATATAATCCGCTGATAGGCTGGCTACCAGACGCGCTCTGCACCAGCTCTGTAAGGGCGTATTTTTGCGCTTTTTACAGAGTTTACTCTTGAACCATTCGGTGTATTGTGTCGCGGTTGACAGTGTTGCGCTCAGTAGGACTTATGGGTCTACTGCCCAGTCGACGACTGTGGATAGTGTCGACGATAGCAAGGCAGTCAGACCACTACTGTGGAACTGGTCTTATGAGTCTACACCAGGCTCAGGGCCATTAGTGACGAACGCTTGGACCGCGACCATTCCCCCAAAAAGGGATCTGTCGTTGCGTCGACTTCTCGAAAAGGGTCATTCTCTGCAGATGGGAACTTGGGCTGAAGGGCTGAGCAATGCGCGACGTTCTCAATAATAGAACTACTACTGGACAGGACTTGGCGTTACGAGACTTAAACCATCTTGTCGCGGCAACTCCCGGTTCTGAGTTGGACGTTTCCTCAGATCATGCCACGACGACGACTTGTCACATGTCAGGATCCATTCGATCACGGGACATTGAGGACGCGTCGCGGTGACACTCCCAAGTGCCACGGCGATTCGCGTCAACACCCAAACACACTAGAAATCGACACGGCTAGATCCGTGAGCCGAACCATGTGGGGGACGACTGGCGTGCCTAGGGCCATACGGCTTCTTGGGGCGCCCACGTTGGTCTCACATGCCAAGACATACCCGTTGGCCAATCCAGCACGTCGTATTCCAAAAGTATGACGCGGTGGGTTGACCCACATCAAAAGTATCATATGGACTATGGGGCGGGGTCCTGATCACTCAGGACCTGTCCGATCGTTCAACTTTTCAATTACCCTAAAAGGCAACCGATCTTAGATAGCGTAGCTACTATGCAGTTGTACAGGACTTTACTAAGCAGCGTCGTAGACAGTATAAGTAGCACGTCGTCTCTTTGTATTAAGGAGCTTTCCCCCGGACTGTGAATCACTATCATTTCAGATTGTTTTGTACAATTTGCGTGCCGCGTGATTCCACCCTAAGAAGTTCTGCCATCCCTGCTCGGTCGCGACGAGTTGCTCCCTGAGCACTTGTAGCTACTGTGATTTGAGTTTGAGTTGAGATATCAGAAAGTCGGGTTCGCCGCATCTGGTATTGTCGCGGCATTTAGTGTCGTCGCCTTAGGGCTTTGTTGAGATCGTTCCACACCTCTAGCTTGGCAGTGCGTTGACTAGTTGTGCTCGGGTTGTTTTGGTCAGTTGGCAGTGCGTCGACTTGAGAACTTTGGTTCCACACTTCTTGCTTGGCAGTGCGTCGACAAGTTGTGCTCGGGTTTTGGACATTGGATATTGGCTGTTAGTTGGCAGTGCGTCGACGCGGCATTTTGGTTTACTAGTTGGCAGTGCGTCGACTCAGTACTTTTGGTTGTGTCAGTTGGCAGTGCGTCGACTTGACATTTTGGTTCTACTAGTTGGCAGTGCGTCGACTCAGTATATTGGTTGTATCGGTTGGCAGTGCGTCGACTTGATATTTGGGCTTTGCGTCGCCATCTAGACGCTGTCGCTACAAGGGATCTTAATACTTCGTATTAAGCTCTGACTTGTTATATCGTTGGTTGTGGATTGTATTAGTGTTGGTTGTGCTCGTATAGAAGATATTGGTTGAGATACCATTGTTTGCTATATATATATCCTTGTCGTCGACTTCGTCTTCCGCGACTATTGGATCTGCGTCTATTGAGAGCTGTGATACTGGTGCTCTGTCCACCCCGAAGCCCTCGCATCTTTCACACACTGAGAAGCTGATTACGAGGAGTGTGAACGTGTTTATATTTGGGTTTACTTTCATAGTAGATTCACTTGTGAGCACGCCCTCAGCATTTCATCTGGAGCCCACCGCGAGGGGCTTCTAAAAGTTTCATAAACTTTAAAAATCGATAAACCGGATTCTTTACCGCGACGTCGGATAGAGACCAAGGGTTTATCCCGCGAAGCAGTTTATTTCGATCCCAAGCTCCTGCGCGACCTCTCGAGGACCAAGCGGAGATTGAGACTGAAGGAAACGCTTCAACTTCAGGACCTTTCGAAAAACCACGAAGGTCTGCAAGACATAAAACACCTTTGTATCTACCACCCTTGCCTTCCAAGGCAAAAGGGAAACAAAGAGTGAATTCGACGTCGAAGCTTCCAGCTTTAGATGCGGCTACTTCGAGTTCGACGACAATCAGTCGATCTCAGACTAGCTCACAAACCCTCTCAGAATTGTCTAGTAGCGTCACCGCTACAAACACGAATTCTAACAACATCCCTACTTCCCCTGTGACTTCAGTCGCGACAACTATGGCTCCAAAGACTGGGTTCAAAATCCCTCAACCTTGGGACACAAGTAGACCTATACTTGATGAAAAGGATCCCCTGTCGATTGAGGCATATTTGCGTCACTGCGCGCAGATCGTGGAGGATGGTGGCATCACAGTTGTCAAACAAGCGAAAAGCATGTACATTCGTTATTTGCCGTCGCGGCAAGTGATGGACGTATGGGAAGGTCTCGATACCTATTCCGACGACACGAAAACTGTCGCGGAGTTCGAGGCCTAAATCTTAAAAGGGTACCCTGAGGTATCCAAGCAAAAAACGGGGACCATGGCAGATCTAGATAGACTCTGTCGCGAGAACCGTGGAATCAAAATCACGGATGAGGGAGATTTGAAGCGCTTCGGCCTTCAGATGTACAGTCACTACAAGCGACTGTCAGTCCCTCCTGCCATTATTACCAACAAAGTCGCGTGTGAACGCTACATGCGTACTTTGGACTCTGAGTTCAGTACCGTCTTGAGGAACACTTTGGCTACGAGTCAAGTATTCAATAAGCGCTACCAAACTCGCGCTGGGATAGCAAATGCTAATGTCCCCGCGACTGGAGTCAACCGGCAGGACGACCCCATCCAGCTGAAAGAGCTAATGACAATGGCGGAAGAAATGGCGTCGACGTTGAGTAACGAAGACGAAATTCCCATAATCGCGCGACCTCCAAAGGTTCGCTTCGACTATGAGACTAGTCCACCCAACCATGCTAAGGTTAAGGAGTTGGAAAACTCGATTTCCAACTTGAAGGATTCATTTCTTCTACACCAAAAAGAGCTACAGACTCAGTTGCAGGAAGCGTTGAAGACGTTCGTACAGACTGCTCGCGAGGCGCCCATACAGCGGTCGCGGCCAGTAGGCAACAACTCTTCTGTGCCCCACTTCGAAAGTCGCGCACAAGGAGGAGCTGCCGCACGAAACGACGACTGTCGCTACTGTGGACAAACTGGTCATTGGTCGAACGAGTGCCCGCTCAAGAGGTCTCACATTGGGAAAAACCTTCTCAAAGTCGACACCAAAGGGATGTGGAGGCTCTTCGACGACAGTTTCCTACCAAATGGAGAAGGGACTCAGGGACAACAAGTAGAGGCTTATTGGAAGAAGAAGGGCAAGTCCGTCAACTTCCAAGACTCCTACTACTTAGATCAGTTCGATAACCGCGACAATGATGATATGTCCGACTACCCTGAAGAAGTGGCAGATGAGATACGCTCCCTTCGTAGTCAACTCATCCAATATGAGAGGAAGTCGTCGCGGCCAACTCCAGAGAGTCGCGCTGAGCCGAAGACTCAAAGAGCTGCATCTGGTTCGACCAGCAATCCAATGGAAAGTGCCATGGGCCAGTTCATGCAGAAAGCCATGACCGACGCCATGGCCGGCTACTTCAACAACATGAACAGTGGTTATCCTCAGACTCAGGAGCAGTTCATTCAAACCCGCCGTGGTGCGAATAGCCAACCTGAGCGCGACGATAACAACTCGGGTTTCTAAATGGTTCAAGGAAGGGGGCTAAACCCACAAACTCAGCCAAGCCCTCTGAGGACCATGATAAACGAGCTGAGCGACGAGAGAAACCGAGGAAACCTGTGATTATTGAAGAAGTTAGCGATAGCGACGATGATGAGGAATCAGTGCGCGACAACACCGAAAAGAGAAAGGAACTACCGTTTGAGAAAGTCAAGCCTGTTCTACAAGAACCAGTACATTCTTCAAAAGCGCGCGTTCCAGATAAATACCAGTTGCGTGCACCGATTCAAAAGAAGGCTGTGGCAGAAGCAGTCTACGACAAAATGAAAAACGCGTCAGTCGACGTCACTGTGGGTGAACTCCTAGCAGTTTCGGGGACTGTCCGCGACTCCATCCTGAAGGACTCTTCGAAGAAACGAGTACCGGTTCAGAAGTCTATGCTTCAAGAAACTGGTTGCGTTGTTGAAGACGTTTGGAATGGAGAACTGAGCTACAACCTAGTCAGTGCTAAGGAATTACCCGAGCCTGTGTTCTATCATAACACAGTTGAAGGAGAAATTCCCATTGGCGCAGTTGTCGCGACGGACCCATATGAGATGTACTTGGAGTCGATACCCTCTAATGAGAACCCAAGACATGTCTATGTTGGTGATTCGTCGGCTGCTCTCAGAACGATAAACGGACGGATTAACGCGCATCTCGACACGGACTGCATCCTAGACAGTGGATCTCAGATTGTATCGATGGCTTTCTCAGAGGCTGTCGACGCACAATTGAGCTGGGACCCAAAAGTCGTCATCTATATGGAAAGTGCAAATGGATCTATCTCTAAGTCACTGGGATTAGCGAGAAATGTACCCTTCAGGTTTGGGACCATCCTGGTCTACCTGCAAGTGCACATTTTGGAAAGTCCAGCTTACAAGGTGTTACTCGGCAGACCATTTGATATCGCGACAGAAAGCAATATCAAGAACGCGGCCGATGGCAGCCAGATAATCACCATGCGCGATCCCAATTTAAAGACACGTTGTGCAATGGCTACGCAGCCGCGTCGTGCAGACGACTTGCCGCGTAACACTAGAAACAACGACGGATCTACCGAGCCCTACAGTTCGTCGAAACCGACGACCAGTCCAGACGAACCGAACCCTGAACGGGATTTTCAAAGAGCTTCGAGGAATTGACCAGGTTGAGTCAAGGAGAAGAAGTCGCGGTGACTGTGTCGTTGGGAAAGGATGGGAATGTAGTGTTCGAGGATCTAAGAAAGCCGTGTTCTAGTGGCCAGTTTACCCAAACTGAGCTAGTAGAAGCATATATCTTGTTGTCGAAAGAAGACAAGGAAATGAAGAAAGACGTCGCTGCGTCGACTTTGTTTCATTCATATATGAATGAAAGACTCTCAGACGCGGCAACGGAAAAACTGACTGTTGGTACTTGGAGTGTACTAGACGACGACTCTTCTAGTCGCGACAAATACTCTGTGTTCGCAGGGAAGAAATACAAACCTGTAGACCAGAAAGTCAGACCAGTGTACACTATGGGTTCTGAGGACGACCGAATAATTCGAGAAATGGTGGGAGATCCTTTGGATACGCTACCTACTCTAGACCCGCGACCACCTGATTTTACCCCAACTGGTAGATTCACGGCGGAACGCAGGGAGATTGTGGACAAGCTACACAAAGGGGACTTCTTATTACCAGAAGAACGGAAGTTGCTCATGCACTTCTATATGCTTCACAATCAGAGTTTCGCGTTCAATGATGAAGAGCGTGGCGCATTGAGACAGGATATATTTCCTCCTGTCAAGATCGCGACAGTTCCCCATACAGCATATCGCGAGGGAAATATTCCTATACCTCGCGGCATGTTCGATCAAGTGTGCAAGGTCATAAAAGACAAAATCGCGGCCCAGGTCTACGAACCTTCCAATTCCTCTTATCGAAGCAAGTTCTTTGCTGTACTTAAGAAGGATGGGAAGAGCATCAGACTGGTGCACTCACTTGAACCACTCAATGCAATAACTATCGCACATTCAGGATTGCCACCCGCGACAGAGGAGTTAGCAAACCACTTCGCCGGTCGCGCCTGTGGTGCTGCGCTAGATTTGTACTCAGGCTACGACCAGCGTGACATCGATCCAGCTAGTCGCGACTTGACTACATTCCAGTCACCGTTCGGTGCACTGAGGTTGGTCAAACTCCCACAAGGATGGACCAACTCAGTACCCATATTCCATGAGGACGTTACTTTCATTTTGAAAGACGAAATTCCTCATGTTACTATTCCATACATCGACGACGTACCCGTTCGAGGACCTGGAACCAGGTATCTGTTACCCGATGGAACCTGTGAAACGATTCGAGAAAATCCTGGGATCCGTCGCTTCGTATGGGAGCACTTTCAGAATGTGAACCGCGTCGTGCACAGAATCGGCTACTGTGGCGCGACTCTGTCTGGTACCAAGTCGGTGGTTTGCGCCGACGAGTTCGCTGTGGTTGGCCATATCTGTTCGTTTGAAGGTAGAAAACCTGACGCGGACAGAGTTGGTGTAATCATGCGTTGGCCAGACTTGAGAGACGTCTCGGAGGTTCGACAATTCATGGGCACGATTGGGGTCATGCGGATGTTCATTAGAGGATTTTCTGAAATGGCGCGACCAATTCAGAGACTAGTGAACAAGAACGCGCATTTTGAATGGGGTGACAAACAGAAACTCGCATTTCAAAGACTTAAAGACGCGATACAAGTCTGTCCGTCGCTTAAGCCTCTGAACTACGAGTGGGACTCTGAGATTGTCGTCGCAATAGACACATCCTGGATGGCCGCGGGTTTCGAAATTTACCAGCGCGACCCAGATGATCCAAAGAAGGTCTATTACGCGAAATTTGGGAGTATCCCACTTACAGAAAGAGAAGCTAGGTTTTCTCAACCGAAGCGTGAACTTTATGGTGTGAAGCGCGTGCTTCAAGCCATGGCTCACTGGCTTCTTGGTTGTAGGAAATTGGTAGTCGAGACCGACGCGCTATACTTGGCAGGCATGCTAAGGAACGTTGGTAACCTACCAAATGCAAACATCAACCGTTGGGCTGAAGAGATCCTCATGTTTCAGTTTACCTTGAAACATGTCAGAGGAATCACCTTCTCACCAGATGGCTTGTCGCGACGACGACCTGCACCTGGAGACGAAGAGTATCCCAATGACGAAGAGGAAATCTTCGACGAGCCACCACCAGAGAACAACGAAAATTGGGACTACGACACAGAACAACCATTAGACTTTGAAGAGTTCAAAAGGGATATTGACACTAGAGGTGGCTACCTTAACTCTATGGTCGGGTGTGCTGAGTCGGTCGACGACATATCCAAAGAGCTAGTCGAAGCTTGCGACTCTCGTCGCGCTGAGAATCGGCGTGTCAAAGACGCATATGACGCTCAAGGGCTCGTCGTCCCAGTCTTCATGTTGAACGATGTGGCAAACGGAGAACCGCTTTTGCCTGATCTTGAACTGCGCGACAATCCTGAGGATCCCTATATTGAGGATCACCGGACTGGCACAGGGATCGAACAGGACAATAAGTTGGTAATGGCTAGGAAGTGGCTGAAAGACACTTCTGTAAGGCCTGAAATGACAGACAAACGGTTCAGATCGTTTCTCAAATTCTCGCGACAGTTTTTCCTCAAAGATGGAAAAATGTACAAGAGATCGACCAATGGGATTCATAGACTGGTCGTGGACAAACACCACAGGACTTATATGATGAAGGCGTGTCACGACGCGCTGGGTCATAAGGGTCTTTTCAGCACTAAGAGCCTGTTGGAAACTCGGTTTTGGTGGCCAGAGATGGAAAGGGACGTCGACTGGTGGATAAAGACTTGTCATAGCTGCCAAGTCCGTCAGAAAACTCTCCTCCGGACTCCACCGACGCCGACTATGACTCCAAGTGTATTTCAAAAGATACATACGGACGTCATGATTATGGGAACGCCTTCCAACGGATACAGATATGTCGTCGCGGCAAGGGATTCTTTGACCCGCTACGTGGAAGCGCGACCGCTGCAGGCTGACAACGCCAAGGCGATCGCGCGTTCCTTACTCGAAGACATAGTGTGTCGCTGGGGGTGTCCTAAGTGGATTGTAACCGATAATGCAGGACAATTTGTCGCGGCGTTGAATTGGTTACAAAAGAAATATGGTATCAAGGGAATAAGGATATCTCCTTACAATTCCCAAGCGAATGGCACTGTTGAAAGAGGTCATTGGGACATTCGACAGTCACTGTACAAAGCTACAGGGGGAAACGCCTCCAAATGGTTTTGGTTCTTCCCACAAGTCTTGTGGGCGGATAGAATTACAGTGCGTCGCGGGCTGGGTTGCTCACCATACTTCGCAGTATGTGGGGCCCACCCTACCATCCCTCTGGATATAGTCGAAGCTACGTGGCTAGTCGAATATCCTGACCAGATCGTTGACTCTGCGGATCTCGTTGGTCTCAGGGCACGCGCTCTAGCGAAACACGCCGACCATATTGAAGATATGCGCAGCCGCGTCAGCGACGCCAAACTAAAGATGGTTCAACGCTACGAACTCGAGTACAAACATGTGATCAAGGATTACAAGTTTGTGCCAGGGGACTTAGTGTTGGTCAGGAACACAGCTATTGAAAAATCATTGGACAACAAGATGAAAGCTAGATATCTTGGGCCCATGATTGTAGTTCGAAAGACCAAAGGGGGTTCTTACTTAGTCTGTGAAATGAACGGTGCGATGTTCCATGCGAAAGTCGCGGCGTTCAGAGTAATACCCTATTTGGCAAGACAGAAGTTGACACTCTCCGAAGATATAAAGAAGCTGATAGATATTTCGCCTGCTAAACTCGATGAGTTGGTAGAAGAAATATCTGACGTCCGCGACTACCAGTTCGAAGGTGTGAAACTCAAGAACTCGGATAGTGACGACGACAACGATCCTGTAGAGGATCCAGCTTCTGTCGAGTGAAAGTCTGGCGCACAAGTGACTGTCGCGGCAGGCTCTCACACGACAAGACGTCGCTTCTCTCAGTTTTAGACAGAATTCAGTATATTGCTTGGGTGCTAGCTGGTACCTAAGGACTATACTGGGTTGTATCTAAAAGAAAAAGGTCATAAAGGAGGTGCGCGAGAAGAAGAGACGCGACTTCATAAATAAGTGACATGAGAGAAAAGAGACATATGGAAGGAGAGTGCATATAGAACAAATTATGAAAGATTAGGCCGCATTCTTCGACATCGAGAGGTCAATAGCTTCCTTGACGTCCTTGAGCGCGGTCTTCCATTCCTCTAACTGCGACGTGACGTAGTCGCGTTCCTCGATGAGGAGCTCGAGTGGAATGGACCGCCGCAACCGGTACAGTTGATGTCGGTGCACTTGGTCCGCAATAAACCTTCGGTCAGACGCGGACGCTGCCAATCGGTTAGCGAAGTGTCGCGACAGGAGAGGGAACTGCGAGACTCACCCGGGGCCGCATCAGTGGTACTGTTGCTGAGTCGCTGCCTCTTCGAGCCGGTGACAACGAACGATGGCTGGGTAATTGGTCAGAAATGTAGTCGCCGCGACTGAGTGAAACTCACGTCTGGAAACTCTGGAGACAGCTCCCTAGAGCCTCCATCTGCTCCGCGTGAAGTTTCGACATTTTGGCGCTGAGAAGACGCATCGACCTATCGTGCTCGTCTATGAGTCGGATAATAGTCCCATAGACGTCCGCGAGCCCTACGGAGTCGTCATGACCAGAACCGTCGACCGATCGAGAACCGGACCGTCCAGCGACGGTCTTGCGAGTAGATGGTCGCGGGGTCTGAGAATAATCAACCTGTGTTTGGCAAAGACTCAAGATGGACGCACCTTCTCTTGAACAGGAGTGGGGGCCTCCATCTCGACGTCTGAATCAATGTCAATGGCAGGAGTTGAGCCTGAAGCCTCAGGAACAGGGTCTTCGGCCTTTGCAACGGTATCCGTAAGAAAATCTGGACAAAGCCCGGGAATCATACCTTGGCCTTCCCATACGACGACGGAGTTGCAGCAGGACGTGGGATGCTCTCCTGAGCCTGTCGCATGCTGATAATCGCCGCGACAAGGGACTCATGCCAGACCAGATAGGCTCGATACTTGTTGACGGCCTTAGTCTGGGAAGGGTCGCGCTGCTTCTCAGGAACTTCTTTGAGCAGTTCCGTCTGAGACAGAGCGAGCGTGGTGGCCTCCTCGAGACAATCCAAAACGTCGCGGAGAGGATCTTGAGCAGCAAACGAGCTAGCTTGAAAGCGGGTCTGTCGACGAGATAAGATAATCGCCGCGACACGCCATCACGAATCAACTTACTCGAACAAAGAAAATATCCTTGCCAACGCTGAGGATGCCCTCGGAACCGCCTAGACCCAGCTTGTTCATCGCCGCGAGAGAAGGCTTAGCCTTCTTCCACGACGCGACGAGTGATGCAAAGTCTTGGGGGAGAGGAAATGCGGACATAGCGAGGCCTGGATAGAGAGAAAGAATGGGAACGAAATAAGGACTGAGAATGGGACTGGACATAATCTGTCGAGCCCACCCAGACTTTATATCGTCGACTCTGGAAAAACTTTTCTAGTCGCGCATCAGATAAGCCGAGGTCGGCTTAGATCTGTGTTCCTGGGAGAGGGCAGATCTTACGAAAGATCAGCCACAGAGTCCGCAGAATTCCACACATTGGAAATTGAGGTGCGCGACAACGTGCACACCCCTTGGACCCATGTGCTGGAAAGTGGAAAATCCAATGACGCTACTGAGGACGGGGTCCGGGACCTTTTCAAAATGTTTCAAGAAAATTCTTCTAAGAATTTTGAAAATTTCGACTTAAAGGTTCACGCGACGACGACTCAGGCAGCAGCAATGATAGACTTGGATTGATCTACGACGACGATACGATGATGCATGTAATAAATAAAAATTTGGGGCCGCGACGTTCACGGATGGTGGAACGAGCTGAACTACTGCTCATCCACCTCCATGGCAGTCTCACCCGCGGCGACGGAGCCCTCGTCCTCGACGTTCTCGTCGTCGACGTTCTCGTTGCCGGCGGATCCGTCTTCTTCACCCTCCGCGTCTTCATCCGACTCGGCCTTGGTGGACTCGGCCGAGGTCTCGCTGTAGTTGTCGGAAAAGTCCAAGACCTGTAAGACGGCTTGGGACGACGACGCAACGGGAGGCGGCGATGGCGAAGGCTGGGGCGACGAAGAGGGCGCACGGGTGCAACTACTCGCCAAGTGCGCGACGTCGATCTCGTGGTCCTCGAGGGGCTGGAAGGCTTGATCCTGGATGGTCGCGGGGTCCGACTTGTCGAATTCCTGGGCCTTCTCGATCTCCCTCTGGAACTGCTTCTCCATCTTTTCCATCTCGCGATAGAAAAACGGATCAAAGAAAGCAGGGGGTGCCGCGAACCGCTTGTTCGCCTCGCCATCCAACAAGTCCCCGTGGGCCAAGATCATCCGAACACCCTTGCGGATGTCGGCCAACTCGGCGGCGTCGATCTCGGTCGCGGTGTGAACGAACATCGCCTTGATGCGTTCGTCCGAGCCGTCGTCGAAGTGCTCCTTCAGCTGACCAACGAAATCACGGAACTGGCCAATGGCCAGGACGCGGATCTCGTTGGCCGTGCGAAGAAGCCCGCCGTACGCGTCCAAGGTGTCGGCAAGACGGTTGGCGGACTTGTTGAGATCTGAAGACGTCGTCAGAAACGATCAAAAATAGAAATGAACGAAGAGAGCGGACTCGTACCATCCGCGCTCATCTGCGCGATATACCCGAAGCGTTGCCCCATATGCAGCTGCTCCGCGGGCTTGTAGCCATTGGTGCAAGTCTGTTTATGGAGCACGCACGGGGCGCACCGATTGCCGTGGCGCCTGTCGACGCTCTTGAAGCAGACGCGCTGCCGCGTCACGCACATCGCGCAGGGCCTTGGCGCGACCTCCTATGAAAAGGGAATCAGTCGTCGAGGCATGGCAGAAAAAGATAAAGGAACGCACGAAGTCTGTTGGCACCTCGACGCCGGCCCTTTCCAACTTCCCCGCGAACCCTTGGCGTGCCACCGAAAGGAGCGCCTCGGTGTCGTAAGCGGCGGGAGTGAACGGAGCTTGGGGCGTGGGAGCCGACGCCTTTGCAGGAGTCTAGAAACAGTCAAGTCAGTAAGAAGTCGACGACAAGAAAAGTCGCGACTCACCGAGTCAGATTTCTTCTTGGCCGCCGCAACGGACTTTTCTGCCTTCTGGGCCTTGAGCTCGGCCTTGGCCACCGCAACACTCCGCTCGCGACCAAGGGTCGCGGCCACCCTGCCCAACTCACTGCGTGGAGTCTTGGTAGCAGCGGGAGCCGCCTGGGCAACCTAGAAAAGAAAGAAAATTGAGTTAGTCGACGTCTGGGACCCAAGATTTGTGTCTCACCTTAGCCACTGGGGTCGGGGTAGTCGTCGCTCGCGGGGCGCTCGCCTTGCGACTGGCCTCCACCTTCGGCACCGGATGGGGAGGCACGGACTTGGTCGACTTGGATGATCCATCCGCGACCTTCTTGATTGGCTAAAAAGCTGGATTAAGGGGCGTGGTCTGGGAAAAAGGAGTCGGCTTACCTTGGGCTTGACGCGGGTCTCGCTGACCTGCTTCTTGGCCACGACGAAGTCGCCGGTCTCCTCTCCACTCTCGGAGGTGTCGTCCATGACGATGACGGACGGGGCTACGAAAGTATGAGTCAACGACAAAGGGGGACAAGAGGAAAAACGCACTCAGGTTCGATCGCGCTTTCCCCTTGGACTTGGGCCCCTGTCAAAACAAACCAACCATGAGACGAAGGAACCGCGATCGACGAACTGGGTCAATTACCTGAAGGGCCAGCTCGTCGGCCGAGGACGCGTCTCCCTCCTGGACCCCTTCGTCGTCGACATCCATCGCAGTGTCGGCGACGGCGGCGGCTTCCTCATCGCTGAGGGACTCGGGCTGCACAGGCTGTGCTTGGATCCGGGCTGGGAGGGACCAAGTGGTTAGTCTAAAGATCAATGAAATAAGACATAGGATCACACACCTGCGTGCGTCTTCTTGTGGACGCGCTTGGGAGGTGACCCCTGTGGAATAGGGACCGAGGTAGCGGCTACGACAAGTCAGTACCCGCGACTCTGGTGAATGAAAGGAAAGAGCCACTTACGAGTAGGCGCGTGGGACGACGCCTTGGGCTCCTTTGCAGGAGTCGCCTTGGGTTGCTTCCCCTGCGACTTCTCGCTCGACTTCTTGGCGACGGCGACCTTGCTGCCCGCGACGGCGGCAGGGGCCTGCGGCTTGGAGCCGTCACTCTTCCCCTTCTGCTTGGCAGGCCGGGACGACGAAGGAGCGGCGACTTGCTCGGTTGGAGCCGCCTGGAAGTCGATCAGAACATAGTGAAACGAACGAAATAGAGTATACGTACGGGCTCGACGACTCGCTTGCGTTTCTTCGGCGGCGACGACTCCTCGACTGGAGCGTTGGTGGTCAAGGGCGTAGACGCCGGCTAGCCCTTACGTTAGTGAAAAGAATGGAAGGCCAAAGCGAACAGGCGCGGCAATCATTGATCGCCGTGACTGCTCGCTCCAGCGGGCTTAGAACGGAGCTCACCTGCTGAATCTGGCGGACGTCGACGGCCATCTGCCGCAACATCTGGTTGTAGGCCTCGGGGCTAGGCAGGTGGTGAGTTGGATCGACAAGCCATGGGAGAGACCTTGACGGACGGCATGAACTGCCGCCAGTCGATGGCAGGCAGGTTTGCTCCCGGGACAGCTGATTCGGTGACGGCTGATGGATGGTTAGCGTGGTTGAAAAGTCGCGGTAACCGTCTTGGGCGTCACTCACGGTTGGTGTCTTGGGGGCGCGGGCTCTGGTCGGGCGCGGACATGGTGGTCGAAAGGCAAGAGTGTCTCATACTAGGGAGACTCTCGACCCTGAAAATTGAGGGCATTTATATGGTGAACATGCCGGAAGAAGTTTGATCGCGGCAAATCACGGAAGGAACCGAACAACCAAATGAATAAGACGTGGGAACATAACTCTATGTCTCCGCGGCTTTAATAATAAATGAATGAGACGTCGACTGTTGGACTTAGACCTGACGCAGTGAGACTGTCGCGGGATTGACCAGGAGGTCAAAATTAGTGTTCCTGGGAGATGATAGGCTGGCTACCAGACGCGCTCTGCACCAACTCTGTAAGGGCGTATTTTTGCGCTTTTACAGAGTTTACTCTTGAACCACTCGGTGTATCGTGTCGCGGTTGACAGTGTTGCGCTCAGTAGGACTTAAGGGTCTACTGCCCAGTCGACGACTGTGGATAGTGTCGACGATAGCAAGGCAGTCAGATCACTACTGTGGAATTGGTCTTATGAGTCTACACCAGGCTCAGGGCCATTAGTGACGAACGCTTGGACCGCGACCATTCCCCCAAAAAGGGATCTGTCGTTGCGTCGACTTCTCGAAAAGGGTCATTCTCTGCAGATGGGAACTTGGGCTGAAGGGCTGAGCAATGCGCGACGTTCTCAATAATAGAACTACTACTGGACAGGACTTGGCGTTACGAGACTTAAACCATCTTGTCGCGGCAACTCCCGGTTCTGAGTTGGACGTTTCCTCAGATCATGCCACGACGACGACTTGTCACATGTCAGGATCCATTCGATCACGGGACATTGAGGACGCGTCGCGGTGACACTCCCAAGTGCCACGGCGATTCGCGTCAACACCCAAACACACTAGAAATCGACACGGCTAGATCCGTGAGCCGAACCATGTGGGGGACGACTGGCGTGCCTAGGGCCATACGGCTTCTTGGGGCGCCCACGTTGGTCTCACATGCCAAGACATACCCGTTGGCCAATCCAGCACGTCGTATTCCAAAAGTATGACGCGGTGGGTTGACCCACATCAAAAGTATCATATGGACTATGGGGCGGGGTCCTGATCACTCAGGACCTGTCCGATCGTTCAACTTTTCAATTACCCTAAAAGGCAACCGATCTTAGATAGCGTAGCTACTATGCAGTTGTACAGGACTTTACTAAGCAGCGTCGTAGACAGTATAAGTAGCACGTCGTCTCTTTGTATTAAGGAGCTTTCCCCCGGACTGTGAATCACTATCATTTCAGATTGTTTTGTACAATTTGCGTGCCGCGTGATTCCACCCTAAGAAGTTCTGCCATCCCTGCCCGGTCGCGACGAGTTGCTCCCTGAGCACTTGTAGCTACTGTGATTTGAGTTTGAGTTGAGATATCAGAAAGTCGGGTTCGCCGCATCTGGTATTGTCGCGGCATTTAGTGTCGTCGCCTTAGGGCTTTGTTGAGATCGTTCCACACCTCTAGCTTGGCAGTGCGTCGACAAGTTGTGCTCGGGTTTTGGACATTGGATATTGGCTGTTAGTTGGCAGTGCGTCGACGCGGCATTTTGGTTTACTAGTTGGCAGTGCGTCGACTCAGTACTTTTGGTTGTGTCAGTTGGCAGTGCGTCGACTTGACATTCTGGTTCTACTAGTTGGCAGTGCGTCGACTCAGTATATTGGTTGTATCAGTTGGCAGTGCGTCGACTTGATATTTGGGCTTTGCGTCACCATCTGGACGCTGTCGCTACAAGGGATCTTAATACTTCGTATTAAGTTCTGACTTGTTATATTGTTGGTTGTGGATTGGATTAGTGTTGGTTGTGTTTGTATAGAAGATATTGGTTGAGACACCACTGTTTGCTATATATATATATCCTTGTCGTCGACTTCGTCTTCCGCAACTATTGGATCTGCGTCTATTGAGAGCTGTGATACTGGTGTTCTGTCCACCCCGAAGCCCTCGCATCTTTCACACACTGAGAAGCTGATTACGAGGAGTGTGAACGTGTTTATATTTGGGTTTACTTTCATAGTAGATTCACTTGTGAGCACGCCCTCAGCATTTCAACGCTGATAGGCTGGCTACCAGAAGCGCTCTGCACCAGCTCTATAAGGGCGTATTTTTGCGCTTTTACAGAGTTTACTCTTGAACCATTCAGTGTATCGTGTCACGGTGAAATGCTGAGGGTGCGTTCACAGGTGAATCTACTGTGAAAGTAAACCCAAATATAAACACGTTCACACTCCTTGTAATCAGCTTCTCAGTGTGTGAAAGATGCGAGGGCTTTGGGGTGGACAGAACACCAGTATCACAACTCTCAATAGACGTGGATCAATAGTCGCGGAAGACGAAGTCAACGACAAGAATTTATATATAGCAAACAGTGGTGTCTCAACCAATATCTTCTATATGAACAAAACCAACAATATCACAAGTCAGAGCTTAATACGAAGTATTGAGATCCCTTGTAGCGACAGCGTCCAGGTGGCGACGCAAAGCCCAAATATCAAGTCGACGCACTGCCAACCAATACAACCAATATACTGAGTCGACGCACTGCCAACTAGTAAACCAAAATGCCGCGTCGACGCACTGCCAACTAACAGCCAATATCCAATGTCCAAAACCCGAGCACAACTTGTCGACGCACTGCCAAGCAAGAAGTGTGGAACCAAAGTTCTCAAGTCGACGCACTGCCAACTGACCAAAACAACCCAAGCACAACTAGTCGACGCACTGCCAAGCTAGAGGTGTGGAAACGATCTCAACAAAGCCCAAAGGCGACAACACTAAATGTGCCGTGACCGAACCAGAAACGGCAAATCCGACTTTCTGATATCTCAAAACTCAAACTCAAATCACAGTAGCTACAAGTGCTCAGGGAGCAACTTGTCGCGACCGGGCAGGGGTAGCAGAACTTCCTAGGGTGGAATCACATGACACGCAAATTGCACAAAACAATCTGATATGAGAGTGATTCACAGTCCGGGGGAAAGCTTTCTAATACAAAGAAACGACGTGCTACTTATACTGTCTACAACGATGCTTAGTAAAGTCCTGTACAACTGCATAGTAGCTGCGCTATCTAAGATGGGTTGCCTTTTAGAGTAATGAAAAGTTGAACAATCGGACAGGTCCTGAGTGATCAGGACCCCGCCCCATTGTCCATATGATACTTTTGATGTGGGCCAACCCACCGCGTCATACTTTTGGAATACAGCGTGCTGGATTGGCCAACGGGTATGTCTTGGCATGTGAGTCCAACGTGGGCACCCCAAGAAGCCGTATGGCCTAGGCACGCCAGACGTTCCTCACATGGTTCGGTTCACGGATCTAGCCCGTGTTGCTTTTGATGTGTTTGGGTATGGGCGCAACTTGCTGTGACACTTGGAAGTGTCACCGCAACGCGTCCACAATGTCCCGTAATCAAGTGGATCCTGACATGTGACAAGTCGTTGCCATGGCAGGATCTGAGGAAATGTCTAACCCAAAACCGGGAGTTGCCGCACCAAGATTGGTTCAATCTCGTAACGCCAAGTCCTGCCTAGTAGTCGTTGTAATGTTGAGAACGTCGCGCATTGCTAAGCCCTTCAGCCCAAGTTCCCATCTACAGAGAATGATCCTTTCGAGGAGTTGCCGCAACAAAAGATCCCTTTTAGGGAATTGTTGCGGTCCAAGTGTCTGTCACTAATAGCCCTAAGCCTGGTGTAGACTCATAAGACCAATTCCACAGTAGTGGTCTGACTGCCTTGTTATCGTCGACACTATCCACAGTTGTTGACTGGGCAGTAGACCCTTAAGTCCTACTAAGTGCAACACTATCAACCGTGACATGATACACTGAGTGGTTCAAGAGTAAACCCTGTAAAAGCGCAAAAATATGCCGGTGCAGAGCGCATCTGGTAGCCAGCCTATCAGCGCTCCCATGGGGTATACAAGACTTAAACATTGATATATAGACACCAGATGACTCAATGAAGATGGTAAACTACTCCTAATCTTCAACACACACTGATTTATCAGAAAGTGGCAACTGAGTAACTATGTGGGAACAAGTCAGGGACTAGCCATGAACAAGTGATGGCCGATCAGTGACCTATCACTCTAGCCCCTGATTGTCCCACAGTAGACACCAATAGTCTCTGCAGTGCCTACACATGTAGTCCCTCCACGGGGACTATCAGACCATGGAATATAGTGACTGTGTGATCTTCAGCTCATCAAGCTCTGAGTTGGGCTATGCTCTTACTCAAGCTCTGGACAAGTACAAGGACAAAATACTGCCTCTCCCGAACCTACAGGAGCTTCGAGGAGGTGACAGTGTTGTTGGGAGTGAAGTCCACCAGAATGATGGCAGCCAGTACTACTATATGGGTGGTGTCAATCAAAGCCAAGGATTAGGCGCATCTCCATGTTTTGTCAATTGTTTTATTCACCTGACTTAGCTTCCAGATACGGTGCACTATGCTCAACTCAACACCTTAATTGACACTTTAGAGCCAGATTCAGATGCCCCAATTCCCAATGGCTCGGACGGCAAGTCCAGCGAGGTTTTTGCTCGGTTTTCTGATAAGCAGGAGTCCGTGTATGGTGACTGGTAGTAATTTGAATACATTTCATGCTTCCATTCAAGTAGTAAATTGCTGAATGCACTCTGTTGTTGGGACTAGTGTATGATCATGTGATGTCACTATGATTGCGGTGCAACGGTTTGGGCAATATCGCGCAAAGCCGGGAACATAATTTATTACAAACAAATTTCAATTTCTCTGTTAATACACTTGGTACACTACTTAGATGGGATTTGGGGTCTCCAGAAAGTGACATTTGATCTTCTACCACATGCCGTTTGATGCCAGTGATATTAGCTGCGCGCGTATCAGCATATAGCTCTAGGCCTCCATACCGCACAGTCAGTCATGTGGACCCGCGCGCTAGAATGAAATTTCAGGGATGAGGCCCTGCGGATGCTCCCGCAGGTGCCCTCCGGCGGCCCCGCAAAGTGCCGGTTGACGGCGGCGGGAGAGTCATCGCCGGACACTGCGTCTTGCTATTGTTGTATTGCCACGCGATGACTGGACCATCCCCTTGACAGATGCATCCCTCTCTGCACGCAGGAATGCTTCCCCGCGCACACAGTCCACCAGTCCACCGACAACCTCCACGACCGAGCACAAAGTCCCCTCACAATCCGCTCGCGTTCATCCCGTTTTCCTCCGGCCTCGCTAGCTGTGTTGGAAAGCGTGGCGCGATACGGGAAAGGGCCACGGTCCGCGTCCCCGCTGACGGAGGTGTTCGATGTGCGATTCGCGGATGGGTTCGCGGCGGAGGAGTGAACTGAGCATCTGCGTTATATCTTCGTGAATCGCATTGGCATGTCATTCCGTTCATGGTCTCGCTGACCAAGAGAGTGTGAGCTCACGGGCCTGTGGACCCGCGTTTCCGCTGCTGTTTCCCGCGTTTCCGCTGCTGATTCCCACGGTTGGGCTATTGATGATTACGTGTTCCCACGGTTCATCATTACCATTGAACGACAGTCTCACAGTTCCAGTATATGCAAGCGCGGACTCCTACGTACTATTTCGCCGCCCGTTCAATCGCAGCTTCCGAGACATCGATAGTTTTGCCCTCTGTGTGCAAAGTGAGATGTCGGAGTTCGTTCTCGGTGTTAAGGCTGGCCCGATCAGCAATGGAAGCCTGCTGCGCCACGACTCCAAATTATCGAATGACAGTCTGCGCCTGATCGGGGTCGCTGACGAAAACAGACTCTGTTGAATGATCTTCTGCGCTCGGAAGCCTTGTCTTGTCAGATAGCGGCTCTACATCGACCGATGTGACCAAAAAATAATGACGCTCGATGACTAGGAAGTGTGTACTTGACATTCTGCCTATTATCCACTGGGGCCGTATTTCCTGCATCATGCCACTGCTCGTAGGATAAAAGCATCGCATGGAGTCGCTAAGCTGCATACTTGACCCCCATGCAACAAATCTGGCTCTCACCCGCTTTACTTGGTGTGGTCAGTGTCCGGCATCATAGTTCCACACCCGTGCTCACATCCCCCTAGCTTAACCACATCTTCTTCCGCTACTTTGAGCCAGGCAATGCGCACTACCCTCTTTTAGCGATCCTCATCCAGCCTGCGCTGCTCCTTTCGTTCCTCTCTCATGGCACACCCACCGTGCCTACCGCGCTCAATGTGCTCGGCGTCTACGCGACATTCATCGGCAGCCTTTCGCTCTCTATCGTGCTTTATCGACTCTCCCCGTGGCACCCCCTCGCATCGGTCCCGGGCCCAACGCTGTACAAGATCTCAAAGGTCTGGAGCATCCGCGACGCCGTGCGGGGGGACCCGCATCGGGTCGTCCGGCGGATGCATGATAAGTACGGCCCAGTTGTCCGAACTGGTGCGTTGCTTGTCCCCTGTCGTTTTTGTCCGCGGGTGAGGCGGTGCTCATTTATTATCTTGCTCGCTAGGCCCGAATGAGGTTTCGATCGTACACACCGACGCGGTCAAGGTCGTGCTGGGGACCTACCCCAAAGGCCAGCGTGAGTACCGAGCCACCCCCGCCGCGTGGGAGTCCTGCTGAGCGCTTCCAGATTACGAGCCCCGCGACGATCCCGCCGTTCCAGCCAAATCGCTGCTGGTGCTCAAGGGAGAGGCGCATACGAACCGCCGCCGGATCTGGAACCGTGGCCTCAACTCAGCCTCAATCGCTGCTTACGAGGTGACCTTGGTGAAGCGCGTCGCACAGCTGCTGGAGAGGCTGGAGGAACAGTCACTATCCGGGTCGTCGGTCAGCATCTCCAAGTGGCTGGGCTATTTCACGTGAGCGCGGTGTCCCCCAAGGCCTTTATCTCGTGCTGACTCGAGTATCCCAGGTTCGACTTCATGGGCGACATGGCGTGCGTGCGAGAGCTGCCTGCCTTGGCTCTACCTGCTCACCTGTGATCCAGATTCGGTGGTGGATTTGAGATGATGCGTGATCGCGGAGATACAAACGGGCTTTGGAAGATCATCGAAGACGGCACTCGGTTCGTACTTGCACTCATCGTGCTCAACACATATTTGCTGATGTGAATCTCTCCCGGCCAGTGTCTCGGCGTTGCTGGCTCCGATCCCCTGGATCGTGCCGACGGTACGGATGCTCCCGGGTCTCGCCAAGAACATGAACACGCTGAGTCAGTTTGGCGTTGACTCCGCTGCCAATCGCATCCAGGCAGGCTCGCTCGTCAAGGATCTGTGGTATCATCTAGTGTGTCTCTGCGTGTGTTGTGATCTGCAAGCACTGAAATTGATCTCTTCCAGACGGACGAAGCCGAGGTGGAGAAACAGCGCCCCTCGATCCCCGAGGTGGTCGCAGACGGCGTGTTGAGTATCATTGCGGGCTCCGATACGACGTCTACGGCACTGAGCAAGTACGTATTGTGCAATGTCATGTTTCATGACAGGGTGTCTGACTCGCTGATCGGACAGTCTCATCTGGCTCTTGCTCTCGAACCCAGCGGTCTACAAGCAAGTCCGGGAGGAAGTCGACAGCGTCTACCCGCGCGGTGACTCGCCCCTCGATGCGTCCAAGCATTCCCAGCTCTCCTTCCTCACCGCATGCATGTCAGTCCTGCTAGTGGACCAGTGACTACCCCCCACTCACGCACCCGCTCACAGCAACGAGACACTCCGGCTGCTCCCGCCCGTCCCGTCCGGGGGGCCCCGCAAGGTCCCCGTAGGCGGTGGAAAGGTCATCGCTGGACAGTACGCATTCCTCGCCCCGTCTCGTCATGAATGAGAATCGGCTGACACTCGCTTGCAGCTACATCGCACCAAACACGCAGATCTTTGTGCCGCAGTACACCCTCCACCGCTCCGCCGAGAACTTTGATGACCCGGACACCTTCAAGCCCCAGCGCTGGCTGAGCCCCGAGTCGGCCGAGAAGCACAACCCGCTCGCGTTCATCCCGTTCTCATTCGGCTCGGCGAACTGCGTCGGCAAGAATCTCGCGTGGCGGGAGATGATTATGGTCAGCGCGGCGCTTATCCACACCTTCGACATCCGCTTTGCCAAGGATTTCGCCGGGGCCGAAGAATGGAGCAACCATCTCCACGACCAGTTCGTCACTAGTATCGCAATGCCCCTCCAGGTAACTTTGACCAAGAGGGCTTAGTTCGACAGTTGCAGTATGCCGATAATCCACTTTTTCACCTTTGAATAGAACGCCACATTCGTTAGTATCTTCGATAAAGAATAGCATTTGGAACCCACTGATGCAACAGTGGTGGAACTGCAGCTATCATTGCAAGATTCCCACGGTTGAACATTCTGAATGCAGACGCTCCATCCGCCGGCTCTTGCAAATGCTAGCCAATACCCACTTCTTCTTTCAATAGTAAATCTTAAACTCAGGAATCAGATGCGAGGAAAAATTTGCCGCCTATCCAGGACATCTGGAGTTCCGTCATATATCTTACACGGAGTAACATCACATTGCATACTTAAGATCTATCTATCTGAAATCTGGGCAAATTAGGGTCGGTCAGTTTGTCCGGCCAGACCCCAAACTTGAGCCTTGTAGGCAAAATCACAGCAATAGCGTGTGACTTACGTGACGACGAGCCAATGTTCGTCCCTGCCAACGTTGTGGGGCCGTACCAAACCCTTCCTCGGATCGAATCACCGAGTACCGGCACGATCAATGCGGGGGATGGCAACGAGAGAACAGACGATCCTAAAATCAGGCGCACAGCTCAGCTAGCAGAGCCAGGACTTGTCATTTAGTGCGCGGGCCGTGCAGCTCTCAAGTTTGAGTTCCTCTCCGAAACATTCAGAGCGGGGATATCCTAGCAAAGTTAGCCGGCAGCGGCGCCAGTCCCCGCACTGTCATGAGGTAATGAAAGGTTCTTCTGCTCCCCCGGTCATCCGTAGTCATATCTGCCAGTCGAGCACAGCAACAGGATGTCACTTTGTGGCAGCCAGCCTGATCGGAAGCGGCAGACAACCTTCACTATGGAAACCCGGAGCGGTCTGCTCATGTCAAATGGTTATGCGACGATGATCTTTGATAAGCGATGTCAAGACCCCAGAACCATTACACTAAGCAACATTACGAGCACACAAAACCGATAGATTCAATGTATTGAGTACTAATACTGAACGCTGAATCGGTGGAAATATCACGGCCCGCAAACATAAATTAAACAGGGACTTGAGCAAGGGGTTTGAGGCATCCAGTGATGATCAGAATGATCACGTGCAACAACCTTGACGAGCTCGCTGACAAATCCATTGAGATCTTTCAGTGCACGTGATAGATTGATTCATCACGTGCCAGATCAATTGTGGCTGCTTTGTCAGCTCAAGCAGCTTGCTACGTCATACTGATGTGGCCTCTGATCAACTGATTGCGGGGCCAGGGTGCATCACTGCTCGTCAACGCAACTAAATACCAATGTGAAGACTCTAGGTACTAGTAATCTACCACTCATCTGGCTCAGCATCGGGACGTTCCTCATCAGAGAACCAAGCAAAAATCTCCTCGTCGTCGTCGGTGTCTGTCTCGTTGTCATTGATCCGCGGCTCAACATTGTCAATGAGCTGTTCGAGCGCGGCACAGTGATCCAAACCTGCCAAAGTGAACATGAGGTGAAGATTCGGGTGCAACGACTCACCTAATCCAGCACCAGCATTTACACCACCCATGTAGTATGCACCATCCTGTCCGATCACGTCTTCACCTCCTCGAAGTGGACGCAGGCCGGCAATGGGTTGAATCTCGTCACAATATTGATCCACAGCTTGCGTAAGAGCAAAACCCCAGATCTGGTCCACACTGGGACCCGCGGTGCCCGGGAGCTGATCTAGCTCCTCGAAGCATCGCAGGAGTTGCCTATAGACGTCCCAGCATGTTTGTCGAGTCACTGGGGGGCTCCCAAGGTCGGCATAGAACCTGCTGATGTACTCAGCAAAATCCGGCGGCACAAGGTGGAAGATGTCGTGAGCTGGTGGGGCGTACTGCTCTCGTACGGTGGGACGTGACAACTTGGCAAGATTTCAAGGCTCTCCAGTCTGACCACGTGTTCTACTGGGACAAGTACTACAAGATCTCGGGCAAGGCGACAAAACCAGAATGGAAGGCTCCCAGGGCATCTGTTCAGATTGCTCTAGTGATTTCGGGCAGGGAGTGGCAACAACGCACGGAAATGTTAGCAGCGTCTGAACCTGATGTGCGTATTTCCACTCTTGTTCTATCTACATTAATAATGCTAACAACGTGAAGGCCGACTCAAATGAAAATTCTGTCAGTGCCACAGCGAGCGCCGTCCAGACTCGGGTCACTCGGTTTGTACGTGATCCATATGAGTCGTGTTGTGTCCGTAGTGGATAACTTTCACAGACAGCATCCGTCTCGAATGCATCTGATCAAACAGAGGCCAGCACCATCAGGAGTCTGGCTCGATCCACTGATCGTGAGGCAACTAGGGCGCTTTCGCAACGCTCTGGTTCCTCATCATCGAGTGCCGTAGTTCTCGGAGCGGCAACATGGTCCCCCGATAAACGCCATGAACGTACACTGAGCCTTGGTGCTCCTTCGACACCTCCCTCGTCGCCACAGCTTCGATCAAAGCGTTCACATCCTGGCTGGCGCTCACCGGATGAGGCGGACTTTGCCCGGCTTCGAAAGGTGGCTAGTGTTGGAGGTCAGGTATCTCGATCAGGCACTCGCGGTACAGAATCTCATGTTCCAATCAACTCACCTTGGCTGAATTTGTCTGCCTAGATGTCCCAACTTGCGAGCAGATTCTATTTTTCCGCATTTATCCCAAAGCCATGGACGCACTGTTCACTCAGGACGAGGCGGCGATGCAGTTTGTGTGCGATCCGGCTGTGGCTGAGCCAGGCACACTCAGTGTTGTCCTGTCTGCTGCTTTAGGGTCTGGTAGTTTCAAGGACGCATACGAAGGTTTCCTCACCCTTGTTCGACCATCAACGTCTCCCACTGGGCTCGGATCAACTGTGAATCAACGCGTTGCGGCCAAACGGATGATCGATACAAAGGCCAGTCGACGTGATACAGTCGGAATCAGACGGTTCAGTCCGGCAGTCGAACTTGAGCAGAGCATTTGCGAAGGGAATCTGCTGCTTTGGGCAACCTCACTGTTCGACCTCACAGATACTTTCGTCCGTCATCAGCTCAGTAAGCTCGGGGAGCCGCCCTCCAATCTTGTCATCCCGGACATTCGATTTGTCGAGGGCGGCGTTGCACAAGTCCACGACACTGTCACTGGTACCAATGTTGTCCGGGCATCATCCCTGCGCCGTTCTTTCATCATTGAAGAACTGATTCCCTCTCGCTTTGTCAAATTTGTCCATAATCGCGCTGCTGTTCCTCATTTAGATCCTGATCACCCGTCGTATCACATTGCGCTCTATCTCTGTTTCACGCAGCACGTTCAGTACGTGTACACTGGACGGAGCATGTTCTTGTCGGACTATCAAGGTGAGCATTCACTTGTTGTGCGACTCCCACTGATTAATTTGATCAACCAGGCTCTGAATCCCTTCTCACGGACCCTCAGATCATGACCACTCCGTGCGGCATTCATTTTGTACCACATCACACTTTCACTCATCACTTACAGCGAGATTGCCAAACAGCGTGGAACTCCAATGTTTGGCGGTGGCAACGTCAGTGAGCTCTTCAACGTGTTTTGTAACCAACACGTGTGCTCCGATTATTGCCGGTTCTTCGGTCTCAAACCCCTTGCTCAAGTCCCTGTTTAATTTATGTTTGCGGGCCGTGATATTTCCACCGATTCAGCGTTCAGTATTAGTACTCAATACATTGAATCTATCGGTTTTGTGTGCTCGTAATGTTGCTTAGTGTAATGGTTCTGGGGTCTTGACATCGCTTATCAAAGATCATCGTCGCATAACCATTTGACATGAGCAGACCGCTCCGGGTTTCCATACTTCACGGAGTTGTGACCGACCCGGCTTCCTAGAGCCCCAATCTTGGGTCCGGCCATTGAAATCCGGCACTCTGTAGTCCCTGCAGTGTTCGTTTCAGCTTGAATCAAACAGATGCGCTCACCAGCGAGGTAGCATTCACGCCCCAGTGCCCTCCGCCGCATTGAAATGAAAACCGTTGCATTCGGGGGTGAGTCCGGAGTCGGCGACCACGGTGTTCTGTTGTTGTTCGTGTGTGATTGCTGATGTGCTTGTGGTTATGCGCATTCGTAGGCCCAAGAGCGCTGCCAGGGAACCGCCGAGCGAGTGAGCTGTAACGCTCCAGTTGTGATTGATAAGGTTGAATTTCCTCCACCCTACCTTTGCGATGGTTTGATAGTCTTGTCAACTGTGAACGTCGTCAATGCCCCGGCGGCGCATACGGCGGGGACGACGACAACGATGCCTGCTTGTGTAAAAGGTGCTGCTCGCCGGCTGCTAGAGAGCTAAGACCGTGGTAGCCACGTCGTAAGGCACTTGAGCGAGCTCCGTGATGTCACCCACCCCACATTCCTTTACCGTCCCGAACCCAATTTCGCTTCCTTGAGCCAACGCACCTGTCAATTCGACACAACTCAGCCCTCCCTCGTTGACTGGCGGGAGCGTCGATACAAGGGATCATTGACTGCAAGTTCTCTGGCAGGAAAGCAGTGTTCCCTGCGTGAGCAAGAGGCGGCAGATAGGTAGTGGCAGAAGGACAAGATAGAGACTTGGTCTCAACTGGCATGAGGCTCACCTCGTACCATCGCGCAGTCCGGTCCGACTCTGATCGGAAGGAATAGAAGTCCACTTGCATGTCTCCGTTTCTTGTGGCAAACTTCCCGGAGATGATTGCCGTTGTCGAGCATGCCATGAATCTGTCAGATTGGGGGGTGAATCGGCGACAGAATTGTCAAGAGGACATTGCTTTCTGTTCATGGGGCTCGATTTTCTGGCTCGAATAGGGAACCTTTCTGCGCGGTTACGAGTCGCGGTCGGTCAGCTTGCTCCTCAGCCATCCATGCGCTCGACGCGTGATGAGTTTGGGAACGTACAGATGGAGGCCCAGACCCGGCCAACGGAAATCAAGCGAGGCGGAAATGCCGGAAGCTGCTTTGGTAGATTTGATAGAACCCACTACCGCGATCGCGAAACTGAAGGAAGCCATCGACAACAAATGCTCGGCAGTCCAGAGTGACGAGAACAACAACGAGGGCTGGCGCCAATGTCCAACTGACTTTCCTCGATTGAATTCGTGAGCGGACATCGACAACGGCATAGGAAACCATGAAATAGATGGCCTGGAAATGCCAGCATCAGCAGCAGCCCTGCCCGACTCATCTTTGGACTGGTACTAGATGTTCGCGAAGTTTACGCAACCTGTCAGTGATTGCTCCGTTCTAACCTCTTGTCTCCGCGTCTAATGCCGCATCTTTCTGTACCCACTTACACGCACACTCTTTCTGTAGCTGAAAACGTTGAGCAAGCAATCGGTAGTCAATTCAATAACTTTTAATACCTAGTTTTTGAATGGGAAAATAAATCTCAGACGTTGACTTTAGAAATCTAGTCAACTATTGTTCTACACGAACACGGTCTCAAACGGAACTTTTCACCAGACGACTGTAAGCATGTCGTGTCAGAGCTTTCGTAAAATACACTGCGGGCGGGCCGTGGAGTGACGGGGGCTCTAATCATTTCCTAAAGTGGAAATGCAGCGAGCTCCCGCTGATGCGTTTGGCAACAACCACCTGCTGGTACTGCGGCGCGACTTCGAAACTTCGTCTCTACCATTCCAGACTATCTCCTCGCTGGATGGAACGGTGGTACGTATAAAGGTGAGTGGGCGGAAGCGTACCAACATATTCATCCGCTTTTTTTCTCTTTCAATCTTCTTACTACTTTTTCTTCCAATGTCTCGCCTTGCTTTTTTCTTGACTTTCACCGCCTTCCTCGCATCGGTCTTTGCAGCAGAAGTTGCTGAGCGGGACACCACCGATACTTCTGTTCATGCGTGAGTCAATCCATCTGCTTGTTGATAGGATGTGTCTGATCTGTGGATGTGTGTGCAGCGGTGGATATGTGCCTTCCGTGAGCATCCCCCCCATTCCACGGCATTCTTCTAGACAATGAACCATGTCTACAGCGACAACTTGCCTCGATGGCAATCATCGCGTTCGCGCAATCGGCGATTGTGTCCTTGATCCACTTCTTCTGGGTCCGACCGATGAAAGTCTCTATGCTTACTTACACCGTCGGAATGTTTGGTGCGATAAGAAACCACGCTCGAGGGTAGCCGAATTCGCTGACAACCAGAAAGCGCTCACTGGCGGCTTCCTTCTCCGTGCCATGGACACGGGTGCGCCTTTCCAGCTGTGGAAGTACATCACCTGGGACCTGGTGTGTTATCTCCAATCTCGATGCGCAGAGCAACGCTTGCTGACATCTTTTGTAGCTGACTCTTCTCTCGGTACCTATTCTCTCACTCACTTCGGGACCAGCACTGATAGTCCTGCAGCCCAGCTTCTTTATCGCCACGTGCTACTTCCTGCTCGCTCACTTGGGAAACACGTTCGATCCCGATGTCGTCTCGCGTTGCATGGCTGTCAGCCCCTCGCGTATTATGACATTCTTCGTCGGGAGCAACCTCGTCAGTTTCCTGCTCGAGGGCGGTGGTGGAGCCTTGACGCATTCGCAAAACGACTCTTTGGCTCCAGTCGGCTCCAAGGTACTTGCAGTCATCCATCCACATATAGATTGCAGATGTGACCTGGCTTTCGCAGATCGTCTTGATCGGATTCATCCTCCAGGCCGCGACGCTCCTGCTTTTCATTTTCCTCTTGATTTCTTTCACTATCCGAATGTATGGCCCCTTCTGCACTGCAGTCTCTGACTCACTCTCTGATTCCCAAATCTAGCTCCACTGACTACCCCCATCTTTGGAAACCCGACCACGTGGCCAAGTGGAAGATGATGTCTGCTGGTCCGATCGAGAACTGGCGCCTGCTTGTCTACATGATCTTCATCGTCAGCGGTGGACTTGCGGTGAGCACGGGATACCGCGTGGTTGAATACCTCGGAGGGTATGTGTTCCGCAGCTGGCCGGAAGATTTGTGAGCCTAACTGCCTACTCCAGCTACAACGGCACCATTGCCAACAAAGAGCTGTACTTCTACCTCTTCGACGCGCTGCCGCTCGCCATGACCACGTCGATGTTCATCACGCTCTGGCCGACGCGCTTCCTCCACCCCAAAGGACGTCAATTCTCGCTGCGCGGTGGACCCAGCGACGAAGCCCTGAAACCTCACTCATCGTTCAGCGAGCTCTAATCGGCGTGCTTTTACATCTTTCATTGGACTTTTGTAATCTACTTACACCGCACTTTCTTTCCTTCTGGTTATTTATATTATTGTCCGCTATCGATGAGACTGGGAATGGAATGCCCTCAGAGTGTCGCTGCAGTGTGAGAGTGAACAATCCATCCTCGTTGAACGACCTTAAATGGTTCCCATCTGCGCTTGTCAGCATTCTGACTCCAACAATCTTTTTATATAATGTATTTATTGAGTTTGAAGTGCGGGATTTAGGCAATTTTTTCTCTGTCTATGTTTATACTGTAAGCCAGTGATTTTGTTCTCTTTTCTTGTCCCAAAAGTGTTTTCTCAATGCTCTGGCGTGTTTGGCACCAATTTGGGTTTGGGGAAGGTCGAGATTTGGCCGTGCACAGCCACTTGCCACGTGCCACACGTGACCTTGGCAGCCACACAGAAAAAGTCTTCCTCTCTTTCCAGTCAGAGGAACATAGAAATATCAAGAAGAAAAACGGACCTTCCGATATTTGGCAGTTTTAATTGCAGTGGCTCCGTAAATGTGCCGCATTTGCGTGACGCCTATCTTGTTTCGGCTCAGGCTGGAAATGATGCCGTCGGCTAGGACACTCACGTGCTGGTCATGTAGCATCCTGTCAAAATCTCGTGACCGTCCTCATTTCTTGCATGCTCAGCCTCTAGTAGCAACAAGATGCCAAGTGCAACCTCAGGGAGACGGATGGGTCCCGCTCTGAAATCTTCTCTCTTCGCCTAATACCACGGCTTCCCCATCCACTCACATGTGCTCCCTATCTGTAGCTACACGCATGTATCCAGTGGTCAATTAGTAGCAATGCGCAGTCTTCGAAGACAATAATCAGTTCTCAAACGCCGACTTCAATGTCATGGTTCATGATTGTCTTGAAAGAACACGGTGTCAAAAACCGAGCTTTTACCTAGACGGCTGTAAACATTCCGTGTAAGAGCTTGCGTAAAATACACTGCGGGCGGGCCGTCGAGTGATGGGAACTCTAATTACTGCCTAAAATGGGAATGCAGCGAGCTCGCGGTGATGCGTTAGGCAACAACCACCTGCTGGTACTGCGGCGCGTCTTCGGAACCTTGTCTCCAGCGTTCAAAACTGTCTCCTCGCTGGATGTAACGGTACGTATAAAGGCGAATGGGCAGAGGCGTACCAACATACTCAACCACTTCAATCTTCTTGTTTTTCTTCTCATGTCTCGACTAGCTCTTTTCTTGACGTTCACCACCTCCCTCGCATCGGTCTTTGCGGCCGAACTTGCTGAGAGGGACACAACCGATACTTCTGTTCATGCGTGAGTCGATCCATCTCCTCATGAATAGGACGCGTCTGATATGGGAATGTGTTTGCAGAGGCGGATACACACCTTCGGTGAGCCTTCCACCCGTTCTACAGCGCTCTTCGGGAAAATGAACGCTGTATCCAGCGACAACTTGCCTCTATGGCAATTATCGCGTTTGCGCAGTCGGCGATTGTGTCCTTGATCCACTTCTTCTGGGTCCGACCGATGAAAGTCTCTCTGCTTACTTACACTGTCGGAATGTTTGGTGCGATACGAAACCATGTTCAGGTGTAGCTGACTTACTGACGATTTTCAAGCGCTCACTGCTGGTTTCCTTCTCCGGGCCATGGACACGGTTGCGCCTTTCCAACTGTGGAAGTACATCACCTGGGACCTGGTGTGTTATATCCACTCTCGATGCGCAGAGCGTGCCTCGCTAACATTGCTTGCAGCTCACTCTTCTCTCGGTACCTATTCTCGCACTCACTTCGGAACCAGCACTGATAACCCTACAGCCCAGTTTCTTTATCGCCACATGCTACTTTCTGCTTGCTCACTTGGGTAATACGTTCGACCCTGATGTCGTCTCGCGGTCCCTTGCCGTCAGCCCCTCGCGCATCATGACGTTCTTCGTCGGGAGCAACCTCGTCAGTTTCCTGCTCGAGGGCGGTGGTGGAGCCATGACTCATTCGCAAAACGGCTCTGTGGCGCAAACGGGTTCCAAGGTACTTGGGGTCGTCCATCCGCATGTAGATTACAGATGTGACCTGGCTTTCGCAGATCGTCTTGATCGGATTCATCCTCCAGGCCGCGACGCTCCTCCTCTTCATTTTCCTTTTGATTTCTTTCACTACCCGAATGTACGGCCGATCTCTGCATGTGCCCCATCTCACTCTCTGATTCACGACTCCAGGTCCACTGACTACCCCCATCTCTGGAAACCCGACCACGTGGCCAAGTGGAAGATGATGTCTGCTGGTCCGATCGAGAACTGGCGCCTGCTTGTCTACATGATCTTCATCGTCTGCGGCGGACTGCTGGTGAGCACCGTGTACCGCGTGGTCGAATACATCGGAGGGTGCGTGTTTTTCACCTGGCAGCAAGATTGTCGAGGGTCTGACTCGTGATTACAGATACAACGGCACGGTAGCCAACAAAGAGTTGTATTTCTACCTCTTTGACGCCCTGCCTCTCGCCATGACCACTTCGATGTTCATCACGCTCTGGCCGGCACGGTTCCTCCACCATCAAGGACACCGTTATTCTCTGCGCGGCGAGCCGAGCCACGAAGCCCTTAAACTTAATTCCTTCACCGAGGCTTAAATGACGATCCGCTTCTTTCTTCGGACTCGGCGTTATCTGCCTCCACCCACATTCGTTTATTTTCCTAATTATCTCTATATTCATATGTTATTTATACGACTGGGAATGGACTTGATTCGCAGTATCAGTAACGATATCAGACTCGGTGCAAGTCACTTTTCTTAGAAAGTAATTTGATAAGCTTATGTTGTGATTCCTTATCGCACCCTTCTCGGCTCTCACTTCCAGCAACTGCTTAGAGGCCTGCATCCTTCGAAAATTCATTTCACCAGACTGTCTATTAGCGGTTTGGGGACCTTCCCTATGGGTTTGCGCTTTCCATTCGCATTCTACGTGGAATGTACTTCAGCCAAGTGTCGCAATATGGATAGACTACGGATCGCATAATCACCGGCGTCAAAAAAGTTCAGCGACGTTATTGGTACTATTCCCTGTCCTGTGAGGTCCCCTCTGCCTTGCAGGCTTGAACTGGAAGTGGCGATGCAGCCGATCGACTACCTTCTACACCAAAGAGTGAGAGCAGGACGGGCAAGCACCAAAACCGGCTTACCTGGGTGTTGTACAGCTCGAGATCCGCAATCTTCAGATGCTCGGCATAATGCTCTGACACTCGGCGGGCCAAGACACGATGCACCCGCTTGTCACTCATGTCCTTGAATTGCCCTCGTTGTACGAACTCCTCGTCCGCGGCTTCTGTTGGATCGACAATATTGGCCCGATTGGGCAGCGCGTATGGATCCAGGACAAAAGGACAGTCGGGTCCAGGGCATTCCCACACCGTGCTGCCTTCATACACGAACAACGGTGCACTGATCCATGCTGGAATCGACGGCAGAGATCTATTGTTGGGGTACTTGCAATCCAGAATGACCTCCTCGGATTCGGATTCGCTGCAATCTGGCGTGCTTTCGACAGACATGCTGGAGTCGTAGTCGAAATCCTGTTTATCCCTGCCGCCGCGGAGGAAAGGGTCCAAGGCTTCCTCATCGTCGACCGAGGGTGCGACCAGCTGCGCAGGTTAGTTGGGTATGAAGAACGATTGCGGGAAGCACGCACATGCGGGTCTTCGAGTATCTTCCTATCCAGCAACTTCTCCCACTCATCCGCCGTCCCACCGAACTTCGCCAGCGTCAACGCGATCGAATGCGCGTCACCTGCAGTCCTCGAGTCCCAGATCTCGTTGTCTTCATAGGTGCGTCCCCATTGCCCATTATTGAGGCTCCTCCGTGCGGCCTGTGTCTTTGCGATGAACTCACACCAGACGCGGACGTTCAGGTAGCAGTTTCTGGAACGGATGTAGAACCCCAAAAGCCAGGCAGCGTGCGCGGCGAATTCACTGCGTATTTCAGCACGCGAGAGGTGGCGCAGCCGGCCCTCGATTGCAACCTGGTCCGACTGAGCCGCGATGGCCCGGTAGGACAACCTCTCCCGCTCGTGCTTGATGAGATATGCGTTCTCCAGGACGTCCATGTCCAGACTGTATAGCGTCAGGTTGTACGCGGGATCGGAGACGATTTCGGAGATGAGTGCGACGAGGCGGTACCGGGCGAGGAAGTTGCGGCTGAGCTGGTACGTGGGCGCGTCCATGCTGATGATCTCGTACGTGCGCTGCTGGTCCTTCGAGTGCAGCAGGAGACTCTGGGTGTACCGCTTGTCTGTCATCGTCAGTCAGCCACGACGGCACCGACATCGAATGACGTACCGGTCTTGAAAGACGCCTCCATCTGCTTCTCGCATCTGAGCCACAGTCGCAGTCGGATAGGGTCTTTCATGTTGCGCGCCGCGCGGAGCACATTTTCCAGCTTGATAGCGCGAGTTGGGGGCCCGGCATGCCGCTGTAGCTCGCTGTCCCTCATCCCTAGTTGCGCATCGATCATCTCCCGTCCACGCGCCGAGAGCCACGAGAGGTTCTGCACGACGAGTATGCCCCAGAAGTGGACCGTCGGCGAGGGCTCGATGGGCGGCTTGAGGTTTCGATCTGTCTTGTCCAGGCTTGCTCAGGGTGTAGTGATGAACATGGGCGCAAGCGGCGGAGATCAGCTCCACTGTAGCGGATACTTACCCCGTTATGTTTCGGTGGATGTCTCTCATGCGCAGACGCTCTAATTTGGGAAGGGTGCCGCCCGTGGGGTGGTACGTGGGGCTGAGAACAGCAAAGTCATCGAACGGCCCCAAGGGAAGAGACAAGAGTTCTCGGAACGAAGGTAGCGGAGGCATCACAGTACTGGTTGTAGTGTGGACATCTAAGGATAGAGGTGGGTAACTTTCACGTTGACCATCAACGGCGTTTGCCGGACGCTTGATGAAATTCTATTCCAGCGCGTACTAGATGGCGCGGCAGCACACAGGCACACAAGAGGAGAGTACAAGAACATGAAATAGAAATACGAATAAAGAGTTACAACGGCAACCAGCCGGATTCGCGAGCGACACAAACTCATCGGTATTTCAGACCCAGCTTTCCTCGGATGTGACCGGTAGTGGAGGTAATGGCCGAATCTCGAGCCGGCGGGAATACGAGATGCTGACTGTGGTCGATTCCGGCAACTGATCCTGCAATGCTTCCGAGCTGGAGACGCCTGCCGGAAGTGGCGGAGAATCGAGAGGCGGCTCATCGTCAAACTCGGCGGTTGCAGCATTGACAGGCGCTGTCAGCTCAGCATTGCGAGCAAAAGTCATGCCGAATTCTGACGGTGACTCATCCTCAAACTCTGTCGTCGCGAAAGTCGAGGTCAGACCGGGATTGCGCGCAAAGTGCATGCTGGCATTGTGTCGAGGTGAGGCGGCGTCTCTCGCTGAGCTGTTCTTGAAGTAGATCGGCTGTGTCGGGGTCCCGCTGCCGACAAAGGTTTGGTCGCAGAACGTCGAGTCGTCAAGCGACTTGGACCTGTTGACGAGGAGGAGTACGATGCATGGGTACGCACCCTATTGGTCGTTCAGGACTGATTGAGGCAATGTGATGGAGCACTTGCCGCGATCTGGACGTTGATTGGAGTGTATATGTCTCCAAGAGTACCGTGCGGAAGTTTGATCAGAGCAGACATGAGCACGATGAACTGCCAAATCAGTGACAAAAATAGATGCGAGACGGATGCTTACTGCAGAGACACAGTACAGAGACTAGAGTCTCCGTCAGTTGTTACTGGAAGGGAAACATGATGAGCACTTACGCCAGTCTCAACAACGAGCATCAAGATATGACTTGTCCTCGCCGACCCAGCTTTCTTTTCCGAAAAGGCCATCGTGAGATTGAGGTAATGCCGCCTAGGATCGTCAACGACCAGGTGCGCAGCGCAGCATTATGGAAACCGACATACCATGCAGTCAAGCCCACAACGCCCGTAGCAGTCAGGTTCGACAACAAAGACGTGAACAGAGTGAGCACTTGTAGGATGTTGATCGCGCGACCGAGCATGTCGTTCGTAGCCGGGTCTTTGACGGGCGATATCACTAGCCCTACGATTCGGAAAACGATGGTGAGCAGGACGGTCACTGCGTGCGCTCAGTGAGGTCGTGCCAACAAGCTTCGAAGGACGCACAGGCAGTGAGCACCAGAAATCCGATTGTGATCCACAAGTATTTCCTTTGGTTTCGCAGGCAAATGATCCACGCTCTCCATACGACTACAGCGTCACTCAGAACGTACTGTTTCGTCAAGTCAGTGGTGTTCTAGTCCAGACTTGGAGGCTGGCAAGAGTACATTGATCAGGGTGAGTGCGTTCCACAGCGGCGACGAGAACGTGACAGTTGTGAGTTGAGGCCGAGGGAGGAGCGGATGCTTGGCCAGTTTCGCGAATCCGTTAAGTCGGTCCATCCCATCGGCGATATTGTAGAACCAATAGGCGGCAGACAGAAAGTACATGAAAGCCGTGATGCCGAACATGACTTGGTTCAATCTCGTGTTCAATCTACGCTCGCTGTGCACGGGTTAAGACGATGAGGACGATTGATGCGTATGAGTGCGACGCACAGAAGCATTTTCGTCGACATGAATGCAATGATGGTGTAGAACCCTACAACTCATCAACTTCGTGCAGTCAAGCAAGATATGATAACACACCGAAGAACAAGGTCTGCAGAAACAAACCAACAATATAGTAGTTGACCGTCAGACTCTCGTCATCGACAATCGCGTCGATTTGAGCTTGAAGAAACGGCGCAGTGGGAGCCATGACATGCAAGAGAATGTGCAAGCGGATTCGGAAGGAAGCGTCCGCGACGGATAAAAGAAAAGGAGGAGCCTCCCTCACTGAAGGAGAGCCCGCGGAAGATGAAGAGGGTGTAACGAAAGAGGATGGAACGGAAACGACATGGTGGACACTTGATAGATGCAATGCCTCACGATGTCGAGAATCCTTCCCGTTCGGCGTCCCAAGGTCCCCTCGGATCCATCAGGTACTGCATCATCAACGTCAAACCTGCTTCCGCTCCCAATCGATGTTTCATCTCATCGTTGACTCGCAACCGTGTCGCACAGGCAGGAATTTCAGTGTGCTGGCTCGCATTGGACGGACAGGCGAACTTGCACCATTTCTGGTTGTGGTAGAACTCGGTGCAGACATGTTTGACCCCAATATAGCTTATAGCGGAGGTTACGCTGAGGCGTGCATAGTATGCAATGAAGCATGCCATGGCTCCCACCACCGAGCGGACAATGAAAATTGTGATCGGATCAGAGTATTAGCTGGCTGCTTTTAGCCTTTTACCAAGACTCAGTTCGCCGTCTCGTATGGGCGCTTGTCTGTGACATCCTCGGTATTTGAGCGATACAAGTTACATAAACGATTATGTCTCTAATGCAATCGATCATCTTTGTCCACGGACACGGCGACTCTCAAGCAACACCCAAAATGACATCTCGAAAACGACACGCACGCAACGCAGCGGCTACACCTGGGAGAGAGAGATGCGCTGTGAATGGAATTGTGTTGGTGCGAGGACTTTCAAAAAGCGTGATGAGGAGAGTCGGTGTACCGTTCTGCTATAGATCACGGAGAGCTGGGGGTACGTCCGTCTTGAGCTTCCACGAGACTTCTCTAACGGCGCCAGATTAAGATTCTAAGCGCCGCAGGAGTCTCTGTCTATCGATATCGCCTCGTTCCACTATGACACTGGCGGGCATGCCAGGCATACAAATAGCTCTTGCATCGGCACGAGTCTATCTCACCTTCCTTGGCGATCCAGACTGAGTAACGATGCCTCGCAACTTCCGCGAAAAGGTCGACGTGACCAAAAATATCAAGGGGATCCTGGAGGCGTACCCGTATGGCAATGGGATTCTGCGCGAGCTATTGCAGAACTCAGACGACGCAGGGGCACGTTCGCAGGTGCGCTCAGGTCAAAGTTTATATCTTGAGCTGATGACATGAGCCAGGTCTTCATTCTTGACACTCGAAATCACCCATGGGCGACCCTCGTTGACAAGGAGTTAATTGCCTCGCAAGGCCCGGCGCTCGTCGCCATCAACGACACACTGTTCTCCGAGGCTGATTGGGAAGCTCTGAGCAATCTGCGAAGCTCGAGCAAAGTAGCCGATGAAACGCACGACTTTCCTCTGTTCTTTATGTCTATGCTGACGATGACGCAGGAAGACTGGCAGGTTCGGGATTGGAGTCAGAGCTTGCTACCATGTCAGTCTTCCGAGTCCATACCAGTGCTCAATGGCTGTTTACGACCGGCGCTTCTACAGGTCACCGATAACCCCCACTTTCTTTCCGGGCGCACACTTGTCATCTTCGACCCGCACCATCGATTTTCTGGAGAGAACAGTGGGGGTGTCAGGCTTGACGCTGTGACCGAACGAACGACATATCCTGACCAATTCAGGCCTTTTGACGACTGCGACTCGGAAGGAGCCTTTGACGGTACCATTGTGCGGTTGCCGCTGCGAGACGATGGAGCGAGGAGCAAGATCAAAACCGAGCGGGTCACTGTAGACGAAATCCGATCGCTGTTCGATAGTTTCGTCAAGCAAGAGCTGAGCACGGTGATGCTCTTCCTCAAGCACATTCTTTCAATCACCTTGAAAGTTGTACTCCCTGATGGCAGCGAGGAGCTTGTTGGCCGGGCAGAGGTTGTTCTGAATGCGGAAGATGTCGTCAAGCGTGAGTTTTTGGTCGGAGAGGATGAACGTACCGCGTCGTTTCACTGCGCGATTCGGGTGGATGTCCCCCAATCCTCGTCCAATTCCCAGACTTGGCATGTCTTGCATTCAGCCCGAGATAGAGCATCGACCGCTTCGTTGATTGGCGCCAAGCTCGGGTACGACGTCAAAGAAAAGCTGCGGGCCGACAAACTGTTCGCGCATGTCGCACTCGCGTTCCCGGTCTCTCCCTCTGACGGATTCCGTGGCCGCCTGTTCACCCTTCTCCCGTTGCCCATATACACCGAGTTCCCGATGCATGTCCATGCCATCTTCGCATTGACTCAGGACCGTCAGAGCCTGCGGAACATCAACGAAGTCGGGGCCGCGAGAGAGAAGCAAGTTCTTTGTCCCGCCGGTTTCGAATTGACTGACGAAGACCGGCAGATTACTCGTTACCTGGAACCGAATGATATTTGACCAGCTCTTACCGGATGCATGGGCTTCGTTTCTGCTGCAGGAAACATCCGCTGGGTGGTGGGCCTGGCCGCCAGCGGCAACACTTTCGGAATACTGGGCTCAGATCTTGCCCAATCTGGTCCGAGTGGTGCTGGCCCAGGATATGCCAATCTTTCCTCAGCTAGATGCAGTCAACGTACCTATCTCGGCGGCTCTGCTCGCTTTGAACGATGCGGATCCGGGTGTTTTGATGGTCCTCAGGGAACTCGGTGTCTGTATCGTCCAGCCACCGCAGTACATCACGCAGCAGATATTTGCTATCGAACCGGGCGCCACTAGGATGACTCCCACCACTGTGCGGGCTGCGTTGCTGGCAAGTACATTCCAGCGCTTTGGGTCTTCCTTTGCTAATGCTAATGCATAGAATAATCTACAAAGTCTTGCTCAAGCTTCCGAAGCAAAGAAAGACCTCCTCTTGCGATATCTCGTCGAATCACCAGGGTCACCCGCCTGCATCTTTGGGCTCCCTCTTCTTCCGTCATTCGAAGGCTCGCGGGTGTCGTTGATGCCAAAGCAACCCTACGTGCTGGTCGATGCTCAAGCAGGCCAGCTGTTCGGCGATTCCAGTGTCAACGGTTCATTGATCGCACTAGAACGGCTGCCCGTTGGTGTCGACCAATTCACTTTGTTCCCTGGGCTCAACTTCTCGCGATTTGGTCTTGCTCAAGTCCAGGCTTATCTGCAAGGATCGGAGTATTGTCTTTCTGCTTCTGACGAAGCAATTTGCACTGACGCGCAAAGGATTTGGCTGCTCAAGTTCTGGCAATGGTTGGCCTCATCCCCCATATATCGATCTTCCTGGCAGATCCTCTCGCGCTTTCACCTGCTCCCCACCACCCGCAGCACTCTTCGACGACTCGACTCTCTTGTTCTCTCACCCATGAAAGATTCGGGAACCCAGTGTGCCTGGGAAAACCTCGGTGTACCGTTCTTGGATCCTAGCTTTGCAGACTGTGTCGTCGAGGCTGCCCTTGCTGACACGGAAGACGTCAAGTTCATGCTGGAGTGCATCACGGTCGATCCGTCGGCTTTGTCGACCGATCAACTCGGACTCATCCGGGAGCATCTCACCGTTTGCCTCCGGACTGGTCGCAAAATCTCTCTCGAGACAAGGACGCGCGAAGTTTATCGCCAACTGCCGATCTTTCCGACCCGAGTTCCACACGAAGGCGCATACCCAAGATCACAAGTTGTCTATGGGGCCGTGGCCTCGAACGTGATCTGTGTGGCTATCGAGGACTCGCATGCGATCCCTTTCCCAGAGGCAGACTCTACTTTCGTCGACGCCACACATCGTAGCAGGAGTCTTGTCGCTCTTCTCGACGCTCCCACCTTCAGTGCGCCGTTGTCTGAATGCGGCGTCCTGGAGATGTGCATACTCCAAGACCGACTTGTAAACCAGCCCCCATCCATCTTGGATTCCCTTCTAGATCGTATCCTGCACCGTCTGTCTGATCTGTCCGATGCAGCCAAAAAACGACTCAAGAACACCCCATTCGTCACCGTTGATGGTGTGTCCCGGCGCATGGCACCCAAAGACCTGATCTGTCCAGTGTCGCCCTTGGCCCAGCTGTATTCAGGCGAGCCGGGGAGGCTGCCGTCCGGGAAATGGGCTTCAGGCATCTACCTCGCTCAAATCACAAGCCACGTGCCGTTCCAGTCTAGTCTGACCCGGGACATGGTTGAGGAACGGATCGCCTTCGTGGCAGAGAAGGGGGATCCCGTCAAAGCGAGGCATCTCCTCGCCCTGATGGATCAGGAATGGTCATCTCTCAGTGCAGACGATTTGATCGTCCGATCCCGCGACGTGTGTTGGATCCCTTCCCAGTTCGGAGTGGATGGGCCAGTGACACTGGAGGCGCCTTCAAAGTGTCGAGGCCACGGGGATGATCGACACCTCTTCGACTTGGTACTGCACACGAGTGATGCAGAACCCATCAAGAGTCCAGCATTGCGCCAGGCATTGGGTTGGGGCGGCGCGGTTCCCGTCGATGTTTTGAGACAACAGTTGGAGAAGACTCTCGATCTGAGGGACGCGAGGAGGACCGGGACGCGCATGCGGGCTCTCATTTTGGCGTTTGCGGATGTCCACGCCGACGAATGTCCCCCAGCCATCTTGCAGTCTATCGTCGCGGGGTGGCCTTGGATCCCGGTGCGAGATGAGCTGATCGAGACGAGGCATGCGTTGTTGGAGCGGGCGTCTCGGCTAGATCGAATCGGCGGGTTTCGCGTTTTGCCGAGAACTTTTTCGGACGATGACAATGTGGTGGCGTTCTTGAAGAGGATGGGGTGCGATGCCACGTGCGTGTTTGTTCTCGGCTTTCGTTTCCTGCTCTCATTCTTTCATTGAAAGGCCGAGTCTTGAAACGCTTCTGTCCGAGCTACATTTGGGTGTCTCCGCGATTTCTCTCTTGCAGGCGATCGCCCCGTTACTTGTTGACTGCTCAGCGGCTGAATTCGGGAGGGTCGTTGTCCCAGACGATCAAGGATCTCTGCGTCCGATCGCAGAGCTGTACTATCCCGATGCTGCCTCCGATCCTCTCATGCTCCTTGAGCGATTCCCAACCCATGCGAGCATATCCAAATCCGATGCGGTCTCGTTGAGAATTCCGTTTCTGAGTGCACTGCATCTGGACGGAGACGAGGGCGAGGACGAGGACGAAGATCAAATGGGAGAAGACCTGACCACGCGGGTCTCCAACATCCTCAAGGACTATGCGATCAACTACGCCTTGAACGAGTTCCTCGCCAATGCTATCGACGCGCATGCCACCCAGTTCTCGCTGCTGTTGGATGGAGGCTCGTACGAGGATGCGCGCGTGATTGCTCCCGGCTTGGCGGATCTGCAGACACGACCGGCGCTGATTCTGTGGAACGACGCCGTCTTCGATGCATCTGACTTCGCTGGGATCAGGAAGGTCGGACAGGGAGGCAAGACGGACAATCCGCACAGCATCGGTCGGTTCGGGCTCGGTGCGCTCAGCCTGTTCCATTTCGGGGACGTAGTGCAGATCGTGTCTGGGAAGAGTCTGCTTGTGCTTGACCCGACGGGGCGGTACTTGCCTCCGCTGAAAAAGAGCGGAAAACCCCGCACGGCGCTGCTTCGATCGCTGAGTGATGTAGCGAGAAGGTGGCCGGATCAGTTGGCCCCATTTGAAGGAGTGAATGGGTTCAAGAATAAGAACTCGGAATATCGTGGGGTGCGTGGCCGGCTCTCCCGCCGAGTTGCCGTTGACATATGTGTTCCCCCAGACGTTGTTCAGAATAGCACTGCGCACATCGAGCAGTGCGCTGGCCGTAAAACCGGTCTCCAGTTCTCAGTGCTTGAACTTGATCACCGCAAACTACTTTCAGCTCGCCAGAGATGCTATGTATTTCACGCCTCTGATGCGAATACAGGCCTCGAAGAAAGCGCCGGTATGTGCTCGTGCATTTCAGTCTACTGCTCCTGACATGGGTTTGTAGGGCAAAGTTTCAGCACTGTGGGAAGTCTCTGCCAGTAGAAACCCACTGGTGGCTGAAGACACCAATCACGAGTACCAGATTCTCACAGTGCAAGCGGGCAAGCATGCCATACAACACTGGGTTGTCTCGAAGTCTGTGACGTCCCTATCCGACGTTCCTCCTGAGCACATGCCGTCCGTCACACGCAAGGCGGATCTAGTAGTGCAGATGGCTATGAAGCTCCCCAATCGCGCGTTGAGCGATGGACGCCAGCACAAGCGAGCACTGTTCTCATCCCTCTCGCTACCCATCGAGACGTCTCTTTCCGCCCACATCTCAGCTCCGTTCGCACTGTCCCCAGATCGCAGGAACATTCGGTTCGAGCCTGCCGATGGATCGGGGCGGAGAGTCCCTGATGCAGCATATAATGTGTGGATCCTGAGCGAGCTGGTGCCGCGAGTCCATCTTGCGCTCGTTCATTGCGCAACGGATGCAGCCACCCGGAAAGTCGTCGCGGACTTGGGATCAAGCTTCTCGCCGTTCCAGTGGTGGCCGGTCCGTCCCAGCTCCGATGGTGGTGTCTCGCACGATTCGATCTCGCGCCTGGTCGTGGAGGGATTCTACAGACATGCCTTGGACTGCGAGTTGCCGATATGCAGGATCGTCAGCGGCGAACTGGCACCTCCCAAAGAGATCCTCGTCATGCCAGCTGGCAACTGGACTGTCGGAGACGTCCTCGAGAAGCTCATGAGAGGGAAGCCGGGATCCCGATTCGCTGTGCCGCCCACTGAAGTGCACCGCCTGTTCCTGCTTGCCAAAAAGGACAGCGCCCAGTCCAAGAATCTGGTCGATTCGTCCTTTGTCAAGGCTGCACTCGAGACTCACGGGGAAAAGCTGGTCGAGTTGTATGAGAAAGGGGAGCACGGGATTACCACGGCGGCTGTCCACGCGATGGTCTTGGATCTTGGATCTGTGTCGATTCAAGGACTCCCCTTGCTGGTCCTGGCTTCCCCAGGCCGCCGCTTAGTCCGTCCTGATCCCGCGGTCGTCCGTTACATCTGTGACGCTCCGGGGGCCTACACGGGACTTTTCTCACCCGAGACGTTTCTCGATCCTGTGTCGAGCGAGGTGCGGGATCTGCTGCTGAGTGGTGTGAGCGATGCCAACGTGAAGCTTTTTGATGCTGCGGGCGTTCTGGAGCTCCTGAGAGAGAAAATCCCACCGGCGAACCGCGCTCGACACAGCGCGGAGACACAGGATTGGATCGCTCGCTTCTGGGATGTCTATCCGACACTTCCGGGTCCTCCGGCGCAAACATCGTTTGCTGACCTGCCGCTGATCTCGACCAACGAGGCAGACCAGTTTCTGTCCGAGTCGTTCTGCCAGTCCAATGATCGCGTGTTTTCTCATCCTGTGAAGGAGGACTCGGCTTTGTTGGCTGTGATGGGGAAACTGGGGATGTTGTTTTGTATTGAGGCGTCCATTGTCAAACCATTCGACATCAACACATTCTTGGAAGCGGTCAGGACTACACGCGAACCACTTTCGGCACTGGATTTCGAGGAGGTGCAGAAGGTCGCGCAGTGGCTCACGCTGCATCTGAGCCAATGCACGGGCTCGGTTCGCACTGTGCTCGCCGGCCTGCCCATCTGGATTGCACGTGATCGCTGGACGGTGGTCAAATCGGCGGCGGATACGTGTCTGCTGATGCTCCCCAGAGGAGTGCACCCGGATTCGTTCAACCGTTATGTTCGCAGTGGAGTCGCTCTGGCCGGGTATAGCCCGGCGTTGCATACTGTGCTGCAGTGGTGTCGCAAGAGCCCCAGCGGTGTGGTGGATCGGGAATCTCTTCTGAGAGCACTGCAGCTTCCGACTGCCCTGCACAGCCCCGATGATGTCGAAGCGTACCGCGAGCTACTGAAGGCGTTCCTCGATGTCCCATCCAAGTCGTCGGCGATGGCGATGATACCCATCCCCGCTGGTGACCTCCAGCTGCGGCCTGTGGACAGTCTGTACGACAATGAGGTGGAGCTATTCGCCGGGGCCCTGCAAAGCCAGAGTCAGAGCCTGTTCGTGCATCCCTCGTTTCGCCAGTTTCAAGACCGACTGGCGCTGCGCCGCGAACCAGTTGACCGGGATGCGTTTCTGCTGTGTGCGAGGACCGTGCACGAAGACCTGACAGAGCGTGGTCTGGCTGAAGACGAGGTTCTGGAGCGCGCTAATCTCGTGTGGGCGTTCTATTCGGCCCACGAATCGAGGCTGGGTGTGTCGCCCGGGTCATGGGAGTCGTCTGATCGGCTGCGTTTCGTGGTGCGGGCCGAGACGCGCTCCACGTCGTCCACGTTCCCAGTGCTGGACCAATATCTAGATGACAAAGATCCCCACAGGACTGTGTCCCCAAATGAGCTGCTGAAGGCGGAGTACGAGCCGATCGCTTGGACGCAGCGGGTGTTGTTCAGGAAAGAACCGAGCTGGCAGTTGACAAGGCTGAATGCCTCACTCGGGGTGCCGTCTGTTGAGCAAGTGGTGGGTGAATAATCATCTCAATCGTAGCGCCTGTCTCACATCGCATCTGGCAGGTCAAGCATCTCCGGGTGCTAGCGCTAGAAATCGCACCCCACCATGAATACAACCGTTCTCTTCTCGGGCAGATCCGGAGCACATACAAGTGGCTGAACTCTCACTGCACTTCTGCGCGGGATTACCTGGTGCAGCACGAGCAGGACGCCCTATTCCTGAACGTCGCAGATCCAGAGGACAGATCCGAGTCCTGGCACTGGCGCAGCGCCGCACAGCTGGTGTTCGACATCCCGCGGGACTTCCCGAGTACGTTCCGCGTGCTCGAGTTTCTGCTGGAGTGGCGGGTGCTGGTCGTCGCTGCGGGAGGCAGTGTCGAGCGCGACGTGGAGGAGGATCCCTCCCTCCTGGACGGCGATCCGGGCGCAGATGGCGGCGATGCGCTGCGGCGTGCGTTCGACGGCATGCGGCAGAGCGGGGAGCTGTGTGATATGTGGCTGGTGCCGACGGATGACGCAAGCGCCACGGACGAGCCCGACGATGAGCTTCGTGTGCATTCGGCGTTCCTGGCTGCTGCGATCCCGCATGTCAAGATCGGGCTGCTGGGTTGGAGCGAGGGAGTGAGCAGAGTGTATGAGTTTCCTGGGACGCGATTCGGTGCGCTTGCGCTTATCGGTGCGTGCCCTCCTCCTTCTTCTTGCCGATTTCCAGCTCTCATACTGATGATACCCGTTTGTTGTTCATACAGAATTCATCTACACTGGCCAGATCTCACATGTCGTAGCCTCCTGTGACGGAGAAGCAATGTTGCTGGTAGAAAACGTGCTCGCGCTTCTCTCCGTTGCCGATCTGTGGGACATGCCACAGTTGAAGGCGGAGGTGATGCGTATCGTCCGGGCCAACAAGCTGCTTTCGCGAGATACGTATGCACGGATTCACGAGGCAGCGGAGGATTCTCGGGACGAGCGGCTGGTGTCATATTGTGAGAAGTGGAGGGAGATCAATCCGAACGCAGTGTTGCAGCTATGAAAATGTCTGATTTCCGGGACTGCTTTCAAGTTTAGGTTGGAAGGCTGACGCGGTCACTCGACTCTCTTGTGGATCTTGCGACTGAGACCAGGCGTGGATGTTTGTAGTATGCTTGGCATCCATTCCAACGTCCATTAGATTACAACGCACATATTCCACATCACATACAACTGCGCATTTCTGTTCCGCCGCTTGAGCAGCGATCCGACTCGAATCTGGTGTCCTGCGTTTCTTCGTGACCTTGGCATCGTTCTGTAAAGTCGCTTCGGCCCGGCGGCGGGAGTCTGGCCGCTCGTCGTTTACGTTCGTTCGCAGTCCCAGCAGCGTAGGCACCACCACCACTGGACACGCCGGTATCGGTGCTAGCAAGTGACATACCGGAGCCTGCGCCGCTACCAGATCGCTCAGGGACGCGCACAGTAGAGCGACCACCGGTGCCACTGCGACTGCCGAGTCTGATACGACTGCCGCCCGAGACACCGCTCGTAGCACGAGCTCCATCGAAACCGGCATGGGAGTCGGCGATGCTCTGTGGTGCAGAATACGGGACGCTGCCGTCGTCGGTGGGTTGGACCATATCGTTCCAGCTCGCGAGGCAGCCGGTGAACTCTACGAGGACCTTCAAGGGGCTCATTTTCGTGGACGTCTGAACGGGGGCGACCGTCACCGGCTCCGGGGGCAGCGTGAAGCCAAATAGAGTGCGCTGACCGGTCGAGCAGTGCTTCCTAGCTCCATCCAGTTTGTATTGTGCAGAAACCACCATCTTCCTGACGAATCTTGGTGTCTCCACCTCAGTTTTGGGCATGGTGCTCAACATCTCCTCGACACTGATCATAACATGAAAATACTTGTCCATCGCGTTGTCCCCAACTTGAAGGCTGTTCCCATCGTCTACGCGACGAGATTCGTGCGTATTTTGAATGGAGCGATGGCCCGAGCCAGGCTTCGACCCCCGCGGGTACGCCGTTGATCTTGGGCTGCTGTAGAAAAGTCCTTATGAATTTTATTATGAGGAGCGACGATAACGGACATACAAGCAGCACCAAAAGGGTTTTGCGGGGTAGCTGGGCGGACAGGAGGGCATTCACCCTCAGGCTGTTCAACGAGATCAGGGTTCATGAGAAAAAAGAGCGAGCGAAGACAAACAGATCGGTCGCGGTTTTATATGGATCTACGCAGCCAGATTGGGCCAATAATGCAGGGAGAGCGACGCGCTTTACGGCGGTCGTTCAGAAGAAGCAAGGCCAGATGTCTCACGTGCTTTCGGCGTGACTGATCTACTCATCCAATCAGGGTCGAGAGCACTTCCATAGGGGACCGGAGTCAAAGTTGTGATCTGGCTTACACCGACGAGGGGACGGTAGGCTATGACGTCTCAGAGCTGGGCGCCGGCAAAAAGGTTCTGTCGGTGGCACTGGGCAGAGGTTCAGCTGAGCGAAGGATGGACGTCGAACAGTGTCACCATGACTCGTCACGGCCTCACGCACATAGGCCCGTTCGCTTCTTCCACTCTCGAGACATACACGCCGCCATGTACAGATGTTAAGAAAGCAGTGGTGCAAGACCCATGCGGAAGAAGGCTGGAAATACTAGAGACCGACCCGAGTTCACTTTTAACGACTTGCAAGTTGCTGTCCGCCTCGAACGAGGCACATCATCCCACTATCAAGACTGAAACTTCTGCCCTGTTCTTTGACCCCTTCGGGGTGTCATACGAAAAATTGGAACGATACAGAGAAGATTAGCATGGCCCCTGCACAAGGATGACACGCTTTTCCGGAGTGGTAGATCTACGGATCTCAATATTTTTCTTTTTCATCCGCTTGCTACCCTTAGACTTCATTCGGAGAGTTTGCACTTGATGTGACAGTATCTCGCTCATTTCCTCATCATTTAGACAGTCTACTGACTCTACTCTCAAAATTCAGAATTCTAGTGGGCAATGTCGAGATCTCCCAGTCCGAAAGTGACTAGCGGATCTTGTTCAATTCTTTTGCAGTCAGGCGATGCGAAACTGGTCGGATAGCTAACCATTAGTCGCAAACTTTGAATACTTTACTGATAGATTGGTACGACGTAAACACGGTCATTACTCCATGATAGGTCAGGATGGGCCGCCCAAGCCCCTACTGGACATGCACAGGATGCCCCAAATCGACCCAACAGCGAGATGAGCGCCGAGAGCTCATTCATCGCTGAAAAGTGAGGTACAGATTAATCGATACATCATTCACAACGGCGAGTCCTATGGATCCGGATCCGGCTCAGGATCCCCCATAAGCAGCGTGTGGAAGTTCGGAAACACCAGTTCCTCCTCCACCGTCTTCCTGATCACATCCTGGATGAACCACTCGACCCGCGTGACGTTCTTCAGCACGTGTTTGTCCGTCTGCCCAATCTCGGTCTCAATCAGGATCGAGGGCAGCAGCCGCTGGCCCACGGGTAGAGGCTTCGCCGTCCGCGGGTACGAGGCCCCCAGCGGCGCGTCGACGGCCGACTCTGGGTAGGCGTCCGGGGGCGTGATGTCGGCGGAGTCGCGCCGCGGACGCGGGGCTCCGGCGGCGGGCCCGTAGGGATCCAGATCGTCCAGGATGCACAGGTGCATGCGTTTCCGCGCGCCTTCGTATGCGACGGCGACCTCCCCGGTGAACACCAGCCCCGTGACACACAGCTTGATGGGGAGCGACATGAATAACGGGGTAGGGTAGTTGATCAGCAGGGACGTCGTGAGTGTGAGCCGGAGGTCTGAAGGCCAGTGGATGTGCAGATGAAGCTGCAGATTCGGCTGGGCGTTGGTGGCTGGCTCTGGCAAAGCCGGGGAAGCGGGTGACGGATTTGGCGGAGAAGGGTCTTTTGTGGACACCGAAGAGATGGACGGAGACGGTTCTCGATTAGTAGACAGCCGTTGGAATGCATGGAATGGCGGGGCAGAAAGCGGACTGCGGTAGATGGGCGAGTAACCAGAGTACACCGGGCCCATACTAGGCCCCAAGCTTGGCAGACTGCTCATACCCCCGTTCCACAAGTCCGGGCTCGATCGCAGTGAGGGCACAGAGGAAAACATATCCGTCGTCGCGCCCGCCGTTCGAGGCCCGTAGCGCACATGCGGAGGGAGGTGTTGGTAGCCAAGCGCGTCTTCCCGCGTTGCTGCGCGCCGCGAGACCCATTCAAATCCGTCATCGTCTTCCACGGCCGCTTCCTCTGTCGCTTTCACCGGCTCTCCGCCCGACTCCGACTCATCGTCTTCCAGGAAGTCGCGGTATATATCACGCAGGTCGACGAGCTCGACATCCGGTGCCCTCGAGCCGAACTCGAAAGCGGCGACTTCGACTGGTCCGATAAATGACGGACGTGGTGTGCTTTTGAGTTGTCGATTGAGAAGCTCAATCAGCGAGGTGGCTAGAGAGTTGTCAAGCTTGCCCCAGTCGAGGTCGATGGACATGCCAAGAAAGGAAGTGGTCACAACATGACCAAGCAACGCCTGGTCACTCGAATTGGTAATTTTGTTAGATATTCGTGAAGACAAGCAGAGGCATCTTCCGGAGTCTCCATGGATGGCCTTGTGCGGAGCACGAAATCTGGTTTCAGTGGCTATTTTAGTGGTTCTCAACTCTTGAGCTCTGCCTCAGACGAAATACAGTGGAATCCGACAGAGATCAGGTTACCAGTCCGAGACACACGATTAGTACGTTCATGAACAATCCAAGAACGTTGTTGCAGTCTCATATCGCTCATTACGAAGCTGTAAGCTAGTTATCCACGTCTATTGACCTCATGCCAGAACAAAGGCAGCCACGAGAGCACCCGCGGCAGCAACGCCCATCGAAACTGTGTTGGCATTTGCAGCGCCAGTGTGCGAAGCGGCAGGTGCACTTCCAGAAACGCTGGTGCTTCCACTGGGCTTGGGACCGGCACTGGGGCTCGAGCCAGCACTGGGGCTAGAACCGGCACTGGCCGTGGGAGTCGCGTTCACGATGTCGACTGTCACGGAGCCGAGGTTGGACATCGTCGTCGCGATCGCAGAGCCCGCAGAGTCAGTGGCGGTGAGGACGAGGTTGTCTCCGCTCAATGAGCCGTCGAACGTGACGAATACATCGAGGCCAGGAACGTTCGCCGAGAGCGCAAAGGACATGTAGTCGTTGCCCTGAATCAGAGTCTCTGTGCGACGTTTGAGCGGTCATTCTGAAAGGGACAAGTAGACGGCGCTGACCTGTGACCGTAGCGATGGTCTGCGAGGCTGAGCCCGAGACACCTTGCAGTTCTGGTACTTCCATGATGTATGTGGTATGTCCGGCAGAGTCAACACCAGCGACAGATGCAGTCTGGATGCCATCGGACGCTCCAAATGGATTGGCGACAATCGTAACAAGAGCGGGAGCCGGGATCGCAGCAACTGCACACAAACAGAGGCATGAGCGGTGAACGACTCCCAGTCACTGCATATAATGAGACGAACCTCCGAGGCTCAAAGCAGCCAAAGCGATGAAAGTGGTGGTGAACTTGGTGAACATAGCAAAGGCGTGGAGAGTATAGTAGAAGGCGTTCAAAGAAGAAAAAGGCGAAGCGAACAGACGCGGGGTTCTCCTGAGCTTTCCACGAGCGCATGCACCTCTTAGAGCCTGTTCGGATGGCACGAAGGCAAATGTACTTTGCCTTTAGATTTCCTTTTATAGTAGTCCCATCAAAGTGAACGCGCGCCGTAACATCGTGACTGATAGTGACCTTTTTGTGACAAATGCGTCTACTGTCGCTCTTCCGCTGCTGATAACACCGCACATGCCCCGAGTGTCTGCCCACTCCGGCGGAAATGACAATAGTGCACCTGCCGGCAAGCCGCCGATGGCCAGTAGACTGATGCCAACATTTGAGCACAGCCGCAGTGCTGACTATGTACCAGTACTGCACTGCAATCAACAGCAGACATTGCTGTTGCGTGAGCTGGGTCATGACCACACAAAGAGGAGGATGTGGATACGCGTCGTAGAAGGAGATGAGATTGATTAGTCCATATAAGGCAGTCACGCTCGGGACAACTTCAAATTTGATGGGACTACTATAAAAGGAAATCTAAAGGCAAAGTACATTTGCCTTCGTGCCATCCGAACAGGCTCTTATATATGTGCCCCGCATCACCGAGCACACGGTGGACGATTGATGGCATGATCGTAATTATCGGGCCCGCGCGTTTCGAAAATCGTTGTCATGGGTTCGGAACCCGACCTTAGCGAGAAAGCAGGGGCGCACAGCCAAGGTCCATGGGCCATAGTACGTAAGGCTTGCGCAGCGCGTCATCGCCACGCTGCGTGCGGTGCTAAGCCATCGGTGCGTCCTACGCGTAAGAGCCCGGATAACCCGCAACTTCACGCATCACTGCGGGCGCGAGTCAGAAGTGCCCCGTAAGCGGTCGCTTGACGAGGCAAATTTGTTTCTGAGCGCTCTTTTGGGCGCTCCGTTGTGCTTCAGGCCCCTTTCGGGATTGATTGGGGGGGGGGGGGGGGTTGCGTTGTGCGAGAAAGGGAGAAGTGACTTTGATGAAGCCAAACAGGATCCAAATCTATGATGCCAAACGCACGCACTGTCGACTTGGTGATCACGCGCACGCGCGATCTATATCGACTCTGCCATTGTCATACATTGAGAGCACAGGAACAAGCCCGCCCGGACTACAACTGAGCAGCGATACATATTTACAACACCGCTACCTCAAATCCGAACCTCAGACCAACGCGCAGGCCCCAGCGAAGACGCCCATCACAGCCATGCCCACACCAAGAGCCGGGTGGACACGCGCAGCCGCGCTTTTATGCGACTGCGTGGGCGCGGGCGCACTGGCCGTCGCCGCGGGAAGCGCCGGCACGTCGAGCGTCATGAATCCCACATTCGAGACAGTCGTCGTGGTCGCCGCGCCCGCCGAGTCGGTGCCCGAGACGATGAAGTTGTCGCCGCTCAGCGCGCCGTCGAACGAGATGGCGATGTCAAGGCCCGGGACGCTGGCGGAGAGACCGTACGAGAGGTAGTCTGTTCCCTCGACGAGTGTTTCTGATTCAAGCATGGCACCCAAATTGTTAATACTTGGGCTCGATCGGGTAGACTGGACCGGTACATACGGGTTACACTGCCGATAGTGCTCGACGCCGATCCCGAGAGGCCTTCGAGGACCGGTTCAGCGTATAGATAAGTCGTGTGTCCCGCCGAGTCGACGCCGCCGATGGAAGCAGACACCGGCCCCGTAAGATCAGACGCGATGGCGAATGGGTTGGCCACGACAGTGACAAGTGCAGGAGCAGCTGCGACAAAAGCGACTGGACACCCGGTACCCTCAGCAAAGACCTCTCATCGAAAAGACGGCAACAACGAACGTTGGGAGATGGCAGTCAATGCCAAAACCTTGGAAGACGTTGCAAGAAACATAACTAGTCGACTGAGAAGAGATAATCAAGAGGGGGGCGAGAAGATGAAGAGAACGAAGCAGGGGAACAACACTGGTTGTGCGACTGTTATATGCGCAACCGTCCATCACTATCAAAGCTGTGGGCGCGTCATACGCATCAGCAATTCCCGTCTTGGGTCCACTGGCGAGCTTCGTTGGAGATGGTTACGCCGCTGATCAAGGCAGAGCAGGATGTGCCGTAGGACAGCAGGGGTCGGAGCTATTGTACGCCTCGGAGCCTTAGGGCTGAGTACCGCCTGAGTAGGTCCCGTTCGGTGAAATGTCAGCTCGCAAGTCGCTGGACCTGAGGGCACGTGGACGCAAAACATCGTGACCCCGGCATGTAGGCATCGATCTCGATGTTAGTTAGCTGCTTACAACAACACCAGGGGGGGCAATTATAAACATACGAATAAGTAGGGGAAGTAGCTTATATAAGTCCGTAGATCCCGGGCTCACCGATGGTCGCCCGCCTTGACCAACTCCGTTGCCAGACGTCCGAGAAGCTCTTCCGATTTCGGATTCCGCGGGAAACTCCTTCCGTCGCCGGGGCTGCATGCATGCGCGTGTCAGAAGCCAGCAAAGGTCTACAGTATGTCGCGCGGGTCACGTACGCAGAGCCCCCACACCACAGCCGGATGACCCAGCCATACGGCCGGTTCCAGCCGAAAACCTGCCACAGATTGTTCCTCCACCCGATATCGTAGAGGTGGATGTATCCGTGCGCGTTGCGCACGATGAACCGCTGCGCCCGCGACAGCTCCGGCTCCAATGGTGGATCCGACAGGTCGTGGCCGGTGCCCGGCAGAGGCGGGAGATCTCGGAGTATCAAGAACGGCGAGAGGTTCTCGATGGTTGTTTGGTTGATACTGGGTGCGGTGAGAGAGGCCTCGTCCGGCAGTCACTTCCTTTCACGCACATTATGAGGTACAGATGATAAAAGTAGAACGAGCCAATCACAAGGGCGAACACGAGCGCATAGAGCGCGACAAATAAGGCGTGAAGGGGCATTACATCGTCCTGTGAGCAAATGAGCATATGATACAATGTCGTTGGCCACCTGACAGACATACCACAGCATATGGATTGCTGATAGAGTGCCACGCGGTGAAAGCGCAGACGACACTCATGTACGAACCAATAAGCGTGATACAGAGAAGGAAATGCAAGAATGCGGGGTAGGTCCGGTGGCCCTGTGGGTGTACTCAGTCATGAGGAGCGGTGTCGGAATCGGGACGCACGATGCACTTTCCACCGAGCCATGGACAATGATGATCTATCCCGGAATCAGACAACGTAGTAGAAGCAAGCAAGGACTGCGCCTACCCATTTTCAGCACACATCGGCCGCAAATGCTACAGTGGTGGGTACGCTCTGGTTTCGGGCCCTTGAGTCCTCCTTAGCATCACGAGACGGACGAGGGCTCGCGTTGACATACCCAGCACTTGCGACACCACTTCCCCGGGCCGGAAAACTCGTCGCGTGAATTGATGAGCGACTCCATGCTCTCGTCCTCTTGTAGCTCGAAGGTGACGGGGCCCGGATCCCGGGCGACGCACACGATGAGCGCGGAGAAGATCATGAACAGGAGCGTGGACGTGGCGAGGACATGGATGACGACCAGGTCGGGTCGGTGCAGGGTCTGGAGGTGATAGTTCACGAGTACATACAACCACGATGGCAGCGGAGCGGTGATGAGCAGTATTGCACCTGGGCGCGGTAAATATAGAATTTTGGGCTCGGAAGCTTTCTCACAGCATAACGGGACATAGTGATACCAGCGTTTCGTGGGAGCCTCGGGGTCTCTCGAAGGCCCGAGCTTGGGGGAATAGTCCACAGAGTAGGTGGGCGATTGCAGGGCAATCGTCTCGGTGGGATTAAAGGAGGACCTCGAAGTCATGGGATGTGGAAGTCCGAATTTAATGAGCGGGCATGAGCGAGGAAGAGCCCGGGGGTAGAGAGGATGTGGCTGTGTCGCCGCGTCCGCTTTGTCAATTGTCAATGTCAATCTGGATTGGTCATGGCCCGTGACCTACTAAACGCTTGTAGTTGCCCTGCCGGTGTGGCAGGAACCTTAGCTGCTAACCTGCCGAGCCACTTGCGATTGAGCTTGCTATTGATTCGCACTTACGTCTGGATCCTTGAAATTTGCACCCCGGTCTCATCCTGGTGGGATATGCGCCTCGCATCTCGATCTTCAGTGTGAAGAAGCTTATCCGTCATGGTAACATCCGTTCAGTTGCCGATTGCCATTCCGGCGTTGCTCTCCTCTGAAGCGTGGCCAACGCCAATGTCTGATTTTCGTCCTGGTCGCTCGAAACTCCAAGGGCCGTGACGTTGACAGGCAATGACAGCAAATACTTACAGCAGAGTGAGGATGTCCAGTTCCTGAATTCTCGTGTGGCATCTGGCGGTTGACACCCACCCTGTAAACATGAAGCTCAAGTTCTTGGTATACATTGCTTGTACCAAGGGTTGTATTTCCAAATATCCGCTCAGCTCACCGAACCTCACGAAACTGACTGCAGTGTGCTCGAGTTCACTTGTCGAACATCCGTCTGGTGGTACATATCGGTAAGTGAAGGCACTCGAACATTCGGGAACAGCTGAGAGCGCATGTTCTTTTGTCATCGGCTAAGCAATCCAACAGCGCCTTGAGACTGAAGTGAGAAGCGAGGGCATCGAAGCGGTGCTTGAAAAGGAAATTTCAAGAGTGCAGCGTGTGACGACTCTTAGGCGCGTTCAGTCACCAGTCACGAGGAAGGCACGTGGGAGACTCCTGACTTGATGGCCTTTGTCATTGATGATTGAGAGTACGGCATAACTTTGCTTCTTTCCAATGAACACGACGCACGTCGCTCTCTCTGTACTCACTCATCTTGTCTACCCTCCGAACACTATATCTAAGATGTTGTGCCCTCACTGCCTGGGGCCGCCATGCACACCGTCTGCGGAAACGAAATACGGACACAGCTAAGATCGCGAATCCAACACTGAACTCGCGGTGGAGAGGCGTTCACATCAGATGGAGGACACCAGAGCTGCTCGAACTCCGGTACGTGAATGCTGAGACGAGGCCCCGCGGAACACCACTGTAAGTGTGAAGTTACTCCGACTCGATCTTGATCATATCAATCGCACATGATATAGAGCGCTTCCTGATCTTGCTTTTAACGTCGCCGGCATTGTCTCTCATGAGCGCCGACCCGATCTTGAGTCGTTTCATAGGCTTTTGATCCACGTAGCACTCAAGCCTGAGCCTTGCAATCGTTTCCGCACACTTGCTCAGAGAGAAGTCTTGAATAGTACCACTGGCAAAGATTGCCTTGACGAGCTTGAGACACAGCTCTCGGACTGCTACCCGACTCCTGAACCTATTCTTTGTCAAAATTCATCTTCACTCTCGCTCCTTTGTGTGCGGACTTGAGTATCGTGGCCCTCTTTCGGCTCGGCTTGATCTGCAGACATCATTGACATCTAGTTACGCTCGAATTGACTTGAAATATATGACAGTGTATAGCCCAGAATACTTGATACTGGTGAGTCAGAGTTTTCCAGGTTTGCTATCCTTTATCTCTTTGCATGTTCCAGCCCTCGATCCTCGGCACTGGTGATTGATTTCTGGTCACCCCTTTCAGCTTGTTTAAATCCGTACCCGTCTCTTCACATGTGCGTAAATGCTATTTGACTGACACGATCCCGATCCTAGGCACCAGTGACATGGACTCGAATGCCGCATAAGCAGATCGAAGACTCAGGACTGTCTCGTTCCGAGTTTCTCGTACCCACCCCGAAATACAGCATCGTCCGTAACAGCCCATTCAGGACGATCTCATTTCCGACTCTTAGCGAGGCGCAAAACCTGGTGTTACGAGAGCACTAGGGTTATGGGTTTCTCTGGGTTGTCTGCTGGCTAGAGACTGCCGGAAACAGTCCGCTGTAGTGCTGCGTCGCGTGGGTGGCCTGCACTGGCAGCTCTCCCTCGAAGACGTCATGGAGCCTAAATCATGTAAAGTAGCCGACTTGAGGCTTAATCCCCGCCCGAAGTACGGACTGAGAATTCTAGCGCCTGCACAGATCTGCTCAGTCTTTTCGACCGTGTCTTCATTAATATCTACGCATCGATTGCCCTTCTCTACCGACAAGGCCGGGCCCGGACGCAGCAGAGCACGGCATTCCGAGAGACTTGCGGAAGCCACGTCTAACTTAGTCAAGTGCATAGTCAGTGGATTCCCTTTGGCAGGTCCGGTGCTCAAAGGCGACTCACGTTTGTTTTGAAAGATCACAGAAACATTCCACGGGCACGCGGTGCAACAGCTGGTCCGAAATTTCGGCTTCCCACCCCGATAGCTGCTCTGATGACTTTGGCCTCTTCCTTCATGTCCTTTCTAACTGCATCTTGTTCATACGACTCCCGAATACTTGTCCGACTCGGTCCCCATGCGTTTTTACAAAGCTCGATAGCGGTGCTTGTCAAATCCTCGCCTCGCTGCAAACACGTTTCCTGATGGCGTTCCAAAGTTGTCTGATAATCGGGCGTGGACAGGAATCGGCTTCGCGCCGGATTAATAGGACCGGTCAACAAAGACACCTTAACTATAAAGAGGAGAGAGGGCTCGGAAGAAGTACCCTGATCTTTGGTACCTTGTCTTCATCCGTCGAACTCCTCCAACTATCGATCCACTTTGCCTGCTTTGTCGTTCGCCGGGTCATTCCATGACAGAATACACTACTTCGTCTCAGGCGATCCGAGATTATCTGTCCAGCAAAGAACGCACTCGCCAGTGGGTCCAGCACCGTACAGACCCGCCAGAACTATGTTACTCTCCTTCGATTGTGCCCTCGATACTCGACGACCCCGATTTCGTTCCTTCGACACCCTCAGATGCCGGCAGCACGCACTCCCTTCCCCCAAAGATGGTGCTGAGATACACCGACGGTAGGCCCGACGTGCCGATTCCTGCGCCGACCTTGAAACGGGGCGGGTCCAAGTTGCGGCCGACGGGGACCAGTCGGTCGCACACGATACCCCACCACGACCGCCCGCGCACAGGCTCACACGCTGCACCTCACGTCCCTGAAGAAATCCGGATTCTCCCTGCCCCCGACGCATCGATTCCCCCGCAGCCACGGTCTCACGCGCGGTCAAAGTCCCTTCCCAGGAATGCGCATGCAGAGCCTGTTCCTGACATGCCTATTCCCGGCCTGCCTGGACCAGTTCCGCTGTCCGGCAGGGCGCCGATGGTCACCTTCTCTCAGCAGCCTGGCCCGCAATGGCACCCTCACTCCCAGGGGCACCGGAACGCCCCGCCGTCTATCGTATATGCGCCCTCGCATCACAGATCGCACCCACACTATGCTCCGCCTGTGATCTTTTCCCACCCACCCAAGGTCGGGCCAGACGGGGTCATCTACAGCCACTCTGCGCCTGTGCCAGCCAACTACGGGCAGTCGTACCACCCGACCCCGTATCCGTCTGTCGGATCTGACGAACGTCACACTGCCGAGCGACACTCACGCTCGCGCACGCCCCACCCAGAAGCGAGCCGGTCACGCCACCGTCACAAAGAGGAGATGCGGCCGGTGAGCCCTCCCTCGTCGAGTTCTTCTTTGAGTGACGGCTCGGGCAGCACGTACTATGTCCTTCCGACTGGGCGACAGAAGGTGCACGTTATCGTGAGTCGAATGCGTTAGCCTCCGAGCGCACGCCGCTTACCCAACAGCAGCACACGCCGGATACTAGCGCTTCTTCAGGCCACCGCTCGCATCGTCGCGCAGACTCCCACTCTTCCAAATCACCCACTTCCCCACATTCACCGAATTCTCCGAAGAAGCCGCTCTTCCAACGCTTGTTAGGAGCTGGGCAGCGGCTCTTCTCGACGTCGTCAGGTGATGGGGCAGGCTCCTCAAGCTCCCAGAGCGGCTCGGTACGAGGTAAGCGGCTGCAGAGGCGGCATTCGACTGGCACTCGCAGCCAGAGTGTTCCGCCTGCCGAGCGCCCAGCTTGATCGGCGGTTTTCTGGAATTACTATTCTCTTTGCTCACGTCTCGCTCGACCCTGGACCCACGGCTGTACATGCTACCTTTGTCACTTCATAAACGCTTTTCCGTTTGGATCACCGCGGACCTTTGTGTCCGCGATCACCTTCCTTTGCTTAGACTCTCCTAGTCCGCTCCTTCTATGTCCGTAAGACTCCTGCCTGCCTGCTGCCCATTTTCCTTCTGTCCATCGCGAACGCGTCGTCGCTGTACCCTCCGTTTACCCAGATCGCAACCCAAATCAAATAGAATGAATGAAGAAGCCGAGTTTATTGTGAGAGATGAAATGATGGTTGACTTGCCCGTTCCAGGCTTCATATCTTCCATGCTCAGAAGAGCAGCGAATATCGTACCATGTGCCCATCCGATCCACCGCGAGTGGATCGTCGGTCATTTCCATGGTCAGTTGATCTCATTTCCGCCACGCACACATGACTGCGCCAACTTCGGCTACGAAATGTGATTTCTATTTCATCTCCCAAGCCCCCATGAGAACGAACTCCTCTTGGAATACAGGCTCCAGAGTACAGACGAGTCCGATGACCATCAGTCCGTGTGCAAATCTGTTGGAATTGCATGCTGAAATCCATGATCGTGTCCCATTCGGATCGCATCTAGGAAGTCCGAAATTCTTGGTGAGGCTGACCTTTTCCAAAGATCATCTTATCAATCGTGAATATCAGATTAGATCATCATGCTGAATGGGGGAGCCAGAGACGCGACGCACGTGATCTCTCGGACTTGCCCAAGGCCATTCATTGCCTTCATTTCCTTTTGTCGATACCATGCAAGCACAGAGCACACGCACAGAAGCCGCTACGACCGCTGCTCAAAGCGTCGTTGCCGTTCAGACTCTATTGAAAGCGAGTCTGGGCTGTATCACGTTCCTCCGGTACCTATCCTCAGCGGCGTTGTCGTGGTTGCTTCCTCTCATTTGTCCTACAGGGATCTTTTACCTAGCGACAACTTCACTGACAGCGCGTCTTTGTTGTGTTTTGTGACGCGTATCATTGACCCTACTCAGGCCACTTCACCTCGGACGATTCCTTCCTCTCTCAACCCTCGGATTCGAATCGGTCCTTCGACAGCACGCGTAGTAACAGCAAGAACGTTAACGGATTCAGGATCATGGTGTGCAAACTCCACTACCTATCTTGCGCCTGCCATGACTCCCCAGACTATGACGCGCGGTTACACGGACGAGGCGGACAGGATTCTCAACTACCTGGTCAGTGCCTCCCGAACGCCCGCTAGCATTAACTCATCCATCTCAGGAATACGGTATATTCGATGCGCTTCAGAAACAGTACCTTCGAAGTTTCATTTTCGCTATATACCTGGTAAGCGACGCGCATACATCCTGTTCCGATTCCTCATCTCCTTCAGGATGAGAAGGATCCAAACAAGTGCGTTCCATTCGCATTCATTTGCCCTTGCTAATCACCGCAAGCAGCATCGTGGAAGCCTATACCTTCAACTTCCAGGTGCGTGCCATCTTGCTAAACTCAGCAACTTATTTAGTGAAACGCAGTACCACAAACTTCCCGGAACTAATACCATGGTGCCGATCATGAGCCTCGGCGAAACGCTGGACAAGATGTCGCTCAAAGATCCGGTCGTCCAAGCGGCACAGCAGGGCAAGGCGCCAACCCTAAAGGACGTGAAGAAGAGTGTCAAGACCGTGCTGAAAACGCTCATCCACTCAACGACCCAGATGGACGTCCTCCCGAGTGGGTGTATCTGCCGCATTGGTCCTCAGTCGGATCGTTGAATGATGTTCAGAGCGTCGTTTCGCCGCCTTCAAGCTGTTCTACACGGATGAAACACCATCCGATTACGAGCCTCCTCATTTCAAGAGCGGAGATGCCGACAAGGACAAGTGGTATTTCATGACACATGATCTCGACGAGGTCCCCGATCGATGGAATGTGGGGCAGCTTGACACTGGACATCATAGGTGAGCCCGTACTCTGATCACAGGCTGCGATTCCACTCACCCCTTGGACAGCATCAACCTGAGCGTCGCCTCCATCGCAACATACCTCCCGTCCTGTACAGAGAATGACAACGCGACTTTCACCGGCACGACGACTCGAGGCCTCTCGGGACCTGCAATGACTCCTGCTGAGGAGGCTGCGTTCCGGGCCGATCAGGCTGAGAAGCAAACAACCGATGCTGAAACCCGCAACATCGTCTGGTCGGCTGACGCATCGGTCGAGGGAATCGGTAACAACACGCCGGTACTGTCGGAGGATGTCGTCAAAGGGGACGGTGAATATGTGCCCGTCGGCATTAGAAAGGATGACGGTGCTATCGCACCAGTGCCGGCTATGGAGGCGGAAGAAGCCCATTTTGGGGGCGCCACTCAGACTGTCCCGACGCGGCTGGAAGAACTGGTGCGCGGGCTGATCCATTCCGATGGTCTACGCCCTGAAATGCTCCTATGCAGAATGCACAGAACAAGCTTGCCGATGTGGACATGGACCAGACGCAGACCCTGGATATCAATCAACTCGGCAGCGAGCTCCAGCCATCGTTGCCGGCTTCTAGTATTATGACGACGGAAACAGAGATCGACACGCAGGTGTTGCAAGATCTCGTTCTCAACAACCAGGCATTTGCGGAGGACAGTGAAATGCTTGGTGCGTGCGACGCTCTTCCATTGACGAAAGATTCCTATCGTGAAACAGACATGGAGACGCAAGTCGTGGAGGACATGGATCCGATTCAGTCGCTGCAGTCCATCGACAGCTCGATGGTCGACCAGATCGAGGAGGACCAGATCGAGGAAGACCTGCCTACGCCCAGGCCTGCCAAGAAGAAGAGGGACGTCGTGGATCGCGGGCTGCGATGTGAATGTGATGTCGATGTGAGCAGTCTCTTGAGCGATGTTTCGCGAGTAATCTGCATCCAGATGGATGGGGACACCTGCTTGTGCGGCGACTGTGGTAGACGATACCACGTGTGGTGCATGGGGTGAGAGCCATTTCCTATAGAATGTGGAACACAATTGAGACGATGCTCCTCCCAGATTCCATTCCCCCGCAGACAGCCGTATCCCGGAAGACTTCACTTGCTTCGATTGTCGTGCTCGGGCCGATAATTCGTGGGAGTTGATTCAGCTTGATCTGTATCCTCAAATGTTGTCCAAGTTCAAGGATCTTGCACTGTTCAGGTGTGTTGTGCAGGCTGAAGTCCAGAACGGTGCGACTAATGAGCAGAACAGACGGGCTATCAAGGTTGTAGAGACGTACAATCCAGAAGTCGTGCTTGATTTCGCGAAGCGTATAGGTCAGGATTGCTGACATCGGGCGCCAGGCATTCTGATACCCCACAGGTTGCAACAACGTTCTTGCACGCCAGCTGTTCAAGCGCCTCGAGAATGAGGGTTTCATCCAGGAATTGTTGATGGAGGTCAACGACATCGGGTTTGCGGAAGCGAAACCAGGCAAGAACAAGTCCAAGGCGAAAGCCAAACCACGCAAGAACGTGCAAAAGACGAAATATAACTTCAATCGCGCCTGTCTCTCAAGTCCCGCATACAACGACTACTTCAATCCGGATCCTCGCGTAGAAAGCCGGCTGTTGGATGTACCGAAGACGGTGAGGATGGGGTGATGCTGTGCTTCGAGTCCTTGGCTGATGACAGGCTCGCAGAAAGCGTATGTGAAATCGCACCGGCCGCTGCCGACCTCGTTGCCACGAATGGAGACGTTCGACGAATCGCAGACGCAAGCTGAGACGCAAGCTGAGACGCAAGCTGAAACGCAAATACGACCCAGCAAGCGACTGCACTCTGACGACGAGCCCCGCCCGAAGAAGAAAGTCAAGATATCGCTTGCGCCTGCTGTTGATCTTGCTGAATGAAAGGAACTTCTTCGTCTGTGCTGTTGTGCTTCTCTTGTGCTTCCTGTAATGCTCTGTGTCTCTCGGATGTATTTGCTGTATTCTCGTCAAGAATGTTCTGTTGTGCTGGACCTAAAAGCTTGATACTTGGCAGTCTGCAAGTCGTCACCGAGCGTCACGTCAATCAGCGGCGAGAACAATCCATCATGATTGAATTGAGATCTGGTCTGTGTTGATGGCCTCTTGGACTTCGTTACTTGAGATTCCATTCATTCCTCGTTCACGACGCGCAGCATCAATAGTGACCTTGTATAATGCGCGAACCATGTAACTCAGCAACTGGATAAGTCAAGTACAAGTTCTCAAATCATGTGTCATCCAATTGGCCCTGAGAGTGCTCAAACGTTCCATGTACCGACGACGTCTGAGTCTAAGCGGGAGATTGGCGCCTTCTTTAAGCCCCTTCGCGTTTGCATGGCTATGAATTTTCTAAGCACCTTCTACCTCAAAGCAGCCTGTGGTACCGCTTTCCCATCGCATGCGCTCAAAGACACCGAAGGTTCAAAAGGGCGAATTCACATGAGTGAGTGTCATGTAATCAGGGCCATTTCTGAATGGCTCAATTTTGCACTGCAAAAGCTGGACGCTGGCGCCGACTATGCTTCGAGCAGTACAACATCTATAGCTGTCCAAGGCAGTGTTTTATTAATGGCCTTGAGTCCTCCCTTGAGCTGTGGCTCATCGGAATCTTTGCTTGGGGTAGTGCATGGTACGGGCTGCTCAGAGCAGGATCAGTACGGAATGGCAAGCTTGATCATCCTGACGAGGTGTCGAAGCGTGTAAATTGGTAAGCGAAGTATGGTGTCTGGATGATGTACATCGATGTTGTAACTTCTTCGAACTAGCAGGGTACTCAGTCCCACAGAATTATCTCGATCCTCTAGTCTTGTTGACTGGATCTCAATCCCTTTGCTAATTGACATGCCAGGGTTCCGCGGGTCCATGAGCCAACATACGAAGTAGATCTACTTATATTATGCAAACAGACAAATATCCGTCGAATTGATTCAGTGCAGATATTATTTTTCAAGCCTTTCTGGGCGCATCGAGTCACGTCCGAACCGGAATTAAGGAACTTGGGAATGGGTTCGAATTTGACATGATTAGATGGCGCCAATGGCGCATCATTCAAATCAAGCACGGCCACAATTTCATCTCACGGTCATCCCATTACTGCCAGTCTGCGTGCACGCCCGAATAATGTCCCTTGTACGCACTCTGTGATCCAATGGCTGACGAACCAAGCCGAAAGGCTTCACTACTGCGCTCACATTTACTTGCCTTCCTCCGCTCGCACCGCATCCTCTTTGGCTTTGCTTTGTTCTCGGCAACGACGGCGACCTTCGTGGCCATCCATCTTGGATTCTTCTCCACCCTCTTCATATACCTCCCCCTCGTTACGATATGCGTACCAGCCCTCATGATTCTTGATGTCATTGACGCACGCAATGCACGAGCGTGGGCCAAACGGAGAAAGATCCGGTTCGGGCTGTGCCTCGCCTGGAGTGCATTTCTGCTCCTGGCGCCGACGTACCCGACGTATGGCCGGGACTCGTATATGAGTGCCCCAATACCACGATTGCCGAAGAACGAGACGTACTTCATCGCCGCGAATTTGTACGATTACGCGCGCCATCTACCGTCCTGGACCAAGCAGATGGACGCGCTCATCCAGCATCTTGGCCCACAGAATGTATTTCTGTCCATCTATGAGTCTAACTCGCACGACAAGACCAAGGCTATGCTGCGCGACTTCGAGGCGCATCTCGAGCGTGGCGGGGTGCGGCACCGAATTCTGATGGAGACGGACGACCGACGGACGGCAGGGTGGACGAGCGATGGGCATGAGCGGGTGCAGTACATGGCTGATATGCGGAACAAGGCACTAGAGCCGTTACGCAATGCGACCAAGGTCATCTTCTTCAATGATGTGTATTTCGAGTGGAGTGAGTGTGTCATGGCTTCGTTCTCCGCTTCCGCTAACCTGAATAGAGAGCATCGTACGGTTGCTCAACACACATAATGGAGAATATGATCTGGCCTGCGCCCTTGATTTCGACGGGATTGGGCTCTACGACACGTAAGTCCAAGTGATTGCAGGACGGCTCTTGACTGAGGAATGCAGATGGGTCATCCGAGACGGCTGTGGTCACCGAACCAAGGAGATGTGGCCTTATTTCTCGAACGATCCCGTCGCCGTGGATCGCCTTCGGAATGACCAGCCCGTCGAAGTCGCCACTTGCTGGAACGGTGTTGCTGCTTTCGATTCTCGTTGGTTCCTATCAAGTGAGTTGTTTTTGCTATTCTTCAATCTGCATCCGAGGCTTAGCATGTCAGATAACCCGCTCAGGTTTCGGGATGACCCACGGTGTGCTGAATCGGAATGTTTTCTGATTGGATACGACATGCATGTCAAGACGTCTCCGAGTCGACCGAGGGTTTATGTCAACCCGCAAGTGAATGTCGGTAGGTCTTTGCTTGAAGCTTCTTTTCATTCGCGGTCTGAGGTTTTACCAGCTTATACCCCGGAGAATTGGTTGTATTACGGGACCCTCAAGCACCTGAGCATCACTCGACCTTGGCGGGTTGTCTGGGAAGACTGGATCGGCTACCGACTTTTCGGATGGGTTTCTGATCGCATCTGGCTCAAGGACGAGACCTGTCCATTAGAGAAAGAGGGACTGGTCAAAGCTGGACATTGTCCACTGTGAGTGTTGTATAATATCCATTCCACTTATCTACAGTGTAACATAATCTATACCAAGCTTGGGATCCGGGTAGGATGGCTGTTTGGGATGCCGAAGGTGTGAAGGTCACCTCCTGAAACGACATGATTTTCCACGACCGTCCTGTTTCCGAATAGGCCGACCTTGATTGACGGTACAAATGGATTTTCTGCGCCAATAGAAGTGTGATCAAGCAACGATGCGAATCTCGGAATCTCTGGCCGTTTCCTTGTTACTAGCTTCCAGACGCTTCTGGGGACACAACTTGGCGGGCCGTCGGAAAATTGTCCCCCGGTCTGAGCATGCCCCGTGCCCAAGTCAATTTAGTTCTAGCGTCGTGGCCTGCTGAGAATTCGGGCGGACGTTGCGAAGCCCCCGCCGCTGCTCATCAGCAACGCAGCAGAGGAAACTCGAAAGCGAGAGCTGCCGCACCAGAACCTCGGGAAAAGCTTTCCGCATTTATACCAAGGGGAAAATGCTATCTTGTTGAAGTATCTTCTGTGCCCCAGTCCTCTGACTGTCTCGTGTCTACAGATGCAAGTTCAGATTGCACCAGATCATAATTTCGGGGTGCAATCATGAACGCCCATATGGGGTTTTTCCCAATATGGAAATACTATAAATCCCAGCTTTTTAACCGACGCTTCTTTTCTTCATCCCCCCATGGTCTTGACCCTCGTTTTCTTCGACTTGTCCGGTAAACGAACAACCTGTGGGGTCCTCGCAGGAGAGTGAAATTGGTGCAAGGCATAGACTACACCTCCGTATCTCCCGACTGTTGGCTCATACGACTGCTTGGGCTCGTTAGAGTGGTGCACATCTTCTACTCTTACTTTCTGCATTTTGTACCCTATGTACCACACCCCAATGTATATTGTATCGGAGGTTATATGACTACACCTGTCACGGTATTCCAAAAGAAGTGGTCTGGTCGAATATTAATACCACGCAAAAGAACGTCGATTCAGGGTCTTGCGCGTCTTGAGGTTCTTGGTAAACAAGAGACATCGGGCATCCCCTTGTCCCACTCCTCATCCACGACGATGCCGTTCAAGCTATCCGCTACGCTTGCGGGCCACACCTCAGACGCACGTCGCCCAGCCTAATCGTTCTGCCGATCGAGCTTTCTGACCGCCAGATCCAGGTGCGCGGACTGAGCACTCCAGCCGACGATCTCATCTTGTCGGCTTCGCGTGATTCGACCGCGATCGTGTGGAGACGCGACCCAAGCTCGTCCTCTCCCGCTTCGGCCTTCACCCCGGCCACCGTGTACCACCCGAGCACGCGCTTCGTCAACGCCGTGACGTACTTACCGCCCACACCCGAAGCCCCGAAAGGTTTGGCAGGACGCACTCCTGAGCTGTAGGACAGCGGTTGACGGCGATCTCGTAGGATATGCCGTGGCGGGCGACCAGGACGGGGTCATCAGCGTGTATGCATTGGAGCCGACGAAGGATGAGCCGGACTTCATGCTTTTGGGCCACACCGGTAACGTCTGTGCCTTGCACACCACACCTGGAGGCGCCATCGTTTCCTCCTCTTGGGACCAGTGTGTAGTGTTGCTCTGCTTCTCACACGCTCTTGCCGACCAATACCTCCAGCACGGCCCGAGTCTGGCGAGACTTCAACGCGGCATTTGAGCTCAAGGGCCACGAGGACAGTGTCTGGGACGCGATCGCAGTCAGTGAGGATGAATTCATCACCGGTGCGTCGCGCTCGCCGTCTTTCTCTTTTTCACATGTGTTGACGCGCGTCGCAGCGTCAGCAGACAAATCCATCAAGTTATGGAAACAACACAAGGTTGTGCAGACGCTACCAGCGACCGGAGTTGTGCGGTCCTTGGCACTTATTCCCGATATCGGGTTCGCTTCCTGCTCCGACAAGTGTGTATTCTGATCTTGTCGCTATCGGGTCGCTGACCGAAGTTGGCGCAGCGAGATACGAGTCTGGACTCTGGGTGGCGACCTTGTACATACACTAAATGGCCACACCTCTTTCATATACCAGCTCGCGGTCTTACCCAACGGCGATCTCGTGTCGTCAAGTGAGGATCGAAGCGTGCGAATCTGGAAAGGTCTGCCGTTCCCCTGGGTTATTTCTGTTCGCCAACCGAGGTCTTCTTTTCAGATGGCGAATGCGCGCAAGTGCTTGTGCATCCGGCGATCTCAGTGTGGACGGTTTCGACAATGCCCAATGGCGATATCGTCAGCGGTGCTAGCGACAAGAATGTCCGGGTGTTCAGTGCTGTGGAAGAGCGATGGGCTCCTGCGCACGAGATCAAGGCCTATGATGACGTGATTGCCCAACAATCATTGGCGTCGCACGATGTCGAGCAGGTGAAGGTCGAGCCCCTGGATGCGTTGAAGGTGTCTGGTGCGTTTTTTCACGTCGTGTCTTTCAGAGTTGATCAGTGTGTGTTCAGGGAAAAAGGCCGGCCAGACACTGCTTGTTTCAAACGGGGACGTGACCGAAGTATACCAGGTGAGGCACCCAGTTTAGGCTTCATAGTTTCTCATCGAAGCCTATGTGCAGTGGGACGGTTCCGTCTGGCAACGAATTGGAGAACGTGCCGAAGCGCCATCGGGAAACGCAGCAACCAAGACGTATTTCGAAGGGAAAGAATGGGATTACGTTTGGAACGTCGCCCTCGAGGATGGGGAGCCGTCCCTGAAGCTCCCGTACAATGTTTCTGGTGCGTGACCGTCTGATCAAGGCATGAATAGTGTGCTCAGATACCGCAGAAAACCCTACGGTCGCCGCCAACCGGTTCCTTGAGAGGAACAATCTCTCTCCGAACCATCTGAATACGATCGTCGAGTACATCTATCAGAACACAGGCGGCCAAACGCTAGGTGGCGGGGGCGAGCAATATTCTGATCCCTTTACGGGTGAGCGTGGTTACAGTCTATCTGACAGCGCCAACTTTTCTTTATTTCAGGAGCAACACGTTATCAGAGCAACGCCGCTTCTGGGGGATCGGGACCTGCGGCTTCATATGTAGATCCGTACACCGGCGCTTCCCGATACGTGTCGTCTACAAGTTCATCAGCATCTGCACCCTCTTCTGCTTACATGGATCCGTATACCGGTGCTTCACGCTACAGTGGCCAGCCTGCGCCGGCCAAGCCCGTCGTCAACAGCATTCTGCCCTACGTATGTACCGCGATGTTTTACATTGGTGGTGGGCTGACCCACCCTGTGTTTCCAGCTGCAGCCGGTGCTGCTCAAGGAAGGCAACCTGACTGCCATGCGGGCCAAGCTGCAGCAGTACGACGATCATATGCGGCACGAAATCGTTCGTTATCCAGTCTAGTCTCCTGGCAACTACTGACGACAGCGCAGTCCACCTCAGCTCTGGCCCTTTATCCTGAAGAGGAACGGGCCATCGACGAGGCGTTCAGTTATGTGCAGAAGGCCTCGGCAGGCAGCCGGCCTACAAAGCCACTGGGCAATGCGCATATTGATGCCATCGTCGGGGCTCTGGACCGGTGGCATGCTTCTTTCAGATTGCCAGGTGCGTATCTGAGTGTCTGCGTGCTTGATAACCGCTCAAATTGCCCAGTGCTTGACCTCGCACGATTAGTAGTGGCGTATTGCCCGGAATCCGTCCAAGCGCCTGGCGTCAAGGAACGGTTCTTCTCCGCGCTATTCAAGTCGGCAGAGTTTGGATCGCCGTGGGTCAAGCCGACAGCGAAACCGGTGGAGGTGAACTTGATGCTTGTGTTCCGGGCGCTGGCGAATGTCATGCAAGAGGGAGCTCACACTACTGAGGGGTCTTGGTTAACTCAAGTACGTCCCATGTTGGCCCAATCAATCTTCCAAATGTCTGACTGGATGATTCCACAGGTGCTTCAACTGACGTCGGGCGCACACTATGCAGAGCTGACGACCAACCAGCGGAAAGGGCGAGCGACCATGTTGCTCAAGTGAGTCGCTCATGCTGGTGATATCCAATGACTGATTGCTTTTGCAGTATTTCGTGCATCACCTTGTTTAACCCCCTGCCCTCATCAGCCCGCTCTGTGTTCCTGGGCATGATTCTGGAGGTGATTAGTCTTCGAGGAGACCCGGACGCCGCTAACTTATGTGCTAGGCTCTGAAGACCGAATCCAGCGACACAGAAAGCGCTTACCGCGCTCTCGTTGGCCTGGGCAATCTTTACTACGCGTCCAAGCAGCAAAATTCACCTCTGGACGCTGCTCAGACTGCTGAAATCAAGCAAGTGGTGTCCGAAGTAGCCAGTCGATTTTCGGAAGAGCGAATCCGGAACATGGCTGCCGAGATCTCCAGTTTATTGTAGATTGATTGCATACTGTAAATACTGGGGGACTTTAGGGCTGCCATACACGTTTCCTTAGACAGCTGTGATTGTAACTGTGCACCGCAAAATCAATGTGTATCAGCAAACGCATCCATAAAAACACGTTACGTAACGAGTTGCCATCGGACCGCATCTTCCACATGGCTTCTGCTAGAGTATACATCGTGCGCCACGGTGAGACCCAGGAAAATCGGGAAGGCATCATCCAGGGCCATCTAGACACCGAGTTGAATGAACTGGGGCTGGTGCAAGCCAGGACCGTGGCAGAAGCACTGCGATCTGCGGGTGTACATTTCGATATCGCGTACAGCAGCGACTTGCAGCGAGCTCTCAAGGTGCGAGCTCTTCCGAGGTGAGATATGCCAGGCTGAGTAAGTGGATGAGACTGCGGAAACTATCTTGTCCCATCGAGACGACATCGAGATCAGGAGGGAAGAGGCCTTGAGGGAGCGCGTACGTCTGGATCCGCTTGGAAGCTTCGAGTAGGATCTTGAAGAGCTTGCGTGGATAGTTCCTCGGACGTTTGCAGGGTCATAGAGCCGGCCACGGAGTAAGAGCGCCGATTGCGCAAGCCGAGGACGACGTCGAGAGCGCGTCGGATTTCACGGCGCGCGCGGTGGGATGGTGGAAGGGGGCGATCATGCAGCGGACGCTGGGGCTGGCCGCGCGGGAGACGCCGTACAACGTGCTGGTGGTGAGCCACGGGGGTTTCATCGGGACGCTGGTGAAGGCGTTGATTGGGAGCGGGAAGGCGCAGTGCGCGCCGGGGGTCGTGATTTGGACGTGTCTGAACACGTCGGTGTCTATTTTGGAAGTCGAAAAGGGGGGCGGTGTGACTGTGGTGCAGTATGGAGATGTTCAGCATTTGGAAGCTGGGAAGGCGGTGGAAGGGAATGTAGATGAGCACCGCTCCGAGCGGAAGAGTAGGGTGCTGTAGCAGGGCATCCAAGTACTTCTCTACAGCTATCGGCCTGTGTCTGCTAACGCCCGACTCATGCCCCTCCGACTGACGAATTGGAAGCTTGGATTGCCATGCACCCGATAGTCGGTATCTCGCGGGCTCTTGGAGTGGCGTCAGGGTCCGTACTACGCATTGTTCCGGGGGGATCGTCTGGACAATTCCTGCCTTATACAGGTTCAAAGCTGTATATATGGCATGGGATCGAAAGGTGTATTGACATAAGTGCTTGGCATCCAAATTTACACGTCGTGCACTGCCTGCGTTTACATCATAAACCTTTGGTCTCACCCACTTTCCCGTTCCGACCGTATTCGCTCATTCTCCCTCTCGTCTCGCATCCATGTCAACATCTGAAAGCACACCCCTCTTACCTCACACCAACGGCACAGCGGCCGGTGGGCACTCGTTCACGCACCGGGTCAAGGCCCTTATCAAGGCGGAGGGCGAGCCGTCCTGGATTGCATCCTACAAGTTCTTCTTGTTCGGCTCGTGGCTGAACATCTTCCTCCTCTTTGTGCCACTGTGCATCCTCGCGGGGGAGCTGCAGTGGGACGCAGCCCTGCGCTTCTCATTCAGTTTCCTTGCCATCATTCCGCTGGCTAAGGCATGTTCCAACCGTCGCTGATCGCCCGGGTCAGATCGCTCACGCGCGATCGTTTTTTGATAGCTTCTGGGTGATGCGACGGAGCAGATGTCCAACAAGCTGGGCCCGACGCTCGCCGGGCTGCTCAACGCCTCCTTCGGCAATGCGGTGGAGATCATTGTGGGCATCGCCGCCTTGCTGCAGGGTGTGTGGCCACGTGCACGCATACTTTCAGGGAGCTGCGGAGACTAACTTTTTGGACGTAATTTAGGCCAACTCCGTATCGTCCAGACTTCCGTTAGTGCATGTCTTTTTCACATTCGGGTCGTAGCCTTACGTATGCACTGTAGCTGCTCGGCTCGATTCTCTCCAACTTGTTGTTGGTTTTGGGCTGCTCCTTCTTGGCCGGTGCGTCATCGTTCAATTTTGCAGGCCTTTTGCGTTGAAGTTTTATGTTCATTCAGCGGGATTCAAGTTCGATGAAAGCAACTTCCAGGTTACAGCCGCTCAAGCGTAAGTGGAAGTTTCTGTATGTCTGAGATCTGAGACTGATTCATTCCCTAGATCGAGCTCGGTACGCGATTCCATGCGTAATTAATGCATTCTGACTCTGTGCGCTAGCTCATGACGCTGGCTTGCATCAGTAATTATCCCGCGCAGCACTATTGCACTCTCGAAATACTGACTGAATTCGGCAGCCCTTGTGATCCCTGCTGCTTACCACAGCACGATGACTGCGTCGATCGAGGAGAAGAAAAACATGGCTTCCTCCTTGCTTGGGTCAAAGCTTACGACGCCCGCTTTGGACGGCCTGCTCACCATCTCGCGCGGCACGGCGCTGCTTCTCCTGGGAGTTTACGTGGCCTATCTCGTGTTCCAGGTTTTCTAGTGTTGTTTTCCACATGATGAGCAGTTTCTGACCCGTCTCCAGCTCAAAACGCATGCTTACCTCTTTGAGGAGCCGGAATCCACCGACGATGGGCCTGCCATTGAAAGGGAGGCGGCGGAGATGAGCGTCATCGCGGCGGCTTTCGCGTGAGTTCACCTGCCCTATTGTTATGTTTACTTTCTTTCTCAACCAAAAATCCAGTCTGCTGGCCACAACCGTCGTGACCTCTTTCTGTGCTGACTACCGTACGTTCCCCCGAGTCAATGATCAGCGAGCTCTCGCTCATTTTTTATCAAGTGGTCGGATCCATCGAGGAGACTGCCGACCGCTACTCGATCCCGAAACCGTTCATCGGCCTGATCTTGCTCCCCATCGTGGTAAGCGAATTTTCGTCGTCCCGCGTGTGTTCTTTGTGCTCAACCGCTTAGGCTAACGCTGCCGAGCACGTGACTTCCGTGTGGATGGCAATGAAAGGTCAGATGGAACTCACCATCGGAATCTGTGTCGGCAGCTCGATCGTGAGTGGTCGAATTAATCTGACGGTGGATAAGCTCTCAATTTTGAACGACAGCAAATCGCGACATTTGTCGTCCCTCTGCTTGTGATCGTCGGATGGATGTAAGCGACTCGGGCCATCTCACAAGGATGCCAGTTACTTAAGAATAATTTAGATCCGGCCACGAGCTGACGCTCTTTTTCGCTAACTTCGAGACCGTGACGTTGTTTGTCTCCGTGTTCCTGGTAAACACGCTCATCCAGTACGTCGTCACGTGTTCATGTTGAACGCGATGGTTGATTTTTCTTTAGGGACGGGAAGTCGAACTACATGGAAGGCTTGATGCTTATCACTCTCTACTGTGTCATTGCTTTGTCCTGTGCGTTTTTTTTTGCTGTTGCTGCGGGCTGTCGCGGAAACTCACCACGATTTTGCAGTCTGGGTCACTGAGTAGTCTCGGATGCGTGCTGAGCCCTGCTTTATCTATCTACTTAGTGCTTTTCGTATAGTCACGTAGTACCGACTTTCTGTAAATTGACCGCAATGGCTGCATAAATTCTAGGTAGCGTAGAACCGGTGCCCGGTCAGAGGTGAGCGCCGTCGTCGATTGAGATGGTCTGGCCTGTGCAATTTTTTTTTCACGTCTCTGAGTTTCTTTACCGCCGACGAGAGCTTACCTGTGACGAACCACGCTGCATCGGAGACCAGATACGAAACGAGGGCGGCGATTTCTGCTGGGGTGCCTACCCTCAGTTCCGAGCCGAGGCCGAGGTATTTTCGGGTGTCGGTGAGGTTCGCCGCTGCCTGACGACGCGCCATGAATCCGACCGCTGCGACGCGGGGGGTCAGTGAACGGGGAGGCGTATGGCAGACAAGGCGGGCAGTCACTCATTGGAGTTTCGATCAGACCCGGCGCGTAGGCGTTGACCGTGATCTTGTGTTCGCGAAGCTCCAGTGCTGGTGGGTGTGATGGGTAACGCGTCGGTTATTTTTGCACTGTTGATCGTGGTGGAACTCAGCATGACTTACCGGACGTCTGGGTGAGCGATTTGACTGCGGCCTTGGAGACGGAGTACGCGCCCAGGCCCGCGATGCCTATCTTTGGTTGGGAAAACTCGCGTCCGACTCGAGGTCGGTGGTGCACTCACCGCGCTGGCCTGCGACGGAGGATGCGCCTGGGAGTGGGGGGATCAGAATCATCTCTCACGGACACAAGGACACCCACCGATGATGCGCCCTCCCCATCCCTGCTTGATCATCTGCTGGGCCGCGAGTTTGTAGCACAGGAGCGTCCCGCGGATGTTGACGTGCCACAGGTCTTCCCACTCCGAGACGTTTGCTGTGAGCCCATCGAAGTCGTTCAGAAGAACCGGTCAGTGCTTCTCCGGCGGTAGAGGGGCGGCGCCACCGACCTTCCGCGACGGAGCCGCCCTGCCCCGCGATCCCCGCGTTCGCCACCATCTGCGGCGGGCCCCGGGGGGTCCTGGATCAGCACAGCGCACTTGCGGGGGGTACCGGATGGGCGCGGCGACGCACCACGTCGAGTCGGCCGTAGGTCTGGACGGTCTGGTCGATCGCCTGCTGCACCTGCTCCTCGCTGGAGACGTCGCACGCGAGCGCGAGCGCCTTCGACGCACCGCCGAGCTCGTCGACGAGCTGCGTGAGCGCATCGAGTTTGGTGGGGAGGTCGACGACGACGACGGCGAGCCCGTCGGACGAGAGCTTGGAGGCGATGCCGCGGCCGATGCCTTGCGCGGCTCCAGTGACGACGGCGACTTTCGGGCTGGCGGCGGACATCGTGGACGGTTCGTTCGAGATGGTGTGGTGCAAGATGAGCGGCGGGTGGTGAGAGACGAGGTGTTGCTTCGTAGACTCATCTCCGCAAGTAGGTCGTTCGGCCGCACCCAAAAATAACTGACAGGGCAAATGAAGAAAGTTGTTAATCACGCGCGTCTCACGAGAAGTGGTCTCGTGACCGCGTGGGATCGCTTGGCACAATTTCATTCGCTCTTTCGTCTGAGTTGCGATTCCGAACGTGGGTTCAGGCTATGCAAGAGAGTATCACAGCTCTGGAAGCCACATTGGGAATCCGTCGTTAATCAATCGATGCGAATAGCCTATCCTTCCGAATAGAAAGGAGGCGAAAGCTTGAATTCGTGCACTCACAGGCGACCAGGGCGCGCCCCTCGCGCGGAAATGATCGCGCATCCGTTGCCTGGGCCTCAGACAAAATGAACCACGCAATCACAGTTACGTCACCCGTGGCTGAGTGTGACGATAAGATTACCGTTTGTGACCTGCCTCCTCCTTTCGCGAGAGACGAGGACAGCGGAGAGAACTCTGAAGGCTGAAGTGACGATACGGCGGATGCTGTGTAATGCAACCATCAAAAAATGACGAGGAAAGCACGTACGTAATCCCTCCAGAGATTCTGGAGCTGTAGTGGTGATGCGTCGGCGACCGTGCACATATTATATGTCATGGATCAGCTCAGGTGGAGTCGATTTGAAGTTGTCGATATGTGCCACGTGGGAGAGGCTAGCAATGCGATAAGGCGGATGGGCACTGCGGTCTAGACAGGAGAGCTGCAGCGAGGAGCACGCAGTGGGCCTAGGGCGGCCAAGGGCGGCCACCTGAGCACGACTGCTGCTGTCGGTCGGTGCCTGAGAAGCAACGGGAAGTCTGATGACCCGGCGTGGTCCCGGGTTGTGGATGCATCGCCCTGTTCGCCCCCCAGTAACCATGCGCTTCGCGGACGAGCTGGACGCTCCAGCATCCGCTTGTCTCCAGACAACCGGTGGAGTGCGGATGCTCGGTTTTTTTCCCTGGGAGAAAGGTATATCATGCCGGCAAATCCGATCAATGAACCTGATGGGATGGAACGAAGATCAATGACAGAAGAACTGCCACGAGCCCACAGCTGGCCAGAATTCTGGCTTGCAAAGACTGGCAAGCACTTGGAGGAGGACGCAGTCCAATATGAAATCGCCATAACTACATGCTGTGTCCTCTCCGCGCGTAACGATTTGCTTCCCAGAGATATGCATAAAATGTTTGCAGGCGGGAAGACCGAGCGAACCGACGCCCGTGGGTCTTACCTAATTGAGAATTGCGAGATTCTTGCCTCCGCCCCCCACCTCTCTGCCAAATATCCCTCCCCGCCTCTCAGGCGCTTCCAAAAAGGAGTCTTTTGCAGCTTCGCCTCGCTTGCAAGCTCCACCACGGGGATCTTTTCCAGCCGGGTTCTAACAGGACAAAGGTGCCCCAACTGGTGTCGTTTTCTTCCCTGAAATCTCACATCTGGACCCGGGTTGCAGCGATTCTACACTTATCGCCCTCCCACTCGTCCTCCACAATGCACCACCGCCCACCACCTACCGTGCGCCCCTCAAGCTCGCTCTCTTCGTACATCCCGAAGCAGAGCCGCACCCCCAGTCCCCGCATGACGCCTTTGTTGCCGTCAGCAGCGATGAACTACCCCAAAGTCGTCGTACCAGCTAACGAATCGGCATCGACGTCGCAGGAGTCCTCGCCGACCTTCTGTGGGATGCCCCTGAAGTATCTGTCGTGCGTGTGCTGCTTTTCGTCACATTTGCCCATACTAACCTTTTGCGCCAACCCTGAACCAGCCTGTTCGCCCTGGCCATCCAAAACGCCGCATTATCAATAACGATGCACTACTCCCGCGTCTCGACGCCGCCGTCGCAGTCCTACTCACCCGAAGCCGCCGTGTTCCTCAATGAACTCATCAAGGGCCTGATCTCATTTTGCATCGGGCTGGCTGTCCTGCCCCAAGTCGCAGAACGTCCCTGGCGCCGCATGACGTTCTCCGCCGTCGTGCGCGAGCTCCCGTGGCCGTGGACCGCACCGTTTTGGCAGCTATGGGGCGAGATTCTCAGCCCTGACTCGTGGAAATTGCTCATCCCTGCGATCCTCTACGTCGCGCAAAACCTGCTCCAATTCGTCGCTATCAGTAACCTCCCCGTTGCGACGTTCCAAGTTACGTACCAGATGAAGATTCTCACGACTGCGGCGTTCTCCGTCGCGCTGCTCCGGCGCACGCTGAGCCCGACGAAGTGGCTCTCGCTGTTTTTCCTCGCTTTCGGTGTTGGAATCGTGCAGATCCAGACTGCGACGTCCGGCCATGTCACTCCGAAAAACGGGCCCGTCGGGAGCGCCCACGATTCGGCGCCGTTGCACATCCATATCATGAGTCCGCTGAAGGGCTTCGCTGCCGTCACGGTCGCATGTGTGACGTCGGGGTTGGCCGGGGTGTACTTCGAGATGGTGCTGAAGAACTCGCGGTCGACTTTGTGGGTGCGGAACGTGCAGTTGTCACTGGCGTCGCTTCCGTTCGCGTTCTTCATGCTCCTGTACAAGACGCCCTGGAGCTTCGGATTCATGCACGGGGCGTTCCGGAACTTCGGGGGCTGGGCCTGGGCGACGGTCTCGGTGCAGGTCGCGGGCGGGCTGGTCACTGCGGTGGTGATCAAGTACTCGGACAACATCATGAAGGGATTCGCGACGTCGCTGTCGATCGTGTTCTCCTTCCTCGCGTCGGTCGTGCTGTTCGACTTCAGAATCACGCCCTCGTTCGTTATCGGCGCGTCGACGGTGCTGTGTGCGACGTGGATGTACAACCAGCCGCCGGGCAAAGAGCCGCTGGCCATCGTCACGTTGACGGGCGGCAGCATTTCCGATGTCACGACCAAGATCTCGGGCAAGTCGACGCCCTTCCCGGGCACCCCGATCGACGACCGGGACCCTATCATCGGGCAGTTCCCGTCTGAGAAGAAGAAACTGTTCGGGCGGGCCAGCATGTCCGATCTACTGGGCCGCAGCAGCACGACCGACCTCCGGAACTCGTTGACTGTCAACAACGGGAGCCTAAATCCTTCGCCGTGGGGATCGATGGAGGATATCCATCGGTACCGCAGCTCGCCGTATGGGTCGCCGTACCCGTCGCGGTCGGTGTCGCCTGTGCCGCCGCCGCCAAGGAGGACGGAAGGCAGCCCGCGGGTATCGCTGACGGTCTCTGAAGACGGAGAGGGCAACGAAAGCAGCGCCAGCAGCAGTGCATGATGGCATTGGCGTTTGTTGTTGCTGTGTCTTTACGGGGCTCCCCTGAACTTTTTTCCATTTCCATCTTCGTGTTTATTCTTCATTTCATCCAGACAGACAGACAGACAAACATACCCATGCATAGACCGCTTGACGATGACACTTTAACTTATCACGATATTGCCACGACCCCCGACTACCGTCCACCTCCCGGCCCCCCTCCTGGCCCCCGCCTCCTCCGTTCTTGCGCGCGCGCTACTGCTGCTGCTTGCTCACTTACACGACTTACTACCATCATCTTAGATTACTACACACCACGATTTTTTGGGTTGGTTCGCAGTTCAGATACGTAGCCCCCCCTGCCCCAGTGTAATTTACGTTTGGATGAGAGAATTGAGGGATTTTTGGTTTGTGGGTTTTCTGGATATCTGTTGCGACTGCAGTGGCGGCCTGGAGTCCCCTCGAGGGGTAACATGTTTCCCTCGCGTCTGGCGACAGGTTTGAAACGCTCAAGATTGAATCCGCTGGCTCTCAAGAGCGGAGCATCGGCTGTGTAACTCAAAGAACGACCTGCTGCACTCCAGAAAGATCAACCGCGAGCAGATCGCACACGAGTCGTCCGTCGCGCACAAGCCAACGAAGTGCGCTGCCGCTGGTGCCCGTCACGGTGGCCGCAGCCATGGGGTCAGTGTCCATATGAACATGGACGACCGCGGTGGTGCGTGGATCCCAGATGCGCACAATTATCGGAATCAGCGGAAGTGCCGAGGAGATGATCTGAGTACGCCGGTGAGCGAGGTGTGCTCTGTCAATGCATGCATATATCGGCCCGTTTTCATATCCCGGACACGGAGGGTGTGATCGAGGGTGCCGGGATGGGCTTTTGTCGAGGTGCGTCCCAGTGCGCCAGAGACGCAGGCGCGCTCGTTACCGCAGCACACAGCACATTTCATGGGCCCATGTTCTATCAGGCCATATGCTTCGAAGCGCTCTAGGCACGATATGCGGGACCTGCGAGGTGCCGTCGTAAGATCCTGTGGCTGTAAGCTTTTCATGTACAGCGAAAGCGTTCATGTCCGTGCAGGAGATGGGCGGTAATGGCTCTTGCTCACGTCCTCGGGTAGATGATCAGACCGATAGGGCTGTTGACGAGCCATTCAATGACGGGTCAGCGCACCTCAAGGCCGTCCGTATCAACAGACAGATCAGCCATACGCACCCCAAACCTATAGGTCCCGTTGAAGATAAGTCGTGCAGCAGCATCCGTGGTGGACGGACACCCCATCCGTATCGTGCGATCGGCAAAGTCCAAGACTGTCCTTCCACCTGTCATATGCATCACCCGAGACGCACCGTCGTGCGCGGGGTACGTCTGGCACAGGCCACTCGTGCACGTGCAAGTCTACTGTCCGTGAAGTCGGCGGTAGAGAGGCCTTGCTGAAGGAGAACATGAGCTGGAGGACGGCGACGTTCGTTTTAGTGAAGCGGTTTAGTAGAGTTTACAGTGGACGCTGGAAAGTCGGGAGCCGACATTACTATGGGCTGTCCGTGCTGAGGCTCATTGGTCAAAAAACCCCTCGCACACAACTGCTAGTGGTTAGGTGCAGTTGCTGCAAGGCGATCCAATTGACCAGCGAGAATGGATTTCCAGCAGAGACCCTCAAGGGCCGGAATACTCGGCGGCATAGAAGTAGAACAGCGTTTCGAGATGGCGGATACGTTCGGCCATCACCGGTGGTGACTGCCTTGTCCAAGCAAGGAGCACGATACGTCACAGTCAGCTGATGTGACATATTTCGTAACGCTGACCCAGCGCCGACCAGATCAAAGCAGAGATAGTACTATAGGTACTTATCGGACCTAGCTCACTACCGGAGAGTCGTCGGCTATTGAGTAGAAACCCGAAATGGGTTCACGAAACTCAAACGCGCCTAATAAAGTTTGAAAGGGCCTGGAGCTAGTCAAGCCTGCCTCGTCTTATTAGATCGCAGCCTTTCACCATTGCAAGCCTGACAGTGGCGAGGCTAGATCTTCCTCGGTGTTCAGGCTAGATCTTCCTCGGTGTTCCAAAAAGCCCGTGATTCGCCAAGCGCGATGTGTATAACTTCTCACACCTTGTTGCTTCATGAATTGCGCCCAGCCGCTCTTCTCACTGCCATCGGCCCAGACCGTCTTTGGCGGTAATCCTTCCTGACACACAATCTGAGAGAGAGAACGGTAAATCTGTGCCGCCCAGGCTGTTAGATTCTTACGTGTTTTTCTGTATCGAATGGACTTGAAGCGTGCCGGGTTCAGCATAACAATCGTCGTGTGCATCTTATTCTGATCTAAGTATCGATTCAAGTTGTCGACAATCAACTTGTTGGAATCCTTCTTTTTTTAACAGGTCGCATTTCCCCTAGACCATCAAGTACAACTAAGTGCGAAATGAAGCCCACAGGGTTGATGGGACAGCAATCAGGCCTTCTGCATCTCAATCTAGCTCGTGCACGTAGCAAATCGAGAATACTTACCTGCAAGTAGAAAATCTAGGATCAGAATATTCGGCGAGGCTTGCAGCTGTGGTGACTCTCACAAGATCATTATGAATGAATGACAGATCGGTGAGCACTGCCTTGATATTAAATTGTCATCATATCTGAAACAAGCAAAGTAGACGCGATTCTGCGGATTCCCACAAAAACGGGAATAGAAAAATGAAGGTTCCGACGGAGAGTACAACAAAGTGAGTCGGAGCATCGACTCGGAGTTGAGAAAAGGGACGCCTCGCGCGCCGGGCCTGGCGGTCCGGTCGAGGCTGCAAGCTGCCAAGAGCACGTGTCGACCTGTCAATTTCAATTTGGACTCAATTTGGCCCTTCTTCCAACGCCGCTTTCCGCCTTCTCTTTGCCTGCGGGCTCTTGGAGCCATCGACCCTCCTTTTCATCACCTATCGCTTCCTCTTCTTTTCTGCCTGTGGCTGGGGCTTCGGGAGACCGTGATGTCTTCGTGCGCGAGCTCTGCAACGGCGACTTTGACGGTACTCAGTTTTGTTTTCCTGCCATCTACCGCACTGAGCTCGGGATCCAGAGCGTGTTGACCCTCGAGCTGCTGACGACCACATTCACATCTTCTTTAACTACGCTACCGCCCACATTCACCACAATAACGTCGCAGGGTTGTGCATTGGGAAATCTGAGCGATGTTGCCTGTCTGTCTACGGCTACGACAATCACATCGACTATCCCAGGTATGTTTTCTCATTTACCGACCCGTAGAACGCTCCTGTTGCACAAACCGAGCTTGACTGGTGCCCCCGGCTCGAAATCAGCTTACTGAGATGAGTTACTTCCAGGTATCACGTCGACGGTGGACGTCCCGGTGATCACGACTGTGCCCAGTCTGAGCACGCATATTACGACACTCTTCGGCACATCATGTTCTGCGTCTGCGTCTGTGTCTCTACCTGTATCGTCAAGCCGAAGTGTCATATCGACGCCACCGCCCCCGCCGTCTCCTAGTGTCACACCCTCGAGCTCAATGTCCGCCGTCGTTGTTACTAGCCAGCAATCGAGTACTCTGGCAAATGGACAAGTCACAGTGGTCCCGCTCACCGTTGTATCCGTCGTATCCGGATCGATCACATACGTTACCGCCGCTGCCTCTGCCGACCCCCACACGCAAACGAACACAGATGGTGGCAGTCCACCCACGATTGGACCTATCATCGGTGGCGTCCTAGGGGGTTTCTTTGGGCTATTTGCCATCGTGTCGATAATCTGGTTTGTGCTGTACGTATTCACTTTTATCCGCCGGATCCGCCTCCTAAACTCGCAATGCAGGCGACGAAGACAGCGATGGGACGACATCTTCAATGAAGAAAGGCCACCTGCGCCCGCTAAGCGCTTCTCCTTGGATCCCGAAGTGGAGCCCAAACCTTACCAATATGGGCTGGTTGGCCAGGCGAGGACGCCTCCGTCCGCATCTGGCTTTTCACCTCCGAATTCTCCGCCAGCGTCCTCGGCAAATCGCCACCCTACGCCTGGGCTCATGCCACTCAATCTCCCACGCACTGTCTCTAGCCCCGGATTCAGTGCCACTACGGCTTCGTCTCGACCTTCCTCCGCTGGTTCGATGCGACCACTCGATCCAGGGGCGCATCTCTCCGGCCACGGACACAACACGAGCAAGGGAAGCATCGGAGATGGCGCGGTACCGGCCATCCCCTATAACTGGGGACACCACAGTCCCAGCCCTAGTGCCGATCAAGCGTACTTCGATCGCGCTGGGTCGCCGACAAGTGTGCGAGAGTACGATCCCCCGAGGAGACTTATGCTCGCAAACGGGAGCACGCACGACCCGCCGTCGCCGTCGTCATCGCCACCCCGCACGCGCTCCGCGCTCAATACCTCGGACTCTGAAGCTGCGGTGCACCCAGGTGCTGGCCGTGCATCCACCTCATAGCATTACTCTCCGTTTCGTTCGTTTATTTTTCCAGGCTGGCTTCGCCTCGTGTCACTTTACTTTACCGGGATGCGACTCGCCCCGTGTGCACTGCGCGCATTGGGCTGATGATTACGCTCCCGTCGTCGTATATATATATTTACGGTTCCCGTCATCCACCCATTTTCGCGCTGTAGAAATAGAGTTCGCATCGGCATACAACAACAACCGCGGGCAGACGGTGGCCGCAGCTGCCATGGCGACGCCCTGCACACAATAAGTTATGTAAGCGGGGATTGCTGTACAAAGATGCGCAAATAAACTTGTATGTCCTGCGCAAGCCACATCGCGCTCGTAACTCATGCATTCTCGAGTTGTGAAACGCGTCTCCAAGGCGGGTATTGATCCACGAAGCAGCGTAGCGACCGACGAAAGTCCTTTGTGCCTAAACAGGAAGGGCGGGACTTCCGAACACGTGCTCTATTGTTCTTTGTACACCTTGTTCTCCAGGTTCATTGTTCTCTAGCCGGGGATACGTGAGTCAAAGAATGGACGTCCTTGTGTGTTTGGTCCTGTTCGGCATAATGGGCAAGCTAGCCGCCGAACGATAAAAAGGAACGCTGCCGGGTTGACTTCTCCAGTGGTCTTCCACATAAACAAGCTACCCAGCCAACTCTCTACTTCCACCCTTGTCTCCTTCTTGGTGTCGGGACACCCCTTGTTTTCTTTCTTTCATTACTTGACGTTACCGCACCGACTTCTCACGCCCCCGCCCACGCACGACCACGTCTAGAGCTTGACTCTTTCTTTCTTTTTGACAAACCACTTTCACTTGCTGCCTCTCTAAAACCTTTTCAACGAACTTCCCATCGCCATCTTTTTGCACCCTCACATCATGCCCATGAACTTCTCTCGCAGTGCGTCCCGTGCTTCCTGTTGCGTTTGCCATGCTGACTCATAGCGCGATCAGTCATCTTCGTCGGGCTCAACGCCGTCCGTCTCCTCAGCATCGTCGGACTGCTTCTCGTTTTCGCGTCCTCCATCGAGGTCATGGTCACGAACATCAAGGCTGTGAACGCGTTCCAGGCGGACCGGATCGCCAATGGCACGAGCCCCATGCTGGATTGTGATTACATCGAGTGCGTTCATCTCTGCGACGGCGTGCGAGCTCGAAGCTGACCTGCTCAAAGAGGAAGCACCGTTCCCAACCAGGCCGCCGGCGTCTTCTGGTCTGTCGTTGCTAGCCTGCTCATCATCTTCCAAGTTGTCATTTTGCTCCGTGCGTTCCCTCCGCCCTGATTTAAAACAATTGCTCACCTTTCTTCGTTTGTCTAGTCTCCGAGTTCCGCTGGCCTTCGTCATTTTTTGATCGGTTCTTCCCGGTGCTAGGAAACGACTTCGGCCTCGGCGCCTTAGGGATCTTCCAGTGCCTCATCGGCGCCCAGATTCTTTCTCACCATGTCGACGACTTTACGCTAGTCTCCGCGTTCTTCCTGTTCTCCATCGGGTGCCTGAACATTTTCCTTGGCTTGATCTTCCGCGAGAGCGCCAAGTCCCGTCGTTCACTGCGCGCCAAACGTCAGCAGGACAGGGGCATTATCACGGGAGATATGGGGTCGTTCGCGCCGCAATTCGTACCTGTCTACCCGACTACGATGATGGAGAAACCTGTGCAGGAGACGGCGTCTCTTGGCTCATTCAAGAGCACCGCCAAGTCCAACATGGGCTTCGGGCGCCAGGGCGAGAAGGCCGCGGCCATCCGCGGATTCATGCTCCAGCGCCCTGAGGAATCGCTGCCGCGATATGCCTCGCCTTCTCCGAGCTTCAACAACAACGCCCACGAGGAGAAGGCCAGCCCTCGCCCGTCGCGCGTCCCGTCGCAGCAGAGCCGCTCGGCCCGCAGCGCCGGCTCGTCGCGCAGCTCGTCGCACTCGTCCCGCTCATCCCGCTCGTCGTACGCCAGCGAGGTCGAGACGTCATCGAGCTTCGCGTCGCCGATGTCGTACCGCGACACGATCCAGATCCCCGACTCGCCCCGCCCCGGCGAGGAAGACGCGCACACTATGCCTGTGCCGTTTCACGCGCAGGCGCCCCTCCCGAAGTACGGCCGCGTGCACGGCAAATTCTGAGGGTCCCTTGACGGCTCACTCACTCACTCGCTCACTCAAAAGACCAGCTGGAGGATCGCATGTCGATTCACGGACTGATAATGCCATTTAGACTGCTACTGGCTCTCACACACACCTACCACGCCCCCTTGCACGTACCCTCCGGACTTTTTGACGCCCACGTGACGCGCTCCCTGCATACTGTACATACATGCATCTTAATCGAGAGCTTGACTGCTCTGTGTACCTACCTGCCTACCTGTATCTTCCTTCTTCCCTGTATTACAAGCAAAGATCTAATCGATTGTTGTGTTGCTGCAAACCATTGATCATTGATAAGATTAGATGCGCATGCTTTACTGGACAGGATGGTCCGTGGCACGAGTGCTACAAATTCTCTGTGCTCGGCTACCGCCGCCGAGAAGTCGCGGAGGATTGGAGTCATTTTTCCTGTGATGTCGCGCGATCAGTGGTCAGCGACCTGCCAAGCTCATCGTATGCAGACGCTTCCTCTCAGGCTGTTTGCGAGTGAGAAAACGCCGGGGGAACAGGAGACACACGGAGAGTGAAGCCCGCCGGCTCTTCGTTCAACCGCAGCAGGGGAGAGCAATCTATCAAGCTTCAGACCGCTCGGAAGTCGAATCCTGATCCCGATGGGTGCGCGGCCTGCAGAAGCGGAATGCATTCATTCAGTTACGATCTACCGTGGGGAGCGGGCCCGAAGCATCCCATCCCAGTCCATCCAATCGCATGCGCCGCTCGACTTGCCGGACAGGACTCGAAGGAAGACGCGGATCTCAAGTGGCCGTTGCAGACACATTGGCACGGATGCTTTTCTCTGACGGTCCCTCTGCGGTGCCGAGTCGATTCTGGCCGCCGCCGTCCTGCACGTACTCAAACTTCCGCGAATCTAGCGTGAATGTCACCGGACCCTAAGATGCAGAAGCATGAGCGACGGGATCATCTTTGATACAGCTCAGTGCCTAGACACACACCTCGTTCGTGAGCGCCACATCCATCATCGCCCCGAACCTGCCGTCTGGCGTCGTAGTGTCAGCGACCGCAGCGCGCTCGAATGCTCGCACCCGCCGAACCTTGTATCTTCTCGGCTTTGTATAATTTCCGGAGAGCGTCTAAAAATGTCTGATACAGCGCACGTGACTGATCACTTGACTGATCTGCAGGTCAAGCTGCTGGTGGGAGAGAGAGCGAAGCCATCATCATGACGAACCATGGCGTTGTGAAAATCAGGTTTGTTGCCCTTCTTGGTATCTGCGATCAAAGTAAACTGGGAAACACAGAGAACCTCTCCGTCGATGTCTTTAACGTTTGCTTTCCAGGCTTTGGAAGGATCTTGCGAGTCGGGGAACACACGTAGAGAAAGTCTAGATGGATGCCATATATTAGGGCATTGCGTTGAAGTCTGCATCCGACTGCGAGACACCGTTTACCGTCGGCAGCCGACGAGTGACCACTCACATCTTGTTTGTCAGTGTCGCGACATCGGTAGCAGTGTCATCTGCTCCTGGAATGTGAGAAGGATGGAGAGGCGCGCAAATTTGGCAGTTGAATGCACCTCGCGATATTCCGACGAGAACCATGAGGCCCTTGGATATGTGAGAAATCACCTGCCCGTCCACTGAGGAGCAGTTGAGCGACGGAGAGAGCGGAGACATTGTGTACCTGCTACGGAGGCAGATGCCACACGTTGGATTACTGCTCGCATGCTCGCTTTCCGGCGATGTCACGGTTGGGGAAAACAAGCTCGACCCTCTGCGCCAGGAAGACGGCGAGTCACGTCTCACGGTCACGTCTCGTGACATCTCGTGACGCACGCGTCTGACCTCTTTCAACACGACCATCATGACCGATTCAGTCATTCTGGAGACAAGTCTAGGCGATGTCCAGTTTGAACTATACTGGGACCATGCTCCCAAGGTACATATTTTATCATGGACAATAACCTTGATGCTCATTACGGCTTCAGACATGTAAAAACTTTCTTGAACTCGCAAAACGCGGGTACTACAATGGTGTAGTATTCCATCGAGTGATCGCGGTATATTTTACTTTTTTGCATTTTAATTTTCAAATGGATCTTCACGATTTATAGGATTTTATGATTCAGGGAGGGGATCCCACCGGGACTGGACGCGGCGGTACCAGCATTTATGGCCAGAAATTGTACCCATCCGCAGTTGCTTTGACCGTTCGATCACTGACCGACGCGCGTGGAAATTTACAGCGAGGACGAAATCAGCTCCGAACTGCGTTTCACAGGCGCGGGCATTCTGGCGATGGCGAATTCTGGCGCGAACACGAACGGTCGGTAACTCAACATCTCGTTTTGACTGATGACGATGGGTCGTTCGCAGGTTCTCAGTTCTTCATCACTCTATCGCCGACTCCATATCTCGATAACAAACATACTATCTTTGGTCGCGTGAGCTCAGGGATGCGCGTTGTGCAGCGATTGGGAGCCGTCGCCACGAATGAACAGGACAGGTGCGCTCTGCCGGTTATCTCCATCCCGCTACGACCCACTCTCACCGCTCAGGCCGATTGAGGACGTAAAAATACATAAGGCTCGTGTATCGTAGAATACCGGACTGGACGCGCAGCCGACACACCCTTTTGTCTGCGCTTATTCTGGGATGATGAGCATAGGCTCCTGAAGAAGCTGCCCCATCGAGTGTCCTCGCCCTACTTTCGTCTCCCCAGCCATTGGCTCCTCCGGGTATCGCGTGAAGAAGAACGAACCTCTATGATTGGAAGCAGGAAAATATCATCTTGGAACCCAGCCTTCTGGATGTGTTGAGACTATTGCAACGGGCTACTATTTTCCACATTGTGGGGCATGATACATTGTCGAACAGCAGGGCAGGAGGAGACAACTGGCCAATCATGATCCTTCGTGAGCTCTGTGTTTTACTGCACCCGGAGAGTTCTGATGCTGCGGTTGAGCAGACTCGCTCGCGTCTGCACTCGATCGACCAGAACGAACTTGGCGCTGTCAGAATCCATGTGTCTGATTACCAAAAGAAGGCAAAGCCCTCTTTCGTGGATTGATGGGCTTCCCTCCCCTCGTTCTCTCCTTCCTCGATAACAGCTGATGGCGCCATCCGAGGTGCCGCTGACTTGTCACCCATCTACCGTGTGAACCCGGTCGATATCTAACTCGCTATCAATGAACGAACGTTCGGGTCCTTCGCCCCGACGCGCTTCGGAAACTGATACAGCTTGGATTTCCCCGATTCGGACTCGCGATACTGCCTCGCTCTAAGGCCCGGTCAATGATGGGCACGGCTCTCGTCCCACTGCACCGACGAATTCCGACGATCTGCTGGGCCCCTGCTTCTCCGATATCTACGCACAGTCTGATTGCGATTCGTCTGGGCTTCCCGGAGCTTGAGGCCGCAGCGAGGACTGGTCAGAGTTCTGGCTTGGCTTTCGGCTCAGATTGGCCGTGGATGCTGTAATGCGCGTGGTTTGCTACCATCGACTTCACATATATAACAATCGGGTGGGTAGCCGTTAGAAGTTGTGCGACCGTTCGGGGCCGGGCAGACTTCTTTGGCTCGATATCACGGGCTGGTGGTTCCGTCGAGTCGGGGAGGGGCTTTCGTTGGTGTTCTACGCGCCAAAACTTAAGTTCAGGTTCAGTGAGCTCGATCTCTGGCCGAGGATGTCGGGATCTTCCAACGTTTGGTGATGATTATTCTCGAGCCTGTACATCGCGATACGTGAAACGAAGGACGACGGGCCGCTCACATTGTGATCTTCCGTAATAAAGTTGACGTTGCTTCGTATCCGAGACCTTTACTGGTAGTGGAGTACCTGTCGGTTTGTCGACTAGTCAAAGCTTCAACTGGTAGCGACAGCCCTCAATCAGGCACGCTGGTTGCCGTTTCGCAGCAGCCCCACACAATTGGCAGTCGGTGACTCCCGAAATGCCCGCCGAGACGCTCGTCAGCAAGAGGGAGTAGCGATCGGGGCTGACGCTGGAGGTTTCACCTCTACACTGATGTGTTAGTTGCCATTCGACCACTCAACATATGTGTAACACTGAATGCACTGCATTGGCTGTCCCAGACAGACAGGCGGGTGGTCATCATTCAGCGGTCAAAGTCCGCAGCGCCATGGGAAATCTTGGATCGGACGCCGCTTGGAATTATTATTGCGCGCATCGCATCGTTGTGTGAGACGGGGCCAAAGAGGGCGCGGGAGCCAAGGGAAAATCAGTCAGTTTTCAGACCCAAAGAGTTTTAAATAAGCACCCACTCGAAATATATAGGACCAGATCCTAGGAATAGGCCGCGAACAGTCGCAGATAATTTGAGTTGGTGAACACGATAAGTAACTTGAATGGGGGTGGTTGATGCGAAGCAGGTCAAGCCTGAGAAGCGTACAACGTGACGGCAGCAATCGAAATCTATAATTGCATCGATGATTTCCTGGGCGTGAAGTTGAAAGCTACCGTTTAGGAATTGGGAGCATTGTGGCCCCCGCGGCCGCGGCTACACAGAAATCAGGTGGACGTCGGCCTATGCCGCATGCGTCCGTTTGGTATGTGGAGCTGTGCACTGTCAAAGCCGGGACGGAAACTACTTCGAGTTGCGGAGACTGTCCACGCTCGCTGTCGAGGCCTGAGAGAAACATGGCTTATCGCCACAAGGTGGGCAGTCCCATGGCAGGCAAAGCAGGCAATAGCCTTACAGGTGGGAGAGGAGTCTGACCTTGTAAAAGCACCGACCTGAGTCAGCGCAGGCGCGTCGACGCTGGGGTGGGGGTCGCAGTGGTTGTGGTCGTGCAGTCCCATTTCTGTCATCAGCGGTGTGTGTGCTCAAACGACCATGGGGTCCCTACATTCCACTCACTCTTCGCAAAGACGGTCTGCATCAATGGCTCAATCGAACCTGCAATGTCGCCAGCGACCAGGTCTGGCGAGCGAAGCATTTGATACAGCATTTGTCACTTCGTGGGGATCCGACGTACCTGCCCCGAGTCACACGTGGATAAGGCTTCTTCTGGTATCCTGTGCTTAAAACCGTTTAGGGTGACATCTTCCCTCGTTGCGAAATCGCGAGATTGATCGCAGCTGTGTGGGAAGTGAACGGCTAGACTGGAAGCACTAGCCGTGGTCGTGAGATTTTAAGCACAGTAATTGGGATTGGGGGATGTATGATTAAGCGACTCTCATCTTCCTGTGACTGGACACTCGAGGCAGCGAGCCAATAGCACGATAGTAATTGAAGCGAGAAACTGTCAGACCCAATGAGCGCCTGAGAACGGGGAAGAACGAGACGTCTCGGAGATCAGCGACGAGCTCTGAAGTGCACATGGCTTGGATGTTATCGGCATTCAAGTCTTCAAGGAATCGTGGCGAGTCGACGAATGACGGAGAGGAACAAGTTTGATTGCCTTTCTAGCTAGTACTTATCCGAGATAAGCCTCGGTCAGGCTATCATTGATTCGACGCGTGAGCTTCTCTCACTGGAGCACAAGACCGAGTCTCGCAGATCGCTTCGTCAGCGACCACCGCAAAAAACTTTGAACGCTAGCGATTGGAGCAATGGTGACATCTGGCGATGACGGACATCATGATTCGAGTACGACGTTTTAGCCCGAGTTATTGAGCTCTCGGACCAGTCACCGGAATCTATACCCAGTCGATTATGATCCGTATCTCGAAAATGCAAGCTGACAAGGATGGATGGATTCGACGACGCACCCGCCAGCCACGAGAGGGCTTCCGACGATCTCTCAAATCTTGCCCGCCTGGTAGGCGTATCCAAACGATTTTCGGCCGAAAGCAGACGATGTCGCGTGGCCGAGAGAAAGTCACTTTCGCGAATGCAGAGGACATCGTATGGCCGAGAGCAGAAACTGCCAAACCAGAGTATATACACCTGTTCCGAATTTCCTACCTGTGGATATCCGCATGGGGACAGATTTATTGACAGCTCCTGGTTTTTTCCTCAGGATCTATACAAAATACACGCACTCGTCCGTGTGACATCCAGTCTGTCACACGGTACCCAAGGGTTAATGAAATTCATTCGAGACGCATGAGGATCCGAACGCACATATCTATTCCATTTCTGTGCTCATCTGTCCGCACAAATTCTCTCTGGGTCACCGACCGTGGCAGACAAATTTGAGCTGAAAGCGAGTGGCATCGGCTGACATAATGTCGTTTCCATCACACATCAAATGCGGGGTCGACCGGTTTCTCTTCCTCCACATCCTGGCCCATTCCAAAACTGCCGGGCATTTCGTCTACAGCACGAAAAGTTCGGCCCCACTTTTTCCACTGACGAGGATCAGATTTCTACGTCTTACGTCAATTCCGTGGCGTATTTTCCCTCGATCCGGCGCCCTTCTTTCTCCCAGGCCGTACAACTTGTTCCCGCAGATTGAGGACAGCCCACGCGCGTCTATCTCTGAACCAAGACTTGGTTACTAGCACACGTGAGTTTACGCTATTCTCACTCAATCTCTCTTTTTCGGAACGCAATCTTCGATCTCCGCACCAGTCAGTCTGTGTACATTATAAGTGCTCGATATGTCATTCGCGCTCCGACCCAGTTGATCCTTCGCGATGCCTCGCTCCCCGTATCCTTATTCCTACTATTCTCCACCTCCTCACTACTCTCCTCCTACTCCAGTGTCCCCTCCTCGTGCCTTCGCTCAACCCTACTCCGAGCTGACACCCTACATGCACCAGGAGATATCACTGTCCCCCGAAGACCAGTTGGTTAGCCATTACATGCCTCAAGCACCCTCCCCGCCCATCCCCATTGACCCCACTCTGTCGCTCTACCCTTCATACTACCTACCCCCGTACGGATCCCAGCCGCCCCCACAGCCCCCGCACCATCCGCATATTCCGCCTCATCACTTGTCGCTGCCTCAGAACTACTCGTCTCCATCGTCACAGGGTTCGGACACCATCGGCACACCCCCGATGTACTCCTCGTCAGCGAATGGGAATGGGAAACGCCCGGCGTCTTCAATGTCGCAATCCAACATTAAGAAGGCGAGGAATTATGATGACGACGATGAACCTTTGAGTCCCTCGGCGGAGAAGGACGAGGGGAAACCCAAACCCACACGAGGGTCCAGGTAATGTGTGGGGCGTCTGTGATGTATGGCGGCACTGACCGCGTTCGCAGGGCATGCACCGTCTGCCGGCGTCTCAAAATGAAGTGTGTGGGAGCTGAGAAGGGCCCGCCCTGTCAGCGCTGTGCGGCTGGAAACCACGAATGCGTCTTTGAAGAGTCAAATCGAGGCAAACGGTCATCCAAGTACACGTCTCGCTCCCACATCTGTCTCATCACTCGCTCACGAATCTCCCTTCCAGAAAACACGAGCATCTGACGAAGTCTATACGTAAGCTGGAGCGCACACTGGATACCGTTCTGCGCTCGATCGGGAACCCAAGTCTCGCGTCCGGAATGATCTCTCGCTCGCCCTCGCCTTCTGCCGAGATCGTCGCAGAGCTGATGGAGAAGATGCCTCCGCCTCCGGCTCCTCCCGCTGTGCGGACCTCCGCCAACCGGCCCAGTTCACCCAAATTGCACTCCTTGCCCGACAACTCGCTCAATCCGCTCGGACTGCTAGCCGAAGCCAGTCTGGCTAACCGACGGACGCATTCCACGAACCCAAGCGGTCTCGTGGCCCGCCCGACGCTCGTGAGCGAGCAGAAAGTGGGCGTCGCCAGCGATAACTACTTCAAGCCTGGTATGTTTCCTTGTGCTCGACGGTGACGAGACTTATTCTTTGACCAGGTCCGATGAACATCTTGCCGCTCCGACGGCTCATCATTGAGCGCCAAGTGCAGCCTGAAATGCTGACATTTGTGACAACGGACGAGGTCGTTGCTTTGTTCAAAATGTAGGTGTCTCTGCGACAGATCGCAAGTCGTGTGCTCATGCCCATGCAGATATTTTGACCATATCAATGTGCGCATGTTTCAGGTGGGGGGCATGTGGGAAACCAAAACTCATATTGAGTAGATGCACTGCCAACTCCTGGATGGGAACTTCCACACGCCGTCGTTGGTGTGCTCACGATCACCCTTTTTGTTGACCACGAGTGAGTATCCTCTTGCTCCATCTATCTAAGCTCTCTGACCATGTGCTATCATTCAGTTTGCGCCATATCGAGCAAATTCTACACCGAGAATCCCGACTTATATCCCAAGCTGACCGATCTGGTCAAGAAGCTTGCGTTCAGCGTCCCCGCACGCGGATATAAGTCTTTAGAGATTGTGCAGGCGTATCTTCTGCTTTCTTTGTATGGCTGCGGTGGTGCTGTCGAGCGCTACGAGCAGGACCGCACGTGGATTCTTTTGGGGATGGCGATCCGGTGGGTTGTTTGTGCCTGATGCTGGGGTGGTTCGTGATCTGATGAAGTCCGCAGCGTCGCGACCGACTTGAATCTGCACCGTAAAAGTTCCGTGACCAGCGACGATTCCGAAGACGGCCGCGCTCGGGATTACGAAGTGCATAATCGCGAGAGAACATGGCTTCTGTGCTTCTGTCTGGACCGAAGTTTCAGTGCACAAATGGGAAAGCCTTATTCGATCAGAGAAGAGTAAGGCTTCTTGCCTGGCATTCTTCGGATATTGATAATCTTCTGCAGCTTCATCATCCGCAATGCGATTCCGTGGGCACGGGTCCCGACTGCCATCTGGTCAGATGCAGGTCTCGCCGGTTATGTGGTGGGTTCTTACTCGTTGCATCGCTCTGCCCTCAGCCTTGACACCACTCCAGGATCTGCAGAGAACCATTTCACGCAGTCTGGATGTGTTGTATGCAAGTACGGACTCAGTGTCCGGGCTGATCGAGAACTGCGACTACCTGCTGGTCATCAAGACGTTCGAGACCCAGGTCCAAGCGACTCGCCAGATTTGGGACAGCGATGCTGCAGCTGTCTCTGAGCAGGGTCCGTACTCCACTCATCGCTCCTCATCGATTAGGGTGACTGATTACTGGGCAGTATCGGGTACTCGGTGGTTCGAGTATCGGAAACACATCTCGCAGTTCTACTTCTACTACGCACTGCTGGTGCTCAATTCGTTTGGGCTGCAGCATGCGCTGGAGCGAACACCTCTGAATATCGGACACTTTTTCTCGCGGGTGCACTCGTCCGCGGTGTCCTGTGCGACGGTGGTGCGAGATCAGCTGGGTCCGAAAGGGTTCCTGCGGTATTCTCCCGATTCGCATTTCGTGCAAATCTCGTATGCCGTCCTCAGTCTGCTCAAGGTACGCAAGGATAGCTGGGGATTTATGTATGGGTTGCTCATCAGTCCGCAGCTCATCCGACCTGAGTTCCAAGCGTTCTTGGAGCACGAGCAGCAGACGATCGCGCTGGTCAAGGACGTCGCGGATGTGCTTGAGAGCATCTCGGTCAACGGACAGCACACTCCCTCGCTGTATAGCACGTTCATCAAGGCGCTGATCGCTGCGCGGCTGGAGCCTAGTTCAGCCTCGAAGCCATCTTCGTCTCGCAGTTCACAGGGTGCTACCCCCCAGCCACAGGAAGGGCCCACGCTCAGCAGCAACACGCCGGCGCCGTTCTTGGATCGGGGGCCGGGGACGTTCACGCTGAACGATTTCCAGGTAGACGGAGAGATGGGGCCTGTCGCAGACATGTCGACGTTCCCTCCGACGATGGCACCCACGCCAAGCGAGGACTCCATGGGCGTGCTTACGATGGATAACATCCTAAGCAACGGTTTCTGGGACAGCATGCTTGTGCCTGGTATGCCATCTCTTGCGGACTTTCCTTTTGCGGATGCTGACCTGCTGCACGCACAGGTTACAACACCATGGATGGCCTAAGCGGAGGTTTCATCTTCGGGGCTGGGGGGAGCGGGCTGATCACGCCGCACATGGGTCCTTCGCCGTCGCAGAGTGGCGCGAACAGCCCTGCGCATCATCCCCAGCAGACGATCCTGACGCAGATGAACATCAATGCTGCCTTCCGCAGCGAAAACAAGGACTGATGCACGCATGCATCATCCTCGGTCCAATGCTTTTTGGTTACATTGGTGTGTGTACATATCATACTGTACGTATATAGCTTTACATTTGGGGTATCCTACTATGTACTCTGTAGTCTTAGTGCTTTGCTGTGAACGAGAATTAAAGACTCTGCTCTCATTTTAGACTTATTACGAGACCAGGACTGTTCTGAATCATTCAATGACAATGTTGTTGGCCGAACTCATACATTCATCCATTCATTCTTTTCACATCCATCCATCGACTACTGATCTGCACTCCGGCACCCCGTCGAGTGCGCATCAGCTCCACTCCTCCACGAACTTCGCACTGACTGACAGACAGAGACAGAGGCTGGACTTTGGAGGCTCTCTCCGCCGGGACGAGACCCGCTCCGGGGACACGGATATGTCAGATTCAGATCCAGACAGATCGTCGCGAGATGCAATGGACCTAGATCCGGGCACCACCACCACCACCAGCCGACTCGCGCGGGACAGCAGGAGCGGCTCTCCCTCGAGGGTCCATTTCCTCCGGGCTGGCATGTTCCTCTAGCCGGTACAGTGTGTGCAGTGTCCACACTTCGTCTGCGCCAGACTCTGTTTTTGTCGTGCTCTGGTGCTAAATTTGGCCGGAAACAGGCGTGTGTATACTTAGTCGTCGGCGCCTGCAGTGACGTAGCGGGCCGCGGGGGGGTCATAATCAGGACGCGGGATCACAGCTCGAAAACACCGCACCGCACAGAACCTTGACACGGCAAGACCGTGACGGAATCGCACAGCGCAGCCCTCCGGATCGGCGGACTCGGATGGGCGGCTCATGGTAGCTTACGTGTGTCGGCTGATAGAGTGAGTCAATCAGATAAGATCTGGTGGGTGACGCCCTCCTCCTGCGGCGAACATTCTTGCACGTACGTACATAACAGCAGATACTGATCCCCCCTTCCGCTGCGGATCGGCGCGCCGATGACGTGTCCAGGGCCCTTGTTTCAGCCCGAGATGGAATCGGGCGTGGCTTGACGCGCGGCGAGAGATCATCGCATCTCATGTATACATAACATACCATACCTCGGTCGGTCCGCGCACGTCGACGTCGCAACACCCAGTCGACACGTCGGGCATGAAACTGTGATGCTAGATGTGAAATGGGGAAAGAACCGCGTTCTCAGGAACTGAAACGGGCGGCTGGGCCAAAAACGGAGATGATGAACTACCGAACCATCCAAATTTTGCGCAGGTACTTGTCTATGTAAAGACGGAGCTGGATCGCAGATCATGCATGGCGTTTCTATCTGCCGAGTCCGCTACGGGCCAAGAAACTGCGCGATTCAGGCAAAGGCATTTGCTGGAGAGTCACGCTTGGATTTACTTATTGTTGTACTCCTCTCGGAAAGCGCCACAGCATTCCAGGGCGATCTACGAAACGTTAGGGCATCAGTCAGTTCGCCCTTGTGCAGCTCGTCGATTCACTGGAGGCTGGTGAAAGACATACTTTTTTTATACATTACAGATAACAACACAGATATGATTTTCTATGGATATGCAACACACATTCCTACAGTGTCCTAGAGGCAAGCTGTCAACGACGACTGCTTCTTCGCTGCGACCGGGAGCCTGAGGCTTGACGCCAACCAGAAGACCCCCGCGAGCTGCTCTGGCCGGCCGAGCCCCCAGACGGCGAAGCCACCCGTCTGCGGCGGCCGCTTTTGTGCGTCGGGGGCGGCGAGCTGAACCGGTCCTTGTCCTCGTCGTACGACAGGGTCTCGGAGGTATCATCGAACATCAGGTCCATCGCGCTGACCTGCTCCTCCTCGTCGTCCGCGGTGGCCATCTCGACGTCCTCGATGTCGTTCGTCACGCGATACGCATAGCCGGGTTCCTCCTCTTCCTCGTCGTCGTCATCGTCGCTCCAGTCGCTCACGTCATACACCCCGCCAGGGGGCTCGCCAACCCAGTCTTCGCCCTCTTCGGCGAAATCCCACACGTCGAGCACCGTCTGAAGCACACCCGCACGCGTCTGATTGCTCGCAGCGACACACCACCGGCCTTCGAACACAACCTGCCACACCCCAGTGATCCCCGTCAGCAGATCACGCGTCACCGTCCCATCCCGCAGATTCCACATCTTGAGCGTCCCGTCGCTGCCACTGAGGACTTTGAATTCGTCGTGCTGGAAGCACGTGATCGCGCCAGTGTGCGCAGCCAGGGTGTGCAGCAGCGCGCCCGTCTCGGGATCCCACACACGCAGAGTCGAGTCCGCCGCGGCGCTCACCAGCGTCCGGGGCGACAGGCCTAGCAGGCCCACGAGAGATGTGTGTCCAGTCAGCGTGTGTGCACAGCGGCCCGTCTTGAGATCCCAGATGCGCACTGTCCCATCCATCGAGCCCGAACAAGCCTGCTGACGCGGTAGATCAAGTACCACGCTGTAAACTGAGATGACTCAGCAACAAGAAAACCGGCAGCCGAAGCGTAACGGCAACACACCTTTCTGTGTATGCCCCACTAAAACCCATTTACATGCCCCTGTAACGAGATCCCAAACCCGGACAGTGCAGTCATACGACCCAGAGACCAACGTCCGTCCTCTGGCGGCCAATGCACGGACGGCATGTTCGTGTCCCTCGAGGAAAAGCCTATGATATGGATTGTCTTCCACGTCCTGTAGAAAATCAGCACTAGCACCAAAACCCCAAAAACCTGGCGCACATCAGGATCACCCTCGTCGAATGACGAATACGGCGCATCACCAGGCCTCGGTAGCGTCCACACCCGCAATGTATGGTCCCGCGATCCCGTAACGATCGTAGCCCGTTTCGGCCACTTTTCCCTCCGGCCATCCTCCATCTCCACCCATTCAGGCTGGACGATAGCCAGACACCGCACAGTGCTCGTATGTCCTCCAAATACATGCGTACAGCGGCCAGTCGACAGATCCCATATCCGCACCGTGCGATCGGTCGACCCGGAGACCAGTGTATCACGAGTGGCAGCCAGCGCCCAGACACCACCCTCGTGGCCCTGAAGCGCCAATCGAAGCTCGCCGGCGATAGAATCGTAGACATGGATCGAATGGTCGTCAGAAGCCGAGATAATCCGACCGCGGGAGAGAATTAGACATGTCACAACGCTGCTTCCATGTGCCGGAAAACTTCGGTGCTTGGGGGCTGTGGTCGCTGCCCATCGGGCCTGTGTCAGGTAGCGCGACTGGAACAGCGCCTTGTGCGGATACGGCAGCCGGCGATATGCCCGGAGGAAGGCCGCTTCCGAGTTCCAGTGCATGCCGGACGACTTGAGCAAGGACGTCCACACGAGTGGGTCGGCATCGATCAGCGAGCGCCATGATTTCGAGACACGAGAGGCCCGAGAAAGGGTCGAAAACGGTAGGAATGACAGAATGTGCGAGGCAAGCTCCGGTGGCAGGAGCGTCAGAAAATCGCGTGCGAGCGTCGGCGTCAGCACGGAATGTAACGTCCGGAGAACTGGAAGCGGTGAATGTCGAAGCAGTGTCAGCAGGAAGTGCGACTGCAGGGGCACCGGAAGTGCGGTAAAGTGATTCAGCAGCGATGGCAGTGTCAACAACGTGGTCAGGGCCAAGTCCGGTTCGAATGGGGAGCCCTGCCGCGAGCCGGGCGGCGAGGGAGGCGGTCGCGGCTTCTTTCGCGATCCCTCCTCCTCTTCCCAGGCCCGCTTCTTCCCATACCGGTCTACCGCCTCAGCCAAACCAACCACTGGCTCGGGCGCGTCATCATGCCGCAGCATCCGCCATCCCTCGCCATGGGTATCGTGGTCATCTTCGTTCGCATCATCGCCTTCCCTGAACGTCGCGCGGGTGCCGCCGGGAAATACGAGGGGGAATTGGCGCAGGCTGCTGGGGAACGTCGCGTGCAGGAGGGGGTACTCTTTCGGATCTGTCGGTTCTATCGCTGGGGGAAGAGGAGGGAGTTGTATGGGGGCATAAGTGGTCGTGGTCGTAGTCGTCGTCACGACCCTGGGAGAGATGAGGAAGCAGACGCGATAATGGCGAGATGACTTACGTGGTCGTACTCACGGATGGCTGTAGAGCAAGAGTGGGTCGCGAGCTCATGTCGGGCTATCCTTTCTCTTAGTCTAAATGTTGAAGGGATCTGGCGTGTAAAATGAGAGTGTGTTCTCGGCGGAAACCGACGGCCGCCCGTACTTCACAGACTGCTTTACGGCGCTTGTGTTCCAATGACACCGAGGGGTGGATACTAACGGTGCATCAAAATGAGACATACAGTGTCATAGGAACGCGCGGTACGAACCAATAGCGCGAATATTCGGCGGTGTCCGACGCTGAGAGAGTTCAGGATGGTGGATGGTGGCCTCTCAAAAGAGGGAATAACATCAGGTGACTTTGATTGATCTCGCGATTGAGATGCCAATGCGGCGCATTGCCATTGTCTTGACTCTTTTGTGCGCATTCAAGGCCCGCCGCCTCAAGACCCTTTGAGATTACTCTCATCCACGTGCAGGCCGCCGTCGCCAATGATCTTCGATACTAGCATTCAGCCCGTCATCGAGTCTGATGAGTTCATGAGTGTTTCATAGATGATGCGTGGAGGTCCATGATACCGCTGTGTACTCTAATAATGATATAAGTGATACAGGATGACGGCGTTGTATGAGTCCGTGACGGTGCTAGAACCAACAACTTAGTAGCTATCAGAAGGCACGCGGGATCTCGGTTGTAACAAGCTCGGTAGATTTTTCTGAGATGAATTTCTCGAGCGTGAGCTCAATCCCTGCAGTCCTGGAGCGCCGAGAATGCCATCCTCCTCCATCATCCCAGGAGCCGGAGAGACAGACCGCGAGCTTGTGGAGGCAGCCAGCATACGACCGGGAGAACGAGGCGAAGCCGCTCCTCCGAAGGCTACTACCGTTGGGCTGTAATAACCGCTCCCGAATCCGTTGATAGGTGTCGTACCCGCTAGATTGAGTCCGGTCGGGTGATTTGGTCGGCGAAGGGAGAATATCTTCCCTACAGAGCGTGCCAAGCGACTGGGGCCAGCGGAGACTTTGCCTTCCTCCATCGAGAGCGACTTTCTGTCTCGCAAAAGCCGCAGGAAAACGGATCGTAATCGCCGTCGGAGCGGGTACGTCACCATTATTAAGACGCTGATCAGCGTGCAGTAGAATAGGAACATGACAGGAGAAAACCCGAGCGAGCTTCGTGTCAAGGTTTGGGGTAAGTGCGACTCGAGCCGATTTTCAATGGCATCCAAGTCGAAATATAGTGGTCGGATAGGTCGGATCGGGGAGTCGCTGTTGATAGGCTCATCTAGAGGGTCGACAATAGGTGGTGTGCTCTTGACCAGCGGCGTCACTTCTTTACTGGCTTCCAAAACCATCTTCCCGAGCGTCCAACTGATGGCAATTTCCCCCACTGTATCGACCGACTGGAAGGTCGGCCGACCAAGACCCTTCTTCTGCGCTTGTTGTGCGACCTTCTCGCCATCTGTTGTGTTGTTTCCCCCAGCGTCGATTATCCGGGGCATACCGATTCCTTCGTGGAGGACATTGGCAATCCAAGCAGCTTTGAAGCACTGCATCTCCAGTCGCGAAATCTGAACTTTGTCGCTCCAATTCCCAACTGCAACGACCTTGCCGTTTTCCTCAACCTCTCCGTCACCTGGATGGAAATGCGACTGCCCTGATCTCGTGGCTTCATGCTCCTTGACGATTCCGCTCCAAGATCGCGAGCAGAATTTGGATGCCGCTCGCTCATATTGCACGAAATCGTAGGCACCGCCCAAGCCAAACACATGCTCGGAGGAGTACCAATACTCGGACACGCCGATGAAATGAGACACGGAGAAGTCGATAGTGGGCACATGGACACCGTTCATGAGGCATGGAGTATCTGGGCACGGTTGATTCCTGTTGAGCAGCGGTGCCGTCTTCTGCATGCATTTCTCGAATGAGCCGGTGCCAACCAGCTTGTGCGTTTTCTGGGCATGATCCGACGAGGGCCCGAGGTGGACTGGGTGTTCCGCGAGTTCGAGGTCCACAGGCAGACATGGGTCGTGCACCACATCATCGCCTCCCTCCGGACGCTGGCTCTCATGCTCCGTGATCGCCTTGCCCACATATCGTTCCCGTGCTTGATTCGTCCCGTAACCGAGCCATGTTGTGACGAAAACCTTGTGGTGGATCTCGGTCCCGCCCAGGGTTCGCAGTCGCACGTCGATGAGGGACATTTCGTCGTCCACGTTCCCCGCTTCGGGCTCAAAGGCAATCTGCGTTGATGCTCCCCCCATGTCCAAAAAGCCGAATGTCGTCTGGCTCTCCAAGAACCCGTCCATGAGGTAGTTGACAGCTATCCACCCGAACAGACCCTCTTCCTCGCCTGTGATGATCCGTATACTCGATCCACAGGGACCTGCAGCCGAGGGACCTTCCAAGTGGAATTCAGAATGCTGGACGATGAACTCGCAGGTGGCCTGTAGCACGGCGGCCTGCTTCTCCGGTGGTAACAAACGCATGCCCGCAGTGGCTAGCAAGAACAGCGGTGTACTGGGCTGCAGGGACGGCGGTATCAAAGTCCGCGCATGAGAAATTAGCGGCCGCAGATGGTTGGCAATGTTTTCTACGTCGTCGGCATACGAGGAAATACCTAGCAGTACATGTTACATCCCAACCGTACAACATCACAAAAACACACGCACCTGGCTCGACTTTAGTCACCCACTTATCCCCATCCCGTGTACCCTTCTCCACCTTCGGCAGCGACTTGGCGAGCTCGCTCCCAGGTTCCACAGATATGGCGCTCGCGTCTTTCCAGCTGTAGATCTGACTCCGTGATCCCGACGAACCCGCGTCTATAACGATGCCGAAATGGCGTCCCGCAAACCAAGGATCCACCACGTTCGGAGGGGGCATTCTCGCGAAACCAAAGAACTTTGAAGCGAGCGTGCGCGAACGTGGCAGCAATCAGCGAGAAATATCAAGGTATACTTACAGCGCTTCTGACCTCCAAATATAGATAAACACATATCTCGGCTAGTTATCGGACCGCAGATTATTTCTCCTCGACTTTCATCATGGTGCAGAAGACCAAAACCGGCGGCCCTTCACAGGCCGAGCAGCTTCTCCGCGTCACATCCGGGATCGCGGCCGCTCTCATCGCAGCACACGATGCCGGCGAAAGCGTGTCTCTCAACGAGCTGCGCACGAAGATGAGCAAGAAGCACGGGTACGGCGGCGTGCCCCGCCTGGTCGACATCATCAGCGCCATTCCCGAAGAGTACAAAAGCGCCCTGCTGCCCAACCTGAGAGCGCGCCCGATCCGGACTGCCAGTGGAGTGCGTCGATCCCCACGGTGCATTTTTCTTCTGAAGTATTCATGGCTCGTCTTAGATCGCGGTAGTGGCTGTCATGTGTAAACCCCACCGGTGTCCGCATATCGCGATGACCGGAAATATTTGCGTCTACTGTCCTGGCGGGCCAGATTCAGATTTCGACTATAGCACTCAGAGCTATACTGGTTACGAGCCGACTAGCATGCGTGCGATCCGTGCGAGGTACGATCCATATGAGCAGACGAGGGGACGAGTGGAGCAATTGAAAAGTCTTGGGCATAGTGTGGATAAGGTGCCTGTTGTTTACTCCTCGTCATGCACGTTGCTAACCAAAGTAGGTGGAATTCATCGTCATGGGCGGGACGTTCATGAGCATGCCTGAAGAATATCGCAACAAGTTTATCGCCCAACTCCACAACGCTCTTTCCGGCTTTACGGGAACCGATGTTGACGAAGCTGTGAGGTATTCTGAGCGTAGCAAGTCGAAGGCCATCGGGATCACGATCGAGACAAGACCGGATTACTGTCTACGACCGCATTTGAGGTGCGTCTGTTATCAGAATATCCTAAATTCCTTCTCATGTTTCCCAAGTCAAATGTTACGATATGGATGCACCCGACTTGAGATCGGTGTCCAGTCCGTCTACGAGGACGTCGCACGGGATACGAATCGAGGTCACACCGTGCGAGCGGTCTCCGAGTCCTTCCAGCTCTCAAAAGACGCCGGCTTCAAAGTCGTCGCGCACATGATGCCCGATCTCCCTAATCTTGGAATCGAGCGCGATTTAGCACAGTTCCACGAATTCTTCGAGAACCCGGCGTTCCGTGCAGATGGTCTCAAGATCTACCCGACGCTGGTTATCCGTGGGACGGGGCTGTACGAACTCTGGAGAACAGGCCGCTACAAAAACTACACTGCCAACGTTCTCGTCGATGTGGTCGCCAGAATCCTGGCTCTTGTTCCGCCATGGACCCGGGTATACCGCGTCCAGCGAGACATCCCTCTTCCTCTGGTCACCAGCGGCTGCGATAACTCGGGCAACCTGCGAGAACTGGCCCTGAACCGGATGCGGGACTTTGGTGCCGAGTGCCGGGACGTGCGATATCGCGAAGTCGGCATCCACGAGATCCACCACAAAGTCCGACCCGAGTCCGTGGAACTCCTGCGGCGGGACTACGCCGCAAACGGGGGCTGGGAGACGTTCTTGTCGTACGAGGACCCGGAGCGGGACATCCTCGTCGGCCTGCTGCGGTTGCGCAAGTGCTCCGAGGAAGGCACGTTCCGCCCTGAGCTGGTTCCCCGGCCCGAGGGCGGTTGCAGCATTGTGCGCGAATTGCATGTGTATGGCACGGCCGTGCCGGTGCATGGCAGAGATCCAGCTAAATTCCAGCACCAAGGCTTCGGGACGCTCCTCATGGAGGAAGCCGAGCGGATCGCCCGCGAGGAACATGGCAGTTTCAAGCTGGCCGTGATCTCAGGTGTCGGGACACGGGACTATTATCGAAAACTGGGGTACGAATTGGATGGCCCGTACATGAGCAAGATGTTATTTTAGTGTGTGTTGTATTACTAGACGACATGTAGCAACTGCTGGAGAAAGGCCCCGAGATATTCTCTCCGCGTTTGTGAGACACGGTTGTCTACCGGACGGACGTTTTGTCACTTGATGATTGCGAAGCACCGCTGGACCAGCGGTGGGAAGTCAATGTTCCTCTCTCGGCCTGATGTGTATCCTCGGGATCAGAAATGTTCAGCCCTTGTGTGGGACAGGCTACTGCCAGGTCACTTGAATCGCAATGAGAATCGCCGATCCAGGAAACAGAGTGCGTGCGTGAGCCTCACCATGAAATATCCCCAGTACATTTCTGCGTCCTGATCTTCCTCAGATGCAGGCTCAGGCTCAGGGACGTATTTGAAGAAGCGAATCACGGTCTCCTTCGGTTCGTCCTCCGGGTGGTCTTTGGGGAGCGTGTACATGACCTCCACTGCTTGGAAGTGGAGGTGAGCGTGCGGTGCGGCAGGCTCGGAGGCCTTGGGTGCGGGTGCGGGTGCGGTGTGATAAATAGAGGAGGGCGACACGATGACCTTCTTTATCGACGAGAAGGTCGGGAAGGGTGTCTTGGTGGTTATGGTCAGGCTGTTTCGACGAGAGTACATAGTGTGTATGGTGTGCAGAGTTGCCGCTGAGGAGAGGAGAGGCCGTTGCACATTTATATATGTCGGCAGAGGACTGTGGAGACCTCCATGATGATAGCAATGCATCCCGAGTGCAGAATGGAGAGGAGCCAGCTGCAAGACCCCGCGAGTGGAACCTCTGAGACATTTGATCCGTCGACCAAGACCGCGGAAGAAATCAGTTTCGGTTAGGGGCCCATCCTCACCCGTCCTTTGTTCACGACTACGATGCCTACTCTCCCATTCGTGAAATTCATCCTCGGAGGATTGGTGAGTGTCGAGCGTGCTCGCCTGTCCAGATTCTGACGTCTTCGTAGGACCTCGCCGTTTGCGGAGACCTGATCCTACAAGGCGTCTTGTTCACCCAGTTCGCCACATATGTCTCGCACGGCTTCCATCGCACGGACTCGATACCAGTTCGCCTCTGGGTGGCAGCTCTCTTCGTGTTCATCCTGTTCAGGACCGTGTACTCGCTGTACGTGCCGTTTGTCCAACCTCGCTCGCCGCACGTCCTCACAGCGATCCAGTGTCTTGAATTACATCCAAAACACGGCTCGGTTCCTCGATCTCGCTGGGGCGGTCGCCGACTACGCGGCCGTCCAAACGGCACTTGGCTTTCTGTGGGCGGCGTTGCTTGTGCTGTACGTTCAGCTGTTTCTCTGCTGGCGACTCTTGGTAAGTCGTACCACCGCTGCATCGCACACCCGCTGATTCTCGTACAAGCACCTCTCGGGACACTTCTGGCCTTCGCTCAGTCTCGCGGTCGTGTTCCTTCTCGTTCTGATCTGTTGGATCATGGCGGTGAGTTCAGACCATGCCCGCCAAGTTGCTATTGCTGACTTGAGCAGACACAGATTTTCAGCGGTAGTGCACACAGCCAACAGTGGGGTAATTGTCCAGTTCCGTATCCTGTGTGCTTTGACTCAAGTTGATGTTCTGCAGGCGCGGCCCATGCGAGCATGCTTTTTATTGGGGCACTCGGTCTATCGGCCGCCACCATCTATGATCTACTTGTGAGCAGGCAGTACTGATTGCATTTGTTCCGCCGCTCACCACATCTCCACTAAAACGCAGTCCCGCAAAGTCACGAGGGCCGAGACTTCCAACATGCTCGAACGAATGACAGCCCTGGCGATCCAGTCCGCACTCCCCGCGACCTTCTGCACCGTGGTATTCCTCGCCACCTCACAAGCGTCGCCCAGCTGGTTCATCGGCACCCCCGAGCGCGCCACGGCGATCGTGACAATCGAGATCCTGCCCAACTTGTACGCGTTTTCGGCCATGTGGACGCTCAATTCGCAGGAGGAGATGAGGACGGGGACGAGCCAGAACAGGAACTCGGGCGTTTCGGATGTGCATGAGAAGCTGAACAGACGGAGTGCCGGCGCGGCGACGACGACTACCGAGACGACGACTACGACGAGGACCTCCTTTGCGCCCCAGGCCGCCCGCACAGGCAGCTCATCTTCGGACGATTCCTGCCGCCCAGACAGCGTCGCGGATATCCAGTTTGGTGCGCCCGGGGCGGGAACGGCTGCGTACGCGGCTCCGATTATGGACGAGGAGGCAGAGCTCGGGAGGAAGTACGAGAGCATGGGCAAGAAAAGCTTGGATGAGGCGTTGAGTGCGAAGGCCAGCTCGATGCATGCACAGAGTAGGTCCAGAGTGGATCTGGCATCGCGATGAGAGGGAAATGATGAATAGTGCACCTGTATGTTAGTGTTTGGAATGGAGAATGGCATGGTTTGTGTGTGCGCATGGTCAAGTCGTTGTGACTGTTCCCGTAGTACTCTCTTCGATGATTTCAGTGCCAATTCGTCTCATATATTTTACTGGATGGATGAATGGATGGACCAATGGCAAGGAACCGCAACATGAATATGGTTGAGGCAAGGAGGAGATCGCAGATGGACGCGGTCCGTCACAGTCAGCTGATGTGACTTGAACTGCACCTCGTCCTGTTCTTCCAGAGACAGCTTGCGTTTCTCGCTCGTTTCCTTTCTTAACAGAGCAGTGAATGAAGACGAATACGCCTTCAAATATAGCTCTTATTACATGTCAATGACGCACGGCTCCCCGCAGACCTCGCTCACTCTCAACTGGGGGATACACCCGCTGTGAAACCGCGGAAGAAACCTGTTTCACTCTGGCTAGGGGCAGCTGGGCTCTCTGCGACTACTCACGACTGCAATGCCGACGCTCCCATTCGTGCAATACATCCTTGGAGGCCTGGTGGGTCTGCCCTTCACTCCAGACTGCTGCACGCTGAACGTTTCTGTGAGAATCTCGCGGTGTACGGCGACCTGTTCATCCAGGGCATCCTCTTCACACAATTCGCGACGTACATTTCACATGGCTATCACCGCACGGATCCGCTGGGAATCCGGCTCTGGGTGGCGGGTCTGTTCGTGCTGACGTTGTTCAAGACGACATACTCGCTGTGCGTGCGCTGATGGATCCAATCCATCTCTCTGCTGAATGCAAGCTGAATCGTGCAGGGTCTTGAACTATATCCAGAACACGACTCGGTTTCTTGACCTTGCGGGCGCGATCGCGGACTACGCATCGCTTCCCACTGCCCTCCGTTTTTTGTTTGTCTCGCTGCTTGTGCTGTACGTGCAAATCTTTCTCTGTTGGCGACTATGGGTAAGCTTGAGTGCGTTATTCCTCTGTGCGAGATTGCTGATGTATCTTCAAGCAATTATCGAGGCATCCACTGATCCCCATCGGCCTAACGATCGTCTTCATAGTCGCTCTGGTCTGTGGCATCGAGGCGGTAAGATGACTGTGCTCTTGAAGAGGTGATGATGGCTCATTATAACAGACTGAGATCATTGGGGACAGCAAACGACACCCTTGGGGCAAGTGTCTCTCCGTTCTCTGAGAGAATATGGATTGACCACCATCTTTATGTCAATAGGCGCCGCCAACACCAGTCTTCTTCTCGTCGGGGACCTGACTCTGTCAGCGTCTTTCATCTATACACTTCTCGTAAGCGCTCTCTCCGGTCCTTCAAAACATCCTTCAACTCCCTTCCCAGGCACAATCCCGGAATGTCTTGGGCAGCACCGCGGGCGTCCTCAATCGCATGGCAGCCCTGACGATCCAATCCGCGCTGCCCGCCTCGACCTGCACCGTCATCCTCCTCGCGACGTCACAGGCGTCGCCGAGCTGGTTCCGCGGCAGCCCCCAGCTGGCGACCGCGATCGTGGCGAACGAGCTCCTGCCCAACCTCTACGCGTTCTCCGCCATGTGGACGCTCAACTCGCGCAAGGCGATCAGGGACGAGATGGACCGCACGGAGGGCTCGGACGCGGAGGGCCGGCTGATGCGACAGAGCGGCGCGCCGACGGTGTTGACCACGGCCTCGTTTGTGCCCGACGCTGGCGTCCGGAGGAGCAGCAGCGATACGGGAAAACCGGATACCATTGCCGACATCCAGTTCAATGTTCCCGCGGCTAGTGTGCTGGACGACAAAACTGATTCGAGGATGTATTCAAGGTGACAGCAGGGTTGCCGAATTATCGCTCAAAACGCATGCATAGGGAGAATAGAATTAGAAGTATGCAGTTTAAGCCCATCTGCATTTCACCACTCGAACGGCAGAACTTACGCACCGCAACTCGGATGTGACGAATCCAAACTCACTGACCGAGATAGCATGCTCGGATAATACAGTATGGGCTACATACATCGTTAATTCATCCGACTGGCAACATACGCACAGTCCGTCACTTTTTCTCCTCGTTCTCGCCCTTCTCCGCGACAATGAGCTTATCAATCGACTCTGTCGCGCCGATCTTTCCCTGCCACCCGTTGGCCTCCAAGAACGCAGCGAATCTGGCATCCTCCTCGGCAAGATCGCCGCCCAGGTCATTGCGGATGAAGAAGATCGTCACGAGCATGCCCGCGAGCCCACAGATGGCCGCAATGATCTGTCGCATTTACTCAGTCGCAAAGCGCAATGGGGAAGTGCAAACTTACAAAGGTCCAGCGCGCGCCTAGGTTGTTGCGGATCGGCGTGAACGCCTGAGTGCCGATCACAGCGCCCGTCTTGCCAATGGCGGCGCTGAAGCCGTAGCACGTCCCGCGGACGGCCGTGGCATAGGATTCCGCAGAGACGAGACCGAGCCTGCGAGGGAACTCAGTCAGTCACCGGGCGTGATGCAAAGCCGGAGGACACACATGTCTCCAGGTCCAGCATTAGCAAGACTGTTCATCAGCCCGTACAGCACGACGAATCCGGCCACGTTCTTGATGACCTTGTTCTATGCACAGCCAACGATGAGGCCGAAAATGAGGTAGCCAGAGAACCCGCTGCGGGCCCTTGAGCGCCAGATCGACTGCGAGGGGAAACAACTTGACATACAAGATCATCGTGTTTCTGCGTCCGATGCGGCTAGTCCGAGAGATGAGGACTGGATTATACCAAGACAAGCAGAACGGCACATACTTGACTAACGCAGCACCCACAAAACAGCCTGGAATGGAAATGATGCCCAAGAGCAGTTGCCATTCCGCGGTCTTGCGCACGAGTTCTAGTGACTATGTCACAGAAAAGGCCAAGGATTGCCAAAAACGAGACACACCTTTACCGTGCACTTTGACCAACGACGAGATGATGACACCGGAGACTGCAAGGAAGCTGAGCATGCGCAAGCAAGATACGATTCCCGGGACTTACAAACACCGTTCGGGAACACTACGCAGATCTAAGCATCGGTCCACAACCCCGAAACAGATGCGCTCACCAATGAAATCATACAAAAACCAAGCCCCCGCCGTACCTATGAGCGATCTCCAGTAGTACCGGATCGTAAGCAAGTGTGGGACGTTCTGCTGGATGGCGCCCTTGCGATAAAGCTCAGAATTCAGCATCTTGAGACGGAAATAGAACACGATCAGCGCTGTCAACCCCAAGTCAGTCGACGGACTCCCAAATGCGTGAGGCCGACGCACGTGGGACGGCGCTGATACCAAAAACGGTGCGCCAGACGGTTGACAGGTTGGCAGAGAGGCCCCCGGCTGCTTCGAACACGATAAGATACAGGATGATCGCACAAGGTCCGCCCATCCTGTTATCGACTGGTCAGCACCGAATTCGTTTGATATGTTCGATTCCGTACGAAAGGACCAAGTTGGTGACCTAAGCAGCGGATTCAGAGATCAACGGCTGCTATAGTGATTGCTGGGAGACCCACCAGGATGAACACAGGTCCTCGCTGCTTGAGCATGCGCGCACTGCGAGCTAGAGTCAATCGTCTACATGTCCACGGAGCTTTCACACGCACTTGGCCGCTTCCGCAGCAGAGGTCGACGAACTGGGGTATTCACCCCCCACTCCGAGACCCGTGATCCCACGAGCGATCTGTCTCCCGTCAGCCTATCACACGAGGGGGGAGCGTGAGTGGCGCTGCTGACCGTGAACATCCAGAGGAACCCGTGGAAGCTCCCGTGTGCGCCCTTGGCAGCGGCGCAAAGAATGATCCCGAGCACGATGAGCACCTGCGCGGCACGGGATCAGCTCAGGCGGAACCACCGACATGTCACGTACAGTCGACAGCACGATGCCCCACTTCCGGCCCTTGACGTCGCACAGATAGCCGATCGCAACCTGACCGAGAATCGTGCCTCATGTTCTAGTCAGACGGGAGACAGATCGCAAATGATGCGCGGGGATCCGGACACACCGACAGTGAGGGAGTTGGACAGCTGAGTCGACCAGAACGAATTGTATGCCGCGGAGCCATACAGCTGGGTGAAGACCACGTTCGTCAGGGACATGATGTTCTGCGACGCTGCGTGAGATGCGGGGGACCGGACACTCGCTCGTGTGCGCGTACGTTCTGGAGCCCATCGCTGATCAACGCGAAGCCTGTTCGGGCTGAGGGTTCTCTGTTGATAACACGATCGCGTCCCACGCACCGGCACACGCAATGGTGAACGCGCTCGACAGTCTCTCCTTCCTAGAGACCAACTCCAAGGTAGCGGCAGCAGCGCCATCATCATGGCGGCTCAGGCTCGGCGGCGACTCGAGTCCCTTTTCGTCAATCTGCGCGTTTTTCGCGTCGTCGTCGCTGCTCATGGCGTGCCGAGAGAGTCCCTGAGAGTGCGGTCGAAGGTGGACGCGGGACCGTGCACGCCATCGCGTGCGCTATATATGCAGTCGCACGGAACAGATCCCCACGGCCCGATTGGGCTTCCACGAACGTGCACTGACGGGAATAGAATCAGATCATACTGGGCAGAGGAATTTAGGAAGGCTATAACGTTGTGCACAAGCATGGGCGGCCATCAAATGCCACGTGCGGAGATATAGGAGCCCAAGCCCTGGAGATGGTTTAGACGGTTCGTGTGGGTGCACAGCGCATCATCCCAGGCCACGTTCGCAGTGGAGAGCGGGCAAGGTGTAATTTTAGAAGGCGAAGTGGCCGGCGAGGATCTAAAACGTGCTTGCTTGATCGCGATCACGTGCAGAGATCCTGGATGTGAACACATAAATCAATTCAGTCGCGTAGGACGGTCTTCTAAATTTAGTTTTTAAGCAGCGCAGGAGCGTCGGAATCCAGGGCATATAAGCTCACATGTACTGTAAGGCATGAAATATTACAAGCAGGTGGTGGTACAGCTTTCGAGACACTTGTAAGTAGCTTCGGTAACCAGTCCTTCCGTGCAGATACAAAGTGCATACATTATTGTGTTCGTTGGCATAGATGGGAAAGCAAGAAGAGAACATGACGGTTCGTGCAGTTCGGTCGTGAGAAATCAGAACCCGTTGTGGCCAAAGCCTTCTCCGCTGGGCCCAGGGCTCGGGTGCCGCATGACACTCTGGTGCATCGCCTGGAACTGGCTGGATGCGGCACCCATGCCCATGTTCATCCCCATGAGCTGCATTTGGACCATTGGCGTCATCTGCGGGACCATAAACGCATTCGGGTTCAGCGGGAATTGAGCGGGAGCCATCGGCGGCGACATCTGCGGAGAATGTGTCGGTGCCCCAGCACTGCTTGTCGGGCTACTGGGCGAGGGGCTCCCTTGCGCCACTTTTTGCATCGCTTGCAGCTGAAGAGAGTGTAAGCATTTGAAAAGAACTTCGAGCAAGGATGCGGCATACCTCATAGAACGCAAAGTCCTGCAGCAGAGAAGTCCGGGCAGGGTGCGTGTGGATGATCCGAAGCATTTCTTGCCCTGCTTCAGCAAGCAGCTCCTGTGTGTCCCGCGAGTTCGTGACGGGTTTTCGTTCAGCGGTATTCCTGAATGATCTTAGTTCAAGCGGACAACCGGGTACTGTAAAAGGCACTCACATGAGCTTAATATGACGGAGATTCAAGTTGGGGATATCGCGAACGTATATCCAACGGACTTTGAAAACGCCCTTCCACTTGTCAGATGCCCAGACAGTACTGCTTCGCGTGTAGTCTACAGCCGTGAGCATTTCTGCCATACCGCAGAAATGGCCACTGTGCGAGGTCAACATCTGACCGTGACTACACCTAACATTACACACCTCGCGTTCACGCTGAAGAAAAGGTAGATTGGGCCTCGTCCGTTACACTCCTTGAATGCCTTGTCCAACCGCTTGTTGCCAGGCTCCGTCGAACTCCAAATCTCGTACTTAAGAGACTTGTGCACATCGTCTTCCGTGTAAGATTTGATCACGAAATACCGGGCATACTGTGGCCTCAGCTCGAACGTCGCTGGGTTGTAGCCTTTCGCCGCGATGAGGCTAGGCACGTCGACAGGGGAGCCGCCAAAGTTTTGCTGCGTCGGCCGAGGTGGCTGCATATACTGTGCGGGGATGGGCGGCACCGGTTGGTCTTTGCTGGACTGCTGTTGCTGGTAGCTGTATCGGAGATTCGGATTGGACGTGCGCAGACGCAACGACGGGTCCTTCTGCTGGTCCCAGGCACCACTGTATGGCTGATACGGAGGTCCTGGCTGCTGCTGCTGCCCGACAGGTGTCTTACGGCCGTCAAATTCTCCCATCTTGCGGCCCCCATTGCCGTTCCCGGTATTTCCGTTCCCATTCCCGCCCCCGGCACTTCGCATGCCCGGCGCCTGAGCTGGAGGCGGGTGTGCTGGGTTGAATCGAGGAGGATGGGTGCTCTGGCCGCCAACGTATGCGTTCCCGTTGCCCGCGTACCCAGCCCCAATTTCCAATGCAGACAGAGCCCGTTGGACATCATCGACGTTGGCTGGTGCGAAACCGTTGCTCGGGGCGCGCCAGTCACCGGCATTCGTTGACCAGGGCGAGAGGCGGTTGACGGGACTGGCGGGACCAGCTTGTTTGGGATAATATTCAGACTCGTCGAAGTCGCCTGGATCATCTTGATAAACAAATTCCTCCTGCTCTTGTTCGAGAGCTTCTGTCGCATTGGCAGGTGGAGGATGGGGAGGCAGGGGGGTCTGCAACGTTCCAGACCGACGGAGGCCTGTCACAGGTATCTTCTGTGCTTGGCGAGCAGCCGCGCCGTATGTAAGAGACTGGTGACGGCGGACACCGGCACCAGCAGCCGGTGGGGAAGGGCCGTCATGCGGGGAAAGAGGAGAGGTGGGATCCAATTCTTCTCCTGTGACATGACTCTGCCGCACACGAGTTCAAATGATGCTGGGACTTGAAGGGGCTTGCAGACTCACATCTTCCACTGCATAGGGGATATCGCCCTCCCAATCGTCTTCATCGCCTTCATGCCCGGCGATGGCACTCAAACTGTTCTTGGCCGTCAAACTTCCGGACCTCGAGAGCGCAGAAACCTGAGGTTGGAAGGCTGAAAATAGATGGGAGCTCACAGAAAAATAGGAAGTGCAATGAGCTACCTCGGTGGTATCTTGTCGGGAGAGAAGCCTGCCGGTGGAGTCCCGATTTTTCGCCCACAGCACCCACGCCGCCTACCCAGTCCTCTCCGACAGCCTCATCGTCATCGTTCCAGTGCTGCTCTTGAGCAGCTTCTTCCGATATGGCGCTGTTGCGTGCTGCTCTGGAAGCAGCCGAGATCGTATGGTGTCTGCGGACCCCGCTCGAATTCGGAAGTGAGCCGGGAGTAGCAGGCAACTGGCTGGGCTGCGACATCGTTGTATGTAAAGGTGAGGACGAGCCGCTGAATATTCGCCTGACACTCGATTTTCACCTCGCCGCCGTTGTCGTCACAGTCGGAGAAAGGTTAACGCCCTGGAGACGACTGTCAGCCAGGAACACAAGTCCAAACAGAGTCGATTACAGTTTATGACGAACGCTCACGACGAAAATTTGAACAAAGCTAGAAAGAATAAGCTTTCTGGGCACGCTAGAGCCAGCTTATAACCTCCTCAACCCCATCGATCTTCGTGCCGACTGCTTCTAGTCCTTGGGATTGCTCCCTGAGTCCCTGCCCGTCGACGTCACGGCTTCCCTGTGTCGACTTCTTCACACTCATCGCTCCTTCTGCTGTCTGCGAGCTCATTTCGGCCGTCAAACATCGGTGCATACCGAGAGGAACTAGATGTCTCTCATTCGACATCTAATGGCTTGTCTTGAGGCGACAGGGCCTCTAGTAGCTGCGGCGAGTATTTCGAAAGTGACTGCACATTGCTATCACCCGCTAGAATACCTTGCGCAATCGTACCCGCGCAAGGACTTCTAGTGCCCCAGATGCTTCCGTGATCCTGGACCCGCAAAACGGAATGGGCTGTCATCTACAGTGATGCACAGTGTCTCATGATCGTTGCTTGATACTTGTCGAGACATCGGGCTGAATTACAACTTGGCCTGTTAACGAAAGCCATAGTACAGCTGCGCAAAGATCTGATCCTCCAAGGACGCGGATGTGGTTTCCGATGGCCAGAGCCTGGACCCCCAATGAACACATGGGATTGGATCCTTTCGATCCACCGATATATAGACACGTAGACGCGCTTCGACATGAAGTCCTTGAAACATAATTGCATGGACAAGCAAATAATACACCTGGATTGTGGTTGCCAAACTCTTAGCTGGACCGTTCATAGCTGTCCACTCGGCAGAAGCATCGCTGACTTGCCGCTAACCGAGGTCATCTATCTCTCCTTCCCCACATGTCAGGCGCTGAACGGACGTCTGGCTCTCGTGCCACTCGTCAAGCGGCAAGACAAGCCTCCACAAAATTCGAGTCCCAACTGAACTCGTCGCCCACGCGCTCGGATCCCCCGCACTCGCCAGCGAAACCGGTCAGACGAGCACTCAGTCGTCCGAACTTGAAGCAGAAGTCCGTCAAGTCCGCAAGCGGCATCCCTGCCAGCGCTAGCGCCACTCAGCGTCCGCACTCGACATCGGGGAGAAAACGACCGGTGTCTCTCGATTCGCGCGCGTCGGATGGGAGGGACTCCAGCCTCACATCGCTTTCCAATCCCCCCTCGCCCATAAACGCAGCGCGCACCCTCCGGGGCAGTGCTTTCCGCTCCATCTCCCCGGGCGGAGATCCCCAGTTTGGCTGGATATTGGTCAACCACGACGGAGACGTGTTCGCTCCGAGGGATGAGAGTGGGATGTGGTGGCCGTGTCGCGTGCGTCGCCGCCTTCCCGCACGCGAATGTCGCGTCGACTGACGTCTCACAGGAGCTGAGCAGGACGCCTTTCCGTGTCCTGCTGTTCGAGCGCATCGGCGAGCGCGCGGAGGACCGTGTAATCGAGCTGCCCGCCCCGCCCTCGGAAGACTACTACGTTGAATTCGACTCTGACCGCGCGATCCGTTTCTGCGAACCGAAAGACGCGGCGTATCCGAAACCGACATCGGACGAGTCCCCAAAAAAACGGCAGAAGATGAACCTGGAGGCGCAATGGCAACTTGCAGTATCTAGGGCCGTGCACGAAGTGCAGTCCAATCACTTTCCGAGTGTGCAATTCATGCAGAGTACCCGGGATATTCCCGGATACCAGTCGGGATCGCAAGACAAGGCTTCAATTTCTCAGAGGGAAAAGCCAACAACCACTCGACCCCAGTCGATTCGTTCGGAGAAAGCTGCTTATGTCCCGCCTCCACCTGACGAGACACTGGATATACCAGGGGAGCTTGTCTACGCCCGCGAAACGGCAGCCAGCAACAAATACTGGCCGGCTCAGATACTCAAATACGAACCCCCCTCGAAACCGTCGGCACCACCACGATACCACGTCCAGTGGGTGGACGCATCACGGTCCTCGATCACACGAGATCTCTTCTACACTTTCGACGAGCCCGGCTTTGGGACATGCTTTTTGGGCACTTTCGCTAGTGAGGTCACGGACGCCGTCAATGACGCGGACGGCGACGACGAAGAGGAGGAGGATTCTTGGACACGTGAAAGCAGTCCCCAGCCTCTTGATCCCCCGCCCGACGGACCGAGGTTCTCGGCTCTGGACCTGCGGCAGCAATTCGTGCATACGAAACCTGTTCTACAAGCTATCCTCAGGGATGAATATGCCCCCGCGCGCGAGGCTCATCTGCACTTCTTAGCGGGGGGCAACACGAGACTGGCTCTGGCCAAGAAAGCGTCGATCCGTGGACTTTTGGATCCGAGACAGGTAGAGAAGCTAGGGAAACTGATAGTGGAATGGTGCGTGCGGCTGGAGCGAAACAGTCGACATGTGGATCAGCAGGTCAGAGAAGAGCGTGACTCTGAGGTACCCTTGTCAAACGGACGTCCAACGTATCAAGCTCACACACATTCCAGTCTGCAAGCGTCCCGCACAGCGCACCCTCACCTACACCGACAGAGGGCGTGGGGCAACCATCCTCGCCTGTATTGGACCCGCCCACTTCGTCCTTTACGATCGCGGGCGACGAGGTGAGATCGATCTTCTATCCGGCTCATGCATGAGGACGGCGCTGAGTGTCAGACAGGATGAGGCCGTGCCGGAACGGCTGATGGCACAGACTGGCTGCGAGGGTTTCGAGAGCCTCACCGAAGTGGACAAGCTTTCCGTAAGTTTCACTGCTCCTACACACGCAAAGGTTGCCGAACAGACTTCATCAGTACTGTCTGGACGTTCTGCTGCCTCAAGCTCTCGTGCAAATCATCCTCTGGCGCAACGGCAGGCGGCAGTCACTAGCTCTGCTCAGCCCGCAGGAGGAGCAGCAGTTGTACAACGAGGGCAGGGAGGAGCTGGACACCTCCGACTGGGTACTGACTGTCAAGCATCTGCGCCAAGTGAAGGAGAAAAAACTGCTGAAAGATTCCGAGAAGAAATCGAAAGGACAGGCCGTGAAGACAGGCAAGGTTCTACGGCAGAGGAGATGATCTGGAGGTTTTTGGCACAGCGCATACATATATCAACGCATCCATTTATTAGGATTTGCCCATAAGGGCCTTATGGGCAAATCCAAGGCAATCGGACCTTGCCGACTATGGTGGAAAGTGACGAAGAATGGTGCCCCCGTGTTCTGTCCTGTATGGAATTACAATTGCACCCGCAACCTCTGCTGGAGCTTTGCGGCACAGGCAGAGCCAAATTTTGGTCGCGAACACGACCAATCATTGGCCGTGTTGCCACCCAGCATCAGAATGTTCAGTCGGAAAACAGCGGCGAGAACTTGATGGACGCGTGACATGCAGCCACGTGGTTGTTACAGACCATTACAGACGATAGTCTATGTAACTGTTGCTGTTGAACGTTGATCAGCCGCTCTCATGTCGATCGGCGACCTTCCACCCGAATTGCTCGAAGTGATATTCACCCACTGTGTTTCTGGTCCCGTTTTATATCCGAAAACGCGCTGCGACGTTCCGTTGAATGTCTCACAGACGTGCAAACAGTGGAGAGAGGTGTCCCTCAACATATCTCTGCTCTGGTCGACATTCGAGGTCGTGGTGGACTATTCGTCGTCCTCTCCTCCCGAAACAGTGATCAACCGGTTCCTGGATCTCTCTAAAGCGCATCCCTTGACACTATCTGTGGTGACGCGTCGGCCAGAATTGAAGACCACGAGAGCGGAGCAGGGCAGAGTCGAGTCTGTCATGGAGCTCCTCCTGCGCCATCTGCATCGCTGGAGAGCCGTGTCGCTGGATCTGCAGAGCCGTGCACCGCCAGCGTCCGTCCACGCTGCGTTGACATCGCAAGGAGCGCCGCTGCTCGAACGCCTCGAGCTCAGCCCCTCGTCCTGGTCGCCTCCATCACCGGCTGTGGGATTCACGATCCCCTGGCTGGCGCACGTCATATCCGGAGACCGTTCGCCCAACCTGCGGTCGCTGACCATGCACCGGGGCCAGCTGCCCCCGCAGTACTTGTCCCACGTGCCGTGGGGACAGCTCACGTATCTGCGGCTCGAAGCGCAGCTGTCCGAGCTGGCGTGTCTGTCTGTGCTGCAGTCCAGCCCGGCATTGGAGGAGTGCCACCTGCTCGATGTGCGGCATCAGCTGCAGAGCGTCCTGCCGGGCTTCGACCCGCTGCTGCCGGTGCTCATGCCGCGCCTCGCGGCGCTGAAGCTCGCGTCGCAGCACGGCGTGGAGCGGCTCATCCGGCTGCTCGTCGCGCCGGCGCTGCAGTCGCTGGAGCTCGGGACGCGCTCGATCACGATGCGGTGGGACCACGCGCAGTTCATGCGCTTCCTCGCGCGCTCGGGGTGCGCGCTCAGAACGCTCTCGCTCCGGGACCTGTTCGTCTCGCGCCTGGCGCACGCGGAGATCGCCGCGGTGCTGCTCCGGGTGTCGCCCTCGCTCACCGCGCTGTCCATCGCGTCGGACATCCCCGGGACGCCGGTGCCCATCGACAACTCGTTCCTGCGCGCGCTGGCGTATCCGGCCGCGGGAGGCGCCGACCCCGTCCTGTTGTGTCCCTGGCTGGAACGCCTCGAGTTGCAGCTGGGCCCGTTTGTGACGCACGGCGAGCTCGAGCATATGATCAGCTCGCGTCTCGCGGGCCATCGGATCGCACCGGATGTCATTGGAGAGCTGAGAGCGGTCGAGATCGTGACTGTGACCGAGCGGCAGATGAAGGAGGTGGAGAGGATCCGAGATTCGACTTTATTTACGGGGCTCTGGGTTGTCCGACAGATCAACGTGACCGCTCTTGGTGGTATGATTCCACGTAATGCATAAGTGAGCTACAATTTCTGTGCGTACACCCGACTGATTTCAGCGCATACAGCTTCCGTCACCTCCGCTGTCCCATGCGATCCTCCCAGATCCCTTGTCTTTACCCCAGCCCCGGTGACGTTTTCGATGGCTTGCATCAGACAATCGGCTGCCGCCACCATATTCCCGACACCGGGCCCCTCGACTATCCCGACGCTGTTGCTCGATCCATCGGAGCCGGCCAGCCACCGGACCATCTCCGCAGCGCTCCAAAACGCGCCGACGGGATTCGCGATGCCCTGCCCGGCGATGTCGGGTGCACTGCCGTGGATCGGCTCGAACATGCTGGGGAAGCGGCGCGTGGGATCGAGGTTGCTGCTCGGGGCGATACCGATGCTGCCGGCGAGGGCGGCGGCGAGGTCGCTCAGGATGTCGGCGTGCAGGTTCGTCGCGACGATCGTGTCGAGGCTCTGGGGCCGGTTGACCATCCGCACTGCCCGGGCTGAGTCAGCACACAACAGAAACCAACCAACCCCGGCGGGGCGCTTGCGCACCTGTCATAGCGTCAACGAGCATCTTGTCGTACTCGACTCGCCCGTCATATTCCTTAGCGACCTGGTGGAACACAGCGTCCCAGAGCACCATCCCATGGCGCTGCGCGTTACTCTTCGTGACCATCGTCAGCTTCCTCCGCGGGCGGCTCAGCGCTGTCTCGAACGCGAAGCGCATGATGCGCTCGATGCCGACGCGCGTGAAGATGCTTACTTCCGTCGCGACGGTGTGCGCGGCGTGCGCGCTGGACGGCGTCGTCCCGCCGTGCCCCGCGTACTCGCCCTCGCTGTTCTCGCGCACGATCACCCAGTCGAGCAGGCCCGGGTCCGCGGCGCACGCAGCGAGCGGCGAGGCCGTGCCGCGCAGGATGCGCGTCGGGCGCACGTTCGCGTACTGGTCGAGCGTCGTGCGGATCGGGAGGATCATCTGCCACAGCGATATGTGGTCCGGCACGTCTGCGTGGGATGCGTCAACCTCAGGATGGCGTGATAAAGGCGCGAGGCACCGCACCTGGCCACCCGACCGCGCCGAAATAAATCGCGTCGTACTTCTTCAGCCCCTCGACGCCGCCCTCCGGCGCGTAGTACTCGCGCGCCTTGTAGTTGCTCGAGCTCCAGTCGAGCGTGTCGAACGTGAACGCGAAGGTGCCGTACGTCGCGGCGAGCGTGGTGAGCACTTGCACGGCCGCATCGGTGATGTCGACCCCGATTCCGTCGCCGGGGATGCACACGATGCGGAACGTCCGAGTCGCAGGAGGGCTCATCTTTACTGTGCGTGTGCGCGGGAGAGCGAGCGAAGACAGGGGCCTTTGTATCGATTGGAGCGTGAGGAATCGAGCGGACTTGACGCGGCTGTAGAGAAGCCCTGGCTAACACTCGGCCGTCGGACCCGAGACCCTCAAAGGCACATGAGAGCGTTGGTTCGCCCTTGGGCCATGAAGCCTGAGGTCACGAGAACAAAAGTGGGGTTATGTAGAGGGCAACTTGCTGCCGGTGCAGCGGTCATTATCTTGATTTGGATATCACCAGCATGAGTATGTGCCGTCGAATGCCTCACAAGGCGCGATTCGATAGAAAGAACACTTTCGACATGGCTTCCAGGCGGGGCGGTCTTCAACAAAGGTTGCACGTGATCTGAGGCCGGTTTAATTTGAAGACACCGATTTGGCAATGTAAATTTAAAACACTGAACACATATTTCTGTCGGAAGACTTCTCAGAATCAGCACTCGATGTCCAACTGAGATGAAAATGAAGGACTGACACGTGAATTTTCTTGCTCTACGCGCGGCGGCCTGATCAGAAACGCCCAAGTCCGCCAGGCATGAGACGGGTGCTTGCTCCTATTGACAACTTGTTCTCCCAGTTAGGGTACTTGGCTGTCGCCATTCTGACCCGTGGAAGAAGCAATTCTGACACGTATTTCAAGACGAGAGGCTCATGTGACGGAAAGATGCTGTATCGATGAACTACGCGGTGAGCACTCCGGCCCTATCGAGCCAATTGGGCGCCGGAGTATAAATAAGAGATCCCGTGTTATTTTCGAGGGGGGCTGCCGTCGGATTATGAAGATGCCGCAGTATTCGAGAAGAGCAGTGCGAGTAAGTGCGCGCACCTGATTGGGCTGCGCAGTCGGTCAAAGCTGAGTAGAGGCAGTCCGGTCTGAAGACTGATTTAGCCACATCCTCCGATTACGCGTAAGTAAGCAAGTAAGTAAGGTTTGCCGAAGCCTGGGGATCGCTTACCTCGTGTAAGTACCGTAAGTCGTCATCATCAGGTCTGCCGTTGCCGGACCCCCGGTGCTAATATCCTGACCCTGGAGGACGTTACGGCAGCCAGTGACCTCAGCGCCGCCCAAGCTCGCGCTCGGCGCCGTCGACCAGGCACAGGGAAACATGCGATGGTCCATGGAGAAAAGCGTACTGTAATTACTGGAACCGTCGCTCGGTCGTAGCCGGAGTATCAGCACCCTGCAGCATCCCGGTCTCCCCGACGGCAGCCCAGGCTGCTCTCCAGAACGGCGCGGGCGCGGACTCGGTGACGTCTTTGAAGCTCTCTCCGTGGCTGGGTCCTGTCCGGCACCGCCCTCCGCATCGCCCGATCGTGGGTTACTCACTCACCCAGTCACTCACTCACTGACTCACTGATCGAATGCTCCACGATACCATGCCACTGATGCGCAGCATATGTATCTCCGGATTCTCCCTGGAGCTGGGTCCCATCACGCCGGCAAGCAACGCGCCCCGACCTCCGTAACATCACGAACGCAGCCAGCATGAGTCGGATCGGAGTGCGAGACTGCCGGACCCGGGCGGTGTCCTCTCGCGTCAGAGCACTGAGCCAGTGGCCGTGACACCAACGGCATAGTCAAGTCAGGCGTCGCGTACATACGCCAGGTTCGTCTCGGGGGTGCCCGATGATGGCTGGCGAGCGCAGCCGGGTGCCGCGCCATGGATGCGGGGCTGATGCAACCGGCAGCGCATGGATCATGGAGCCGGTGCACGGGGACAGAGCACGCGGGATCTGCGCGACGACGCTCGATTTGTTACGACCGGCTGACGATTGATGATTGATTGAGTGGGGATCGGTGTGGTCGCGGTGCGGGTGCAGAGCGTCGTCCGGTGCTGGATCCGCGGACGAGGAAATCAGAAAACGTGGAATCGGTGATCAACCTTGCAGAGCACAAGCAAGAATCTCGGGGTCATCAGGTGCTGGTGCTTATCGTGCTTGAGTACTGTAAGAATTGGTGCGCGCATGTGCTTTCTGCGAGACATCTTTGTTGCGAGACCTCAGTTGGAGTGACAAGACCGGACTCGGCGACAACGGGAATAAAGTGTCGACACGCAATGTACTGTATGTCGACGGTACGTATGCGGTCCGATGCCCGCAGGCGGAACAAGAGGAAGTGCAGCCAAGCGAAGATGAACAGCATCCGAGACAAAGAACGCCCAGCCAGATGACGGAGCCGCAGATCGAGAAGTGCATGTGCGCAGGCCACCTCTGCTTCCCACGCATTGTTCTTCGCTTGCAGCGCAGGATTGGGATAGACAAGAACAAGGACAACAAGAGGCGCGACAGCGAGGCCGCAGTGGAGCTGCAGATAAAAAGCAAGAAGGCAGGGCCGCGCATATCCACAGATCGATGTCCGCGCGCGACGCGAGGACTGCAGAGCGTCTGGCTAATTGTCCCTAGCCGCAGGACAATTGCCAGAGGGCGAGCACTTTCCTGTTCGGGAACAATGGACGAGCAGACAATGTAATTGATGCGCGCCAAACAGCAGGGCGTGCAGAGGGTCGGGTTGGGAAGAACAACGAATCGAAAATCCGATGGGCCGCGAGGCAGACGAGAAGCATCCCCGCGCGGTGATAGCGCGGCTCGCGAAACAAGGATCCGGAGCGGCACACGCCCAGTTTCGGTTCGACCAGGAACCACGGACGGACGGGCGGGCGAAGCATAGGTCTGGTGTGCAAATAACAAACAGTCCGGAAGTAACCCTACTGAGGCACCCCCGGCCGGACTCGTCGTAGCTTGCATTAAAGATGAATGTTGCGTTGCGTTGCATTGCGTTGCGTAAGGGCCGGGGATGCCAGAGCTTGCATTCCGTGAAGCCAGGATGATAGAGGCTGGACTGTGCGGGTTTGCTTGCGCGCGGTCGCCAAGTAACGCAACTACGTAGCGGATGGAGTGTGGAGCAAGGGAGGCCCCCCGCGGATTTGGATCTTCCGCTTCAGGCAAGATGAATGCGGAGGGTGACCCCGTTGGCACATGCATACCGCCAAGGGCGGTGCAGTGTGCGTAATAACATATGTATGCATACGATCTGAGCTGTGCGAGAGCCCTCGAGATGGCGGGGGACGTACAGATGTCGGGATGACACTGCTGCATGGTGACGGTGACACACAGTGACACCGACGTCAGTCGCTCTGATGCGACGCCGACTGGCTGCTGCTGCTGCTGATAGGGAACTGAACTGCGAGGATCATCCTGGCTCCGGACGGCGAAAGTGAACGGAGCGGAGAACAATGAGCTCGGGCGTTGCTCAGTTGGGTACAAGAGTTCACTTCATCCCAAAATGGGGCTAGAGCGAAGCATGCGAAATTCAAGTCGACGTTTGAAGGGGGACAGGAACACGTGCCGAAGTGATCCGGCTCGTTGCCCTTCTCGGTTAGGCGACCGTCGATCGATCGCTTCAAAAGCGACGGCTGACGCAGGGTTGCTTCTCCCTCATTCCGCCGCTGCCTGCCAGTCCAGCCAGCTCCCTCCCTTTTCTCAGCCCTTACGAGCACGGTCGTCGCTGTTTCTCTTTCTCCCACTTTTCTCTTCCAATGGCGACCATTACCCTCACCGTCCTCTCTTCTCCTTGGACCCCACTCCCTCTGCACACGTCCGGTGCAGCATGGAACACCAAACGGTCCAGCACCCTCACCTTCGACCTCCCCAAAGCCACCTTTTACACACTAGATGCACCGAAGCTCGCACCGCCGCCGCCGCAAAAACCCCGGCTCAAGCTTCTCAGCTTGACAGCGGCACCGCCAAGCTCGACCTCCCACGAGCAGCAACAGCAGCAGCCGCAGCGCCTCCCCGCGAGACGCTTCGACCCATTCTGCGAAGACGCCAATGCACAAAACAAGCCCGCAGCAGCACCAGCAGTAGTGGCCGAGCCAGTGTCTCTGCCTGCTGCACCGGTCGTGCGCGGCCGCCGACGTTCACCCTCATTTTCAGCGGGCTCAGGATGCACCCGTGCCTCCCTCGCATCCATGTCCCTACAACTCCCTTCTATTCCATCCTCCTCCTGCTCCGCACCCCCGCGCCACACCAAACCCGCACTCGCTCCGCAACCCGGCAGCCCATGCCCCGGGGCCCCGACGCCTTATATGGCGCGGCACTACAGTTCCTCTGACTCACGCTCGCGGCTGCTCGCGCGCACGCTGTTGAACCGCATCAACGCCGTCGGGCGGCCGCGGTCCGTGTGCGGGTCGCGTGCAGCACCGCTCGGGAACGGGTACGAGGACGAGTGCGGCGGGCGGCCGTACATCCCGACGCGGCTCAGCGAGTGTGTGACAGCCTGAAGAAGGGATGCCCGATGTATGATGCACGATCAGCATGACGACGACGACGGGCGACGACGACTTGCTTGCTTGCTTTTCCCAGCGCGGCCGCTGGGTGTTGTACTTCGCACACCAACCACATCTCTTCTCCACGGACTTTGCTGTACTACCACCACCACCACACCGTTTTTTACCTCATACTCACTCTCACTCTCACTATCTCTATCTCTCTCCTCTTCGTCTTGCCTTTCTTTTTTGGTTTCTCTCTCCTTCTTGTCTTGTCCGTGACCCATGAATTGCTACGATTACGATCAGCCCCCCTCTTGCATATACTTCCGAGCGGACTTCTGACCTCTGTCCTTACTGCCTAGCCTTCCCTTTCTTCTCCGCTATCATTATCATATTCTACCTTCGTCCACCGCACTTAATTTTACCTACCGTCTTCTCCTAGATACAATTTCTTAATCTGAATCCTAGATGATCATGAAACACCAAAATAAATGTAACCCTGTACATACGTATTTATCGCATTCTGCTGGTTTTGGAGCCTTCAACGCATGTGACGTGGGAGTGAATTCCAGGTCGCGAAGGAATGATTCGGGTACACATCTCATCATCGTCATCCATCACCGCCGCCCATCATTTGCCACCGCCGCTGGATGGCGCATCAAACGAACCTGTTTCCGGAGGCTGTCGCTCAGACGATAAATGGACATCTCTCTGTTACATTAATTGGCTAGCCGTATGGGCTTCAGTATGTACACACTCTACCCTACGAGTGTGTGGTCGATGGGTCCAACTGCGACCCGGGCGGACGCTCGTTAGTTCCCCCGGAAATAAGCTCGGGGGTGGAGATTTCCGGGAACCGGGAGCTAGAACCGCTGGGGGAGTTTGTTGAGGGGCAGGCATCCAGCGAACCTGAATCGATCTGGGTGAGAGACGCTGACGCTCCGAGCCGGCGGAAGATATCCGATATTTGTTAGGAGATTGTACATAAGAATTTGGACATTTGTCAACTCACAGTAAGCCACAGCACTCAAGATGATATTTTGAGCGGGTACTGTTGACGTTCCGGACTCTGTTTCGGATTCTACAGTAAGATGTGCCTCCTGAATTCTTGGTGTTCGCAAGTGACAAGATTGCCGTGAATATTTAGCGAACAGAACCAGTTTGAGAAAAAATGAAGCTCCACCCAAATGGCCAACTTGAAGGGCTGGCTGGGATTCTCAAAACATCCAGGGATTATGATAGCACACAACATGCACACTCGGGGTTCGAGTTGTTCTGTCCTTCCTTTCAATTCCCTCCATTTTGAAAATCCTCCAAGACATGTGAAAGTGGAACTCGCGTCGTGACAAACGGTGACTCTCTAACCCCCGGGTTGGCCTCGGGTTTCAGTGCTGCTTCCGTTCCAAGGTCACGATGCGGAGCGCCAATCCCGCCTTCTTAGGACAACAACAACAATGATCATTGATCGATCATTACGCATGTACCCATCAGCCACTTGGACCACCGATTAAACATGTCATGCAAAGAAGACGGGTTTATTATATTCTCTTTCTGTTCTTTCTCTGTCTTTTCCCCCCTTCTTCCAACTACGCGCGATGCAAGCTGGCCTCGCACGCGTCCATTCTCTAGCCACGGTTGAATCCGTGTCGGGATCAGCATCACCAGCCACGGCGCAAGACGACACGACCCCTGCTCCGGAAGCAGCTGCGACGACAACAATGACAACGTCTGGTGCCGGTGCCGATGCTAAGAAACGCAAGGCGGAGGACGAAAACGACGAGGCGCCCGCGCGGAAGCGCGAGAGGGTGTACACCGCAGCGTGCTACATTTGCCACGGAGGGTAAGCCCTCCCCTCCTCCCCCCCCCCCCGACGCGTGCAGTTCTCATGCGCCGATGCGGGCGGAACTCATCAGGTACAAGGACCGCAAGACGCGCAACAAGCACGTCGGCAACGCGCGCTGCATGCAGCGCGCGATCGCGGCGCGGCTCATCGACCGGCCCGTCGCGCAGCACGAGCTCGCGCGCATGAGGGAGTGGTACTGGGCGAACCCGTTCCGCGAGCTGTACGGGTCGCGGTGCAGCATCGTGCCCGAGTTCCGTGTGCAGGCTGCGCTCAAGGACGCCGGCGCGGTGGCTGGGGGGGCCGCTGGTCCTGCCGGCACGCATTCCGTGTCCGTGTCCGTCGTGGACCTGGACGGGGACAGGACGACTGGCTCGCCGAGTAGCTCGGATGCGTCCCCGGTGGCATCGGCTGGCTCCCCGCGCACGCCGCCGCCTCGACACGGCGCTGATTATCTGTGGAACGCGTATGTCCCCTCTGGTGATGAAGGCAAGACCGAGCGGGGGAGTTTCCGGCTCACGGAGGACCATCATCGCGCTTTGTCTGTTCCAGCACCGCTTCGGACACCCAATCGGGCACAGGCGCTGCCACTGCCTGCCGCTGGTATCCCCAGGCAAACGACTTCGGCGGTGCATGAGAGAGCCACGGCCCGCAGCGTAGCGCGTAGTTCTGCTGCTCCACCTGCCTCCGGTCCACTCGAGCTGACATCGACGACTCGTCTCGTTCGGTCAGACTTTGAGGACGCGCTGTGGTCCTGGGAGATGACTCGATCGAGTCAATTCGATAACGACTGCGCTCTTCAGCCCGTTTCCGATCCTCTCCAGGCGTTCCTGGACTCCCTTACGTGCACGATCCCCGACGCCCCCAGTACGAACGACCTTCCGACAAACGATTCTCTGAGTTTTCCGTGGAAGACCGAGGATTCAGTCGATTATCCCGCTCCAGACTACTCGGACTGGGATCCGTTGACGTGGATGAGTCAGAGCAACGCCGCAGGTCTATGATCTGGATTCATTCTGACGACCGATTACGACTTACTGTATCCTTTAACTCTCCATTACGCACGCCATAATCTATCTACATCCCGTCCCTACATAATGATTCTGTAGACACCCACTGTCACAGTACCAATGAATCCGCGTAGCACTCGACCACGCGGCCCGGGCCAGGCCCGGCGTTCCGCTTAAGGTAAAACGCTTGCTGTTTGCGGAAGTCGGTGATCTCACCATCCGAGCCCAAGACCAGGTAGTACATGAGTACAGACGTACGTATACTAGGACCATGGACATCAGCAAGCCAGTCAGTCCCAGTCTACATACAGCTCTCTCATCTCGTGACACGCAACCGAGTCGTCGAATCCCTCCACGGGCGGCGTCAGGAATCTGACGTTCGGCGCCTCCCCCGGGCGCAGATCGAAGTCCCAGTCGTCTTGGAGCGACACGCCCACAGGCAGCGCGGCCATGTCGCATATCGGTGGCGCGCCGTCGACCGGGAGGGTGCATGTGTGCCGCGGGAGGGGCTTCGGCGAGTGGACGTGCAAGATGATGCGGTGCGTGAGCGGGTGTGCGTCCCGCGGAACCACTGCGTGGGGGTCAGTATATGCGCTGGGACAGGAAGAGAGGGGACGGAGCGCACCCCGGTCAGCCAGCCGGGAGTGGATTTTAGTTTCTGTCGGCGGGATGAGCGGCCATTTGGACGCCCCTGCGCTGTCGTGTGAGAAATCAGAGCTTGCGCTGGACCCATCCCCCGAATCCCCCATGGACGGTGACGAAGAGGTTGCAGACGACCAGGACGCCCGTTTCAAGGACGATTTTCGGCGCGCGGATGGTTGGCCGGGGAGACATTCCCAAGCCTCGCCTGCGGCTTTGACCCTCGGCGGGTGGCTGGACGAGCATGATGCCCGGCGCCCTGTTGGGAGTGGGAGCTTGAACGTATCGAAGGGGAGCGAGAATCGGCGTGCAGACATGTGTGCTCGGATGAGAGACTTTCACAGTAGCAGTATCTGGTCTATATTAAATGCGAGATCAAGACAATGCTGCTTGTGTCAACCACTCTCCGTTCCGCGCTCTCTCCTATTTCGGGTCTCACAAACTGGCCGTGGTAAGGCCGTCTCCGCGGCCCAGGAACCAATTTCAGCTGGGGAGGGGAGAATGTCCGGGCTTTTGGCCACTCAAGCACATACTGTACGGCCCTCTGGACCAGATCAAAACCGACACCGCCGCTGATGGGCTATCAACGGGAATGTTGCAGACGCGATCACGCGTACCGATCTGATTTCGCACACCGGTTAACTACGTACACGGCAAATGGCTACCACAAACAACCGATCGTAGACTGATCCATCTCGTACATGGGCATGGCCTGCCCAAACCAGACCTGAGCGGGCGTCTCCGCATCCTCGCAGGGTGGGGACTCGGGCTCTACGAGGGACGCGAGCTGTTTAGCCGTATCATGCATGGGCAGACGCGGCTTCGGTGCGAATAGCGGGCACCCGGTCGGCCACGCTCCAGTGTGGATCGACGGTGCAAGGGGGTACGGCCGCACTGCCGGGGGCATCATTGGCAGCGGAGCGCGCGAGCTCATTGGGATATGCGCCACGATTGGGCGATAGTAGTGATTTGGGTCACACGATTCTGGGTGGCAAATCGTATAGGACGGGATCGGGTATGGGAGCGCTTGGTACCGCTGCAGCAGAGATGCCATTCTTTTCGAGTGTGTATGCGACGACAGAGCGGATGCCTGGAGCTGTGAGATACTCGACGAAACCGAAATCTTCCAATCGAGCAGGTGGTCCAGCTTGTACTTTTCTCTCTCGGCATCCAAATCCGCAGGCACAGGGAGTCCGATCTGGATTGCGCGTCTCAAACAGCCTTTGTTGCCCACATGTATATTGCGTTGCCGTAAGCTGAATAGACTGGGGGGGAGCAATGTCATGATCTGCTCGCTAGGTCGCGCAGATGGGATGGGGCACGCACGTTCTGCGGCATACGAAACACACAGCCTTTTTGCCTGCCACCTTGCGCAGCGTGTCTGGCGCGGCCCGCTTCGCACTGGGATGACCGGAACGAGTGGGCCTGCAGGCTTTTATCGGGGGAGCTGGGGCCATGGACAGCAGCACACACGGCGCGTAGTCGTCTCTCTTCGAAGAAATTGAGAGGTAAACAAGGGAACAGGCAAATGAGGTGGCACGGTGAAGAGCTGGAGTCGCAGTCCTGTGAAGCAAGCAATGGGTCGTACATTTCCGCATTTATGCGACTCTCCGTCTGGAAAGCCATCCATCAGCGCATTGTCTTCCGTGTCAGGCGGCAAATTGTCGAAGCGACCCATAGAAAAGCCATGAAAACCACATGTGCGGCATGGCTCAACGCGTTATAGTCGTACTAGTCGTAGTAAGTACATATGTCGCATCAAGTTGTTCCTCGAGACTGAGACTCGCTATCAACGCTCCAGTCGTTGACCAGAATGCCGCAGTGCGAATCGTCACCCTCTCTCTCATGATTTCAGTTCCAGGGGCCCGGTGATCTTGCGAGAGAAAGAGGCGGAGAAAGTGAAGGTAGCAGACTGGCAAGAAACATGTGAGGGCATCCCATCTATCAGGGGGATGCGTGTTCACGAGGGGTGACCTCTACAATTTCGAACTCGGCCGCACTAGAGTCGGCTATTCCGGCTCGTGTCCACGCGTTCATGACGAGGGCTCAGAAACTCGGTGGCTGAGAGATGAAGCTGAAGTCCAAGAGTCCAATCGAGTGGCGTAAACCCTAACCTATTTACTCAAATTCTGATTTCTACAACAGCGATCATGTTCCTTAGACGCCATTATTAACCACACCACCCTATGGCCTCCCTGCCCGCGGAACTCTTGAGCGAAGTGTTCCTCGCTTCGATTCCTTTGTTAGACAATGATGAGGGCGACCGGGCTCAGTTTCCTTGGACTCTCACGCACGTCTGCCGCCACTGGCGCCGATCCGCAATCTCCTTCCCCCAGCTATGGTCATCTCTGGATCTGGAGCTGACGTCGAGCAACGAGGAGCGGGAAGGGAATGCCACACTGTCCATGGTCGAGGCATATTTGGAACGCTCCAGGGAGCATCCTCTGGTTTTTCGTGTGGTCTACGACAACTCGACAAGGATCATGGGGAATCTGTTCTTGGAGACGCTCTCAAAGCACATGCGCCGATGGAGGATGGTCCGTTTGGACGGCCTTAACATGCAGGCTGTCGAGTACCTCAGCCAGGGCGCGCCGAGCGACTACACCTGTCTACGCGAGGTGGTGTTCACGAACAACGCGTTCCCTTTCACGCTGAGCATCGACGCGCCCATGTTCGAGCCGCTGCCGTGGGCGCAGCTGACGCGGTTCCACGACGACTGTGGCTGGCCGAGCGACAACGCCCGGCTGTGGGAGATCCTCGGCCTGCTGACGAACGTCGTGGATCTGCACGTCGCGTTCTGCGAGCTCCCGGCGTTCGAGGCGCCGATCATCCTGGAGCACGTAGAGCTCGCGACGTTTGCAGTCCATACTTTCGCCGACCGCGAACTGTGCCTGGAGCAGATCTTGGAGTGTTTTCAGCTGCCCCGCCTGAAGGGTCTCAGTCTGCACACTCTGGGCAGGGCAGGGGAAACGGTGCTCTATCCAGTGCCCGAGTTTGTCCAAGGCATCCAGCTCCGAGTTCTCCGGCTGTGCGGCGCTGTGAACCTTTCCAACGATATGTTTATGTCAGTCCTCAAAGCTCTACCCAGTCTCGTCGATTTCTCGATGGACTGGATCACGCTACAGCCAGGGGACGTCTTCGCAGCCCTCAAACCCGTTGGCGGGGAGAAGGATGCGCTGCTCCCTGCGCTCAAGGCACTGCGCGTCGCCGATCTGTCGATCTTCAACCTCGCGGATTTGCTGCCGGTGCTCTGGGACTTGCTTTCAGTCCGATTCAGCCGTGGGGGCCTGCAGCTGTTTGAGATGCACCTTGATTCTGTTCGGGGGAACGATCCGGTCATTCCAGATACTTTGGAAAAGTTTGGAGAGACGACGCGTTATAAAGTGTGCGTTAAGCGGACTGACCGGTTCTTTTGGACGTATGGCATGAGCAAAGAGTTTGTATAGGGTAGCCATAGCATGTGTCCTTGTGATCTGGGTATGTATCCTCCCTTGCAGTTTTCGGCTGGCAACACGGTCATTCGGATGACCGAATACAGAATGATGCTCCAGTTGTCGCATAATGTGCACATCTAGAACGCTATCCGCGACAGATGGTCCCATAGTCTCGGCAGAAGTCTATGAGCATCTAGAGCTTGACACCTCATTCATGGCTCCCTGAGATCTGTCTTTGCGGACTAGCATGTAGGCTGCGGCGCCACGTCTCGACCGGAATGAAGCGGGCCAGGTCCTCGGCGGAGCGAACAGCGGCTGCAAGGAAAGTTGCGCGCGCGACGCGTCAAGAGCTTGTGCAACTCGGGACAGGCGTCGACAGCTGGGCAACTATCGATCTTTTCGTTGGAGATGAAACGCTGGAATGCGCATTTGAGCGACATGATCCGTCATGAAATCGGCAGATGCTCAGGTCGTTTATGGCGCCGCGGCGGGTGAGCCTAACAGCCGGGTCGGTACAGAGCGTGGATAATTCGTGGATGGAGTTCTGGGTCGACAGATGAGATACTTGACTGGGGTGAATCCAGTCGAGATTACTTCATGTCCGAAGAGGATCTTATATAAATGCCGTCTTTCGAACAAACGAACGAAGTTGGCAAGTATCAGAGCTTGGCGCTACAAGTCGTCCCAGGTTGCGTTGATGAATGGGTGTTGATCTATGATTGACGATCGATGATGGCTGATTGTAGCCTGATAATTTTCCCTCCGGGAAGCGGTGCCTGTCTTTCCTTACTTCGAAATTCGCCTTCCTCTCCTCAACTCAACCTGGTCTATCTATTCTCAACTAATCACCCTCCTTTGGACATCTGCTACTCCTTTTCTTGCCGGGACACGTTACACTTCTAGACGAAGAACATGCCGCGCAACGACTCACAAGAATCACTGAGCCCCTCAGACTTTGTGACGATAAAATCGAAGCCCAGTAGTATCAAGCTCACGGGAATAATCATCCTACCACGCGCGGAGGACGAAGAATCGCCGACGAGCTCATCGTCGGACACCCCCCTACCCGGATCCTCGTCCTCGTCCTCATCGCCAGACCACTGTCACGGGGCCGGCCACACGCTACGGCGGACGAGCACGAGCATGAGCGCGCTGTCCGTCTCCTTCGCCACCCTGCCCCACATCCCCCCGCGCAAGCGACGCTCCGCAGCCCCCCTAGGCGGTGAGTACTCCCCTCCCGGACCGCCGTGCACGCTTGACTGATAACGGACGCGCTGCACAGTCGCTTCGCGCGGTGCGATGATGCGCCGGCGGCGCGCAGGGATGCCCGGCTACGATGCGAACGGGGACCCGCTGCTGCCGCCCGCGCCACCGACGTGGACGGACGACGATGCTGATATGCATACGCAGCGCATATTCGCCGATCACGCGGACCATGCGCAGCGCAGTGCGAATAATACCTCGCTCGGGACGGAGTCGGACGACCCTCTGGTGACGCTCGGCCGGAAAATGAAGGGTGCCGGGAAGAGCTTTTGGCGCAAGATGGGCCAGGGTAAGAAGCCCGCCCCGGGGATGGTGGTCCAGGGACGCACGGAGACGCTGTTGCCTGATGCTATCTCCGGCGACCGGACGGTCGTGGCACAGATAGCCGCGTTTGATGGCTCGACTGGGGAAGGGGGTGTCTGGGAAGAAGAAGTCGGGAGCAGATATGGTCTGAATGTCGGCCAGACCGAGACCGTTGCGGAAAACCAGTCCCCGTGGAAACAGCTGCCGCCGGTCCCGACAGATGATACCAGCGACGGGACGAGCAGTGGGCAGGAACGCGCCAGTGACGAGGTCAGTAGCCCAGATCAGACGGCCGCGTCGGATGATTCGCAAGAAAGTGCGGTGACTCCCGTGGCTGGTAGTAAATTCTCATGACATGATTTCTTCGGGGCCTCTACCTTACTACCTGGGCACGCACATGGCGGCGCTATTCCTCTATCGTATTCCACAACAGGATCCTTTCTCTATTCTCTATCTAGAGTGCACATCTGTATGTTTTCCGCCGGCCAGACTGTGTATCGTGCACACTATTCTGCATCGCCATTATTCGGCGCGTCGACCCCGGTCCAATCCGCCTGTTGCACTAGAAGAACGCCGCCCCCTCCGAGTGATCTCTTATTTGGCCAGTTTAGGCTCAGCGGCTTGCTTCCCACTGTCATCACACTCTGCGCGGCCTCGTCAATTTCAAGTCCGGAGCTGCTGGAGTGTGCGCGGGAGTGTGGCGAGCATAATTGACGCTATAAAAGAGGACCTTTTCTGGCTCCTCGACGCCACCAGCTTTCCTTCCAGCTCTAATGGGGGACTAGATCCGAGAGATTCGGAGAAGCGGTGAGTGAGGTGAGCAATGCTTCAATGGCGCAGAAGTCAACTCGGCTCTTCAAGCTTTCCTACCGACCCCTCCGCACTGCCAACTTTTCTTTCCAGTTTCAATGAGCAATGCTTTCTTGGAGACACTCAGCCCATGCCTTGACAAGCCCTAGTGATCTGGCAGAACCAGCCTCGTGCACTGAGATTGTTGTCCACAGCATTGCGGAGCTTTCAAGACATCAACGCATCCGTCCGGCGCGCTACTATTACTGGACTGGATCTTGATGAGACCACGGCTTGAGCTTGTGTCCTGTAACGTGATCTGGCTTTTTGGCCTTTGTCCTCCGAATCCAGAATCACTCGAGGACGATTGCAATTTCCGGTCTGCAGACAATGTTGCACGCAAGGCTCTGCTGCTCGTGCAGGCTGCTTGCTCTCCCGCTACTCACTTGCATAACTCACTGAGACATGACTGGGGCAAGCGTTCCTTGACAGTATTGGTCGGTGCCCACAGCTACTAAAGATCGCACAGAACCCAGCAGAAAGATCTGTTGAAACCTCCTTGAGCACTGGCGCCGCATTGGAACTGCTCCGTTGCCGACTGAACGACACACGCGCGCAGTTGCTCTCCCTTGAACGGCAAGAACGGGCTCTACAACACATCATGAATGCTGCGGTGCGGCGGCTGGTCGAGACAGTCCCCGCTGAGATTCTTCAGGCGATATTTCGACAGCTGGCGCCTGTATTCGTGTCCTGCAGCATGCAAGAGAACGAATCCTTCCGGTGCAGTCCCACCCCGCATAATGTCGCCCAAGTCTGCCGCCGCTGGCGCGCTGTGGCTCTGAAATGTCGCGAGCTCTGGACGACTATGGACGTCCGACCGATCTTTGCTAGGCTCCCGACACCAGCCAGCACACTCAGAGATGACCCCGATGGCCGGATGTCCCCCGCGCCGTTCTCGAGTTCCCCTGCACATTCTCAAGGCCAGCTGTTCGCACCTAAGGAAGCGGAGCCGCATCCTCAGAACCAACTCGCGCGAACGAACTCTGCTCCTTTGCGAGCACTGACGAACTTCTCGTCGATGGGCTCCATCTCGTCATCGGGTCCGCCTCCGAATCAAGGCGCTCTCAAGCGCACGTACTCTAAAGAGATGGCACTGGGGCTCGAGGCATGTCGCGATCTCGCCTCTCGCTCAGACTCCTCCCTGGCATTTCTTGCCGTCAACTTGATCCAGGATTTGAGCGAGCTGTCGAATGTTTCCCTGACAGCGCTGGGCCGTTTCTGTGACTCGGCCATCGCGCAAGTCGGACTGGACAGGATCTGGAAGCTGGGTGTTTGCGCGGTGTCACTCACTGATCACATCCGGGAGCTCCTCGAGGCAGATTCGATTGAGCAACTGCACACGCTGTTCGTGCAAGGCCCCGTGAAGCTGCTGCCGACGTTGGTTCGGATTGGAAGTCTTCGGGTGTTGGCCTTGCACGGTTTGGCCATGGATGAGCATTGCGTGAAAGCCATCCCCTGGTCGCAGCTCGCTTCGTATTCGGAGTTTGCTTGCACCTGGGCGGTCAAGGAGGATATGCGCGCCGCCTACCACGGGTTGGACAACGTCGTTGAACTCTCGTTGGGCTCTGACGGGTGGGCGTTGCACGATCAGGGTTCTCTGCCCCATCTTCGGAGCTTCAGCGGGATTCTGCTGCATAAAAACGCAGATTTCTTGTCGCACATCGACGCGCCTGTGCTCGAATCGCTCGAGCTCGTTTGTCGCCGGTCGTCCGTTTTGCATGGACTATTCGAGGGCCTGAGCATGTCCGCTCTCAGATTCCTCCGAATCCAGGTCGTCAGTATCTGCGACGAGGCGTCGATCGACCTCGCACGCTTGTCTAAACGGTTCCCCGGCCTCGAGGAGCTGTCCGTTTGGGCACCGGAATGGGAGGGCGCTGGCCATCTGGTCGAGTGTCTATGTAGCCCGCTCTGGGGTGAACAGCTGAAGTCTCTCAAATTCGCCATAGCCGAATTGGACGAGATGACGAGTGCTCAGTTGCTGGCCGCCTTGCAAAGCTTCCGTCTAGAGGGGAATCTTGCAGCGCTGTATTTGCTCCAGGGAGCGCCGGAAAAGGATACGCGTCGCGGGGATTTCTACTTTAAGAAGGGAACAAGATGGGTGAAGGATGGTCTGGTCCAATACTGAATAACACACTGTTTGCAATCTACGTATATCTACCTTACAAAACATTCAGTCGTCAAGGCTCTTTCTCAGAAAGCCAACTTGGAATTTGGCGGTGCTAAATGTCAGCCACTGGCGCAATTCCGAACCAAGCAGTCACCATGAAAAAGTGAATGTAGGTCCGAGTTGGGGCTGTGTGTGGAGTTTCCAAATGGGGATGTTACTCAGCGGCAGCGAGCGCCTCTGAGTGACTGAATCCATCGCACCCACTTTCTTTTGTCTACCTATGGATACCTTCGATAACTTTCAGTACGATTCCGCCTCCAGCTATGGAGGCATGGGGATCGTCGATGACAATTCCTCTGTCTATACCGCCAACACGGCCGACAATGCCTCCTCGGTAGATTTGTCCAGTCTCTCCATCTCCGGGTCCTCCGAATACATCTCTTCGCCCGACGCGACCAATGGTCAGACGAATCCTCATCACGCACCACGGGCAGGGATCGAGGAGGATTTTGATGCTGTTTTGGATGACCTGAAGGACGATAGCGTGGTCGATTTGCCGCCGCACGCCTGCAGGTGTGTATCCCGGATCTTCGCTTCTTTCCAACGCGATTTCCTCACCATCATTCGTTCACAGCTACTGCGGCATTCACTCGCCGGCGTCCGTCGTGAAGTGCCTCATCTGCAACAAGTGGTTCTGCAACTCCCGGGGAAACACATCCGCGTCGCACATCGTGAACCACCTCGTCCGCGCCAAACACAAAGAGGTCATCTTGCACGCGGAAAGCCCCCTCGGAGAGACCACCCCTGAATGCTACAACTGCGGGAGCAAGAACGTGTTCATGCTCGGGTTCATCCCCGCGAAGAGCGACACAGTGGTGGTGCTGCTTTGTCGGTGCGCCCCGGCTGGATTTGTCATTCACTGACGCATCTCTGACTCGATGATGACCACAGGCAACCATGCGCCGCTATCTCCAAGGACATCTCCTGGAACGCCGCCCTCTGGGCTCCCCTTATCGACGACCGGTCCTTCCTCTCCTGGCTCGTCAAACCTCCCAGCGAGGCGGAGCAGCTGCGCTCGCGTCAAATCCCCTTTGCGCAGATCAACCGCCTAGAGGATCTCTGGCGCGAAAACGCCTCGGCCACCGTCGAGGACCTCGAGAAGCCCGGCGTCGACGACGAGCCGCAGCCCATCCTGCTCAGATACGAGGACGCGTACCAGTACCAAAACATCTTTGGACCGCTCGTCAAGATCGAGGCGGACTATGACAAGCGTCTCAAGGAGAGCCAGACGCAGACCGATATCACTGTGCGGTGGGATCTAGGTCTCAATCAGAAGCGGGTCGCGTGGTTCGTGTTGCCGAAACTTGAGAGCGGAGAGGTTCGGCTGGCTGTCGGAGATGAACTTCGCTTACGGTATGCGGGAGAACTGCACAAGGCCTGGGAGGGTGTCGGTCATGTCATCAAAATCCCGAACAGTGGGTTTGCATCACATAGAAATCTTCCGGAAGTATTAATACCTTCTGCTAGACGTGTCGGACGAGATTGGACTCGAACTTCGTCGCGCGGAGGGCGTGCCGTCAGAGTGCACCCATAATTTTGCCGCGGACTTTGTCTGGAAGTCAACGAGCTTTGATCGAATGCAGCTCGCGATGAAGACGTTTGCTGTGGATGAAAAGAGCGTTAGCGGTTACATCGTGCGTTTCGTTATCTATTTCTCCTCTCTGTGTTTTCAATTGACCACTTGCCCAGTACCACAAATTGCTAGGTCATGAGCTGGAACCTCAGACCCTTCGCACCCAAATGCCCAAGCGTTTCTCAGCTCCAGGTCTTCCGGAGCTCAATCACTCGCAAATGTATGCGGTGAAAAGCGTCCTGCAGAAGCCCATCAGCTTGATTCAAGGCCCCCCTGGAACGGGCAAAACTGTGACGTCAGCGTCTGTCGTGTACCATCTGGCCAAGATGAACCCTGGACAAGTGCTCGTTTGCGCTCCGTCCAACGTCGCAGTCGATCAGTTGACTGAGAAGATCCACGCGACGGGTCTCAAGGTCGTCCGACTTACCGCCAAGTCTCGGGAAGCGCTGGACTCGAGTATCAACTTTCTGACACTGCACCAGCAAGTGACGAACAGCACAACGCATGTCGAGCTGCAGAAGCTCATCATGTTGAAGAACGAGCAGGGAGAGCTGAGCAGCAACGACGAGCGCAAGTACAAGACCCTCATCCGGCAGTGCGAAAAAGAGATTCTGGGCGCTGCGGATGTTATCTGCTGCACTTGTGTTGGAGCCGGCGACCCTCGTTTGAGCAAGCTCAAGTTCAGGACGGTTTTGATTGACGAAGCGACTCAAGCTGCGGAGCCTGGTGCGTGACTCGATCTGACGAACACGGCAGCAATGCTAATGATTTCTCTAGAGTGCATGATCCCGCTCGTTTTGGGCTGCAAGCAGGTCGTGCTGGTCGGCGATCACCAGCAACTGGGGCCAGTTATCATGAACAAGAAGGCTGCGAGGGCGGGCCTAACGCAATCGCTTTTTGAGCGTCTAGTGGTGCTCGGCAATCGACCGATCCGCTTGCAAGTGCAGTATCGGATGCATCCGTGTCTGTCCGAGTTCCCTTCGAACATGTTCTACGAAGGGACTCTGCAGAACGGCGTCACGGCCCCCGAACGACTGCGCAAGAACATCGATTTCCCGTGGCCTGTTCCCGACACGCCGATGTTCTTCTACCAGAACTTGGGCCAGGAGGAAATCTCGAGCAGCGGGACGTCGTTTCTGAACCGGACGGAGGCGTCGAATGTGGAGAAGATCGTGACCAAGTTCTTCAAATCGGGTGTCGTGCCGGGCCAGATTGGCGTGGTGACGCCGTACGAAGGCCAGCGGTCGTATATCGTGAACTACATGCAGTTCAACGGGTCGCTCAAGAAGGATCTGTACAAGGAGATCGAGGTCGCGAGTGTGGATGCGTTCCAGGGCCGGGAGAAGGACTACATCATCCTCAGCTGTGTTCGCAGTAACGAGCACCAGGGCATCGGATTCCTGAACGATCCCCGGCGGTTGAATGTCGCTCTGACTCGTGCCAAGTACGGTGTGGTCATTCTCGGGAACCCTAAAGTTTTGAGCAAGGTGAGTGAGAGTGTTTTGAGGCGTAGTGCGTAAGGCTGATGTTTCGGGGTCGTTATCTAGCATCCGCTTTGGCATTACTTGCTGACCCACTACAAAGAGAAGAACTGCCTTGTTGAAGGGGCGCTTAGCAATCTGCAAGCGAGCATGATCCAGTTCAGCAAGCCTCGTCGGACGCTTTCCAAGTCGATGGACCAGTTCCGGCGGCATGAAACGAGTGCCAGAGATTACATTGGGACCGCTGATAGTACGTGGTGCCTTCTAGTCTTTTGCTGCATGTTTATGACATTCGAAGGCCGTCGCTCGGGGACACCCAGCCGCTTCGATGCGAGCTTCTATCGAACGCACGATGCTCTAGGATACATTCCCTCTGATGTGCAGTCTCTCCGGTCGCAGGCCACGTACTCGTCCGGGTTGCCGATGTTCTCCGCCTCTGGGCCGTTCGGGGCCGTGTCCAACGGCATTCCCCGCGGACCCAACGGTGCCAAACGCAGCGTGTACGGCAGTTACGCGTCGTCGGTGATCTCGCAGGATCCTGGCGGAGCGAACAGCGTCATCACGGATAGCAGCAGTGTGGTCGGTAGCGCGAGCAACATCGCATACTCGCAGAGCGACAGGATCCGGGGCCGGCGCCCCTCGTTCGGCAGCTCGAGTGTGGCCGGGATCAGCGACGCGGGGAGTCTCTCGCAATACGACTACAAGAGCCAGGACGATGCTGCGGATCTGGACGACATGAAGAGCCAGTACACCGGAACTCAGTCCGGCGTGACCGTTTTCTGAGTGGACCTTGACGTTGGGTTTGGGTGTCGACCTCCTTGAGACCTGGTTTCCGTCTGTGGCCGCCCGAGTTGGATCATCTCATGCACGGAGATGGGCCTGCGGACCCGCTTGCGATGCAGACGAGTCGTTCGTCGCGCGGCCGGGAGGGCAAATCGACCGCTCGATTTCCGGCCTAGACTGCTACGAGGTGGTGTCCGGGTCTCTCTGTGCCTGCGATCCGCTCCAAAATAGACCGTGGGTCGCCAAGTAGATACCGTTAGTGACCTTTGAAATTATGCTTATCCTTTTATGATTCGGTTTGGATTATCTGTTGGAAGGAGCCACAGAGCAGGTACCATAAGTTCTCAATGCCCGCTGTCTCTCTCTTCAGTCATGCCAGGGTGGAAAGAAATATGTCAGGTGGCTGAAAGCTGAAAACAAGCTGTACACGGCGAACTCGTGCCGGGCATGAGCCATGGCAGACATTGCGAGGTAAAGGTTGGGGCTGCGAACTGAGGGCAAGAGCATGTGTTGCGAGCGCAGATGGCGTGGTGGGATGATGACTGGGTCGCTTCCTTGAACGAATTTCAAGGACCCCATGCGCTGAATAATTAACCCGGTACATGTACTATGAACAACCTGATTCACTGGTGTAAACTAATGATCATCGATTATCCTATCTGTCCAAGATTTCTCCAGAGGAGTGTCCTGAGCTGTAACCCGGCTGGACGACGCGATTTTGAACTTTTTGATACTTTACCGTCGGTCCGCCGCCACCAATGCGGACATGGGGTATCCGACTGGGAATTTGGAGTTTGCGTTTGCGACAACACCATCCATTCCCCGCTTTCGAGAAGGTGCATTGGGCACGCTTTCGGTGTGTTCTAGTGCATCCCAGCGTTCGTTTTGTTCAAGCAGCGTTGAAAACATTTCAGACATCTCTTCGTAAGACAGCTTCGCTGGAGCGGCTTCCGTCGAAGATTTACGTGCCAGCCGACGGGGTTTCGCGTTCTGTTCATAGACCATGTCGCCCAGACTTTGCGATAGCTCGTGGAGCACAGACCCAGTAGGACCGAGAGTCTCAAAGTCTAGAACCCACAAGAATTTCTTGCCACTGGACGAAGGACCAAACAGATCCGCACAGGTGTCCTTGCCTGCGCAATGAATCTCAGGCCGAGTGTGTCGGAGGACCGTCCAGATCAGCAGCCAGTAGAACGACTCGAGATCATGGTAATGTTCATGAGTGTCTGCTCGCTCCAACGCAAGATCGAGCGCAAGGAAAGGCAGAGTACCCTGTAAACAATCGTCAATGGTCGCTGCACAAGAATGGAGACCACCATACGACGAACCGTGAGTTCCTTGATAGTCTTGCTGATGCTTGGGTAGTAGAGCGAGTGCACCGTGCCCAGCCTTGCATGAACCTGTTTCAATGTTTCGAGGCCCTCCTCACTGAATTCGGCGTAGTCGTAGTCGAGCAGAAAGCCCCGTACTTCCGCACTGTACGCATCGAACATCACATTCCCGTGGCTCACGTCTCGGTGTCTGACCCCGGCTCCCTCAGCGATGTGGAGATCTACATATCCGTCAGAAGCTCAGTCTACCGAAGAATCGCAAAACCCACGTTTGAGGCCGTCGTAAAGGCCCTCCACGAGCTCTCGCACGGACGAAAACGTCGACAACCGGTGCCCAACGGGAGTGAGCAGTGTCCGCGTATGATACCGCGCAATCAGGTCGCGCTCCGGCTCAGGCAGCAGGTCCACAGACGCAGTCCTGTGCAGCGAGGGATCCCACGTGGCATCCTCCGCGGGAATCGACGGGATCCGGAACGACATGTCGAAGCAGCCGTGGCACTGCGCCATCCCAGTCGTGTCGATGCCCTTCTGTCGGCAGCACTCGCGGATCACATCGTAAAAGTCGACTTCCGGTCGACGAGACCCTTGGCGCCAGGAATCCTTCAGCGCGTAAACAGTCGGATTGTCAGCGTCGAGATCTTCGCGCAGAATCACGCGGAACACTTTCGTGGCGCGCCCGAACAGACTGTGCGACGCCCAGAGCAGCGGTCCCACGGTGAGGCAGTGGACGAGCTTATACGACCGTCGCCCGGTCGCTTCGTCGTCTTCGAACATCACCGTCGGGATCACGCAGCTGTGTGCGAGCCAGTCGTCGCGTCGCAGCTCGCTTTTCTGCGCCTTTGCCAGTTTCCGCAGTCGGCTCGCTTTCTCGGCGTTTGTCGTCCGAGAGGCAGCCGCGGCGCCGCTGTTTTGGCCCGATGTACTGACCGGCTCGTCGGGCTGCTGCTCGAGCTCTCCCGCCTCCCTCAACATGCATTTCACACGTCGAACCATGGCGGCGTGCAGCCGCTCTCTCTCCGCCTGCTCCGTCGGCACGATCGTGTAGTCGTCGCCCAGCATCCGGCCGGGATGGCCGCGCGGATTGTAGAGACGATACAGAAAACGCGGAAGGACTGTCGGCTTGTCGTACCAGTCGAACGCCGGCGTGGCTTGGTAGCCGGCCGTGTCGAACCGAAAGAGGTGGGCGCTGCGACCGATGAAAGTGACGAGATAGATGCACCATGCACCCGAAGCCGCGAGCAGGCTACGCGCCCTCTCGCCCCACTCCGCCAGGGGGCCTGTGGATTCGTCTTCGTCGTCGCTCCGGGGATAGTACATCATTTCTCCGGTGCTGCTATCCCTCTCTGCCACGATGAAGTTCAACGAGTCTTTCACCTCGAAGAACGTCCCGATCTGGGACCAACGTAGCGGGTTGCCCTCTTGCGGCGCAGGAATCCCTGGCCGAGTGAAGGCAATGTCGGGCTGGGTCTTATGATCATGGTTGCCATCGGAAGAGGATATCGCTCTTTCTTGTGTGGCTAGGACAGAAGGCCTCGTGCCTTCAGGAAACTCCGACACGACTTGTTGTAGATAGGAAACCTGTGCGAAGTCGGCCCAATTTCAAAGTAACTCCACCGCGGGCACATACGAGACAATCGATCAGCAAGTCGTCGCGCCGCCCTTCACCTTGACCATCCAACCAGTCACACCATTGGCGGGCCTCTGCCAGCTTGCACTGAACCTGCGGCTTCTCCGCGAGCGCAGCCACTAATCTGTCCGCGTCGTCGTCGTTCTGCTCGGCATCCCTCATGAGCACTAGCATTTCCTCTGGACTGATTATGGTATGAAGATGACTGTACATGGTTCCAATTTGCGTTCAGATGTTTCTGAATCTCTGGCTCCAGTGATTGTGTTGAGTGGGTCCTAATTGGGGATGATACTAATCGTGATAATTACTAAATCATACCGTCGGTGATAATGTCGTCATGTGACCGATCATTGGCCAATCCGCCCAACCGCCCCTTTGAGCTCACTCTCATCCTCTCCAATTAGCCCCATTGAACTCTTAAAGCGCAGCCTACGCGGTCCGTAGCTCAGACCTTGTTATCTCATTGGCTACACCACGCACGATTCTCTCTGGTTTGACAACACAGACGAGCACGAAATGTCGGATTCTATCATGCGAGAACATCTGAGGGGTATTATTTCTGTGAACGAGATGCTGGAGACCATGGGCAAAGATGGACAGGAGGAGGCGGCGTTCATCATGAATGCAGTTTCTGGGGCTCAAAGTCAACTTGATGAAGCGCACAAGAGATGTGACCTGTTTGACCAAGAGCGCGAAGCAAGTGAGAGAGAAGAGACGGAAAGCGAAGACTCGTTGCCTCTATCGTATGAAGGACGAGAGAACCCACTCGTTGATCGGCTAGTGTGTGCTATACTCCCAGGTGGATCTAATGCTTATCTGGCTACGAGATTCCCTACCTTCAACAAGTCGTGTCGGAGTTTCCTGAAGGCACGAGGCCTTCTGTCCTAGCCACACAAGAAAGAGCGATATCCTCTTCCGATGGCAACCATGATCATAAGACCCAGCCCGACATTGCCTTCACTCGGCCAGGGATTCCTGCGCCGCAAGAGGGCAACCCGCTACGTTGGTCCCAGATCGGGACGTTCTTCGAGGTGAAAGACTCGTTGAACTTCATCGTGGCAGAGAGGGATAGCAGCACCGGAGAAATGATGTACTATCCCCGGAGCGACGACGAAGACGAATCCACAGGCCCCCTGGCGGAGTGGGGCGAGAGGGCGCGTAGCCTGCTCGCGGCTTCGGGTGCATGGTGCATCTATCTCGTCACTTTCATCGGTCGCAGCGCCCACCTCTTTCGGTTCGACACGGCCGGCTACCAAGCCACGCCGGCGTTCGACTGGTACGACAAGCCGACAGTCCTTCCGCGTTTTCTGTATCGTCTCTACAATCCGCGCGGCCATCCCGGCCGGATGCTGGGCGACGACTACACGATCGTGCCGACGGAGCAGGCGGAGAGAGAGCGGCTGCACGCCGCCATGGTTCGACGTGTGAAATGCATGTTGAGGGAGGCGGGAGAGCTCGAGCAGCAGCCCGACGAGCCGGTCAGTACATCGGGCCAAAACAGCGGCGCCGCGGCTGCCTCTCGGACGACAAACGCCGAGAAAGCGAGCCGACTGCGGAAACTGGCAAAGGCGCAGAAAAGCGAGCTGCGACGCGACGACTGGCTCGCACACAGCTGCGTGATCCCGACGGTGATGTTCGAAGACGACGAAGCGACCGGGCGACGGTCGTATAAGCTCGTCCACTGCCTCACCGTGGGACCGCTGCTCTGGGCGTCGCACAGTCTGTTCGGGCGCGCCACGAAAGTGTTCCGCGTGATTCTGCGCGAAGATCTCGACGCTGACAATCCGACTGTTTACGCGCTGAAGGATTCCTGGCGCCAAGGGTCTCGTCGACCGGAAGTCGACTTTTACGATGTGATCCGCGAGTGCTGCCGACAGAAGGGCATCGACACGACTGGGATGGCGCAGTGCCACGGCTGCTTCGACATGTCGTTCCGGATCCCGTCGATTCCCGCGGAGGATGCCACGTGGGATCCCTCGCTGCACAGGACTGCGTCTGTGGACCTGCTGCCTGAGCCGGAGCGCGACCTGATTGCGCGGTATCATACGCGGACACTGCTCACTCCCGTTGGGCACCGGTTGTCGACGTTTTCGTCCGTGCGAGAGCTCGTGGAGGGCCTTTACGACGGCCTCAAACGTGGGTTTTGCGATTCTTCGGTAGACTGAGCTTCTGACGGATATGTAGATCTCCACATCGCTGAGGGAGCCGGGGTCAGACACCGAGACGTGAGCCACGGGAATGTGATGTTCGATGCGTACAGTGCGGAAGTACGGGGCTTTCTGCTCGACTACGACTACGCCGAATTCAGTGAGGAGGGCCTCGAAACATTGAAACAGGTTCATGCAAGGCTGGGCACGGTGCACTCGCTCTACTACCCAAGCATCAGCAAGACTATCAAGGAACTCACGGTTCGTCGTATGGTGGTCTCCATTCTTGTGCAGCGACCATTGACGATTGTTTACAGGGTACTCTGCCTTTCCTTGCGCTCGATCTTGCGTTGGAGCGAGCAGACACTCATGAACATTACCATGATCTCGAGTCGTTCTACTGGCTGCTGATCTGGACGGTCCTCCGACACACTCGGCCTGAGATTCATTGCGCAGGCAAGGACACCTGTGCGGATCTGTTTGGTCCTTCGTCCAGTGGCAAGAAATTCTTGTGGGTTCTAGACTTTGAGACTCTCGGTCCTACTGGGTCTGTGCTCCACGAGCTCTCTGGACGTCTGGTCACTATGGTCCAGGCACAGAACGCACAGGCCAATCCCTTTCCGCGTAAATCTTCTACGGCCACCGTCACAACCCCAGAGAAGCTGTCTTACGAAGAAATGTCTGAAGTGTTTTCAACGATGCTTGAACAAAACGAACGCTGGGACGCACTGGAACACAGCGAAAGCGTGCCCGATGCACCTTCTCGAAAGCGGGGAAGGGATGGTGTCGACAACGGCCAGAACAGCAATATTGTTGCAAAAGGAAACGCCAAAGCACTGATCGGATACCCCATGTCCGCATCGGTGGCGGCGGACGGACGGTAAAGTATCAAAAAGGTCACAATAGCATCATCCACTGGCCGAATCACAGCTCAAGACATTCTGCCACAGAACCGCTTCACAGAACTAAATCTGGAGGATCAATCCGATTAGCGATTTAGTTTGTTCCCAGTGCACATTGCAATCGAGTCGGCTGCCTGAGCGACATAGTTATCCGAATGTCTTTTCAGTATAGTCCGAATGGGGGCTTGGAGGTCAACCCGTTCCTGGATGCTCGCCACCACGACCACTCGGGGCAGGTCACCGCGGTCGGAGTCGATGTCGGGTGCTAACAACTCCACGAAAATCTATCTGGGATTCAGTTTCATTGGCTTTTCAGCTTTTTCCTACAAAGCAATCCAATCCAGGCGTCTCTATCGGGCATCATTTTGGGCGGCCAGCGCACGATGGTTTCGAATGCTGAAATGCTGGCACCCCTCTTCAGATCCACCCTCTCTTACAGTAACATAGCGTTCTGATTCCTTGGCTCAAGGTGTCGGCAACATCTTCAGATATGCCTGCCGTTTTGGAATATATGTCGAACGCGAGTACAAGCGCGAGCACCCTTTCCAGTTTTCTACAAGAAGGCATTGAGTTTGTCAATGACTCTGAAACAAACCAGCTTTGCGCGCAGCCGATAGGTCGAGGGATGAAGTCCAGCTTCCGTTCTGTGAGCACTAGACTGTTCTGTACATTCTCCGATAATCGGTGGCGCCAACAATTGAGCTTACTGTCTCTCCGTCGGTCCCGGCATTTATCTAATTGACATTACTCGAAATGGTTCCGTGAAATATTTAGAAACAAGCCGTTGCCTGTTTATGGAAGCTTCCTCTCTGATTTCCCAGAATCACCTGCAGCAAGTCCAAAAAAGGCGGACGCACGCTGTGGATGGCGAAACATTGGCACGACAAGAATCCTCGAGTGCCCTCATGCTTTTTCGGTGGGAGCGGTACCGGTGATGTATGCCCAGCCCACGATGTGACGTAATGTCTCGTACGTAGGCCACTTGTCACAGCTGTGTCTCCTCCTTGCGGAGACTCCGACACGGCAGAATACGGGGTACTTACACCTAGACCGCCACGAGCATGCTTGCCATCCATAACTAATCCTCTCATCGACCCCCACTATGTCTCCTAAACGACAGTCGGCCGTCGCTCGTTGGTACCACAAAGTCGCGGACTTCAATGTTGAAACACTCTTCTCACGGAAGCGACAGCCAGGGCCCAAGCGAACAGTATACGTTAACGAGCCATTGCCTGGCGAGTTTTTCACCAATAAGGGCAAGATTCAATCCGAGCATGTCTATCCCTCAAACCAAGTCATCACCTCCAAGTACACCCTGATCACCTTCGTTCCGCGCAATCTACTTGAACAGTTCCGCCGAGTCGCTAACGTGTGCGCGCGCATCTTTCCTTAAAATCCGCTCGGGTCAAAGGGCTGATTCTCATTCTCCAGGTTTTTTCTGGGAATTGCGATCCTGCAGTTCTTCAGCGAGTTCTCCACCATCTCGCCCGGCCTCGTTATCTTCCCGTTACTGGTTATTCTCGCTATCACGGGGGGCAAGGATGCATATGAAGATGCAAAGCGACATCAGTCGGACAGCCGAGTCAACCAAAGTCCTGTACTCGTCCTCGACGCCGAGGGATGGGAGAACCCGAACCGCATGCAGCCCAGGAACCGCACTTTCGTCAGGGGTCTGCGCACTAAGAAGTCTCTGGAGAAAGATGCTGCGGCTGGGGCTGCTGCTGCTTCATCCGACGGGGATGACGACGGCGGATGGAAGGTGGCCCGGTGGGAAGATGTGCGCGTGGGGGATTTTCTGAAGATCGCAGAGGATGAGCAGGTTCCCGCGGACATCCTCATCTGCGCGACGTCAGAGGACGAGAATGTGGCATTCGTCGAGACGAAGAACCTGGACGGAGAAACCAATCTCAAATCCCGCAACGCTGTTCCCGAGCTCACGCATCTGCGCGATTCGGCGGCCTGCGCTGCACCGGAGAACGCGTTCCACGTCGATTGCGACCGCCCGGACAATAATATGTTTCGGCTTAATTGCGCGGTACACCTCAAAGATGGGGCGGTTCCTGCTGATTTGACCATGACCCTGTTACGGGGGACGGTCCTCCGAAATACGCGATGGGTCATCGGCGTGGTGTTATTCACGGGCGAGGACACAAAGATCGTGCAGAATTCTGGTGGAGCGCCGAGTAAGCGGAGTAAAGTGGAGCGCCAGATGAATCCCCAAGTGTACGTGTGTCGTGCACCGTCGAAGCGCTTTACTCATCTCGGATAGCGCTTCAAATCTCATTCTTCTGGCCGTTATGGCAGTGGTCTGTGGGATTGTCGATTCTCAGCTGGAGAAACGTGACTACCCGAGAGGGGCTCCTTGGCTATTCGACGATGACAGAAGCAACGACAATCCGAGGATCAATGGGCTCATCACATGGGCATTTGCTCTCATCACGTCCGTGAACGTTCAGCATCTGTTTGCTTTCCGCTTCTGACACTACGCACAGTTTCCAGAACATAGTCCCCATTTCGCTGTATATTTCGATCGAATTCGTCCGGACATGTCAAGCGCTTTTTATCTACTTCGACTACGAGATCTACTACGAGAAGACTAAACAAGCAACTCTCGCTCGTAGTTGGAACTTGTCCGACGATTTGGGTCAAATCGAGTACATTTTTTCTGATAAGACAGGGACTTTGACTCAAGTACGTCCGCCTTGCCTTATTGTGACGCTTATCATCACTTGAGCTCATTATTCCCCAGAACTCCATGGTATTCCAAGGATGCTCAATCGGTGGCACCATCTACACTGGGCAAGGCGCTGCCACCCAGTCCGACCCCATTCCCTCATCTGCGCTGAACACCCGACTTTCTTCCGGGGAATCCTCAACGGCAGTCGACTCCAGTAACGACGGCTCGCCGTCCTTGCCGCCGATTCCCAAGCCCAAGTTCCAAGACGCCGCCCTTGCTGCAGATCTTGCTGCAGCAGTGCATGCCGGCCCCGATGCTCCGAATGCGGAACACTCTCGGGCCTTGCACGGATTCTTCTCCGTGCTCTCCCTTTGTCATACGGCTCTCGCGGCCACGGACGCGGAAACGGGCCAAGTCACGGCGTACAAAGCCCAGTCCCCGGATGAGGCTGCGCTCGTCCAGGCAGCTGCCGACGTCGGCTATGTGTTCCGTGGTCGGGAGCGTGAGGTTCTCTTGCTGCAGACGCCGTTCACGCCAGTAGGCACGGTCGAACGTTATGAGCTGCTGAATATCCTGGACTTTACCAGTGCTCGCAAGCGGATGAGCGTGATTGTTCGCAAACTCGATGGGGACGACAAACGGCTGTTTTTGCTCTGCAAAGGAGCGGACAACGTCATATTCGAGCGGCTGAAACCGGGGTCTGCGGATAGGCTCTTGGAGGAGACCGAGCAGCACCTCGATGATTTCGCATCACAAGGGTTGCGGACGCTGACTTTAGCGTACAAGATTATACCAGGTTCGTGGTCATTTGGGAAGATTCACTTACATGTACTGATCCCTCCTTGCAGACGACGAGTACAATACATGGAGCCAGCGATATCACGATGCCACCGTCGCCGTCGAAAATCGGGAGGAATTGGTTGAGTCTGTGTCCAGCGAGATTGAGCGCGATCTCAGGTTGCTGGGAGCGACCGCCATCGAAGACCGACTGCAAGATGGTGTTCCGGAGACGATCGCCGACTTGAAGCGCGCTGGGATCAAGATCTGGGTTGCGACTGGCGACAAGCTCGAGACTGCCATTGGTGTGTGGCCCAAGTGCAGGGTGTTTCATTTAGACTGACTTGTTTGCCGTGCCAGCCATCGGACACAGCACGAACCTGATCGGCAAAGAATCCAATATCATCGTTCTGCGCGGTGGGGACGAGGGCTCGCGATCGGTGTTAGACCAGATGACTCGCGCAATCGAGGAGTTCTTCCCTGAGAGCGGGATTCTGAATGATCAGGGCTCAGTCAGACCGACGCTCCACCACCGACGTCATTCTTCCTCCGCCAGCCAACCCGGCCATCCTTTGCGGCGGGTAAACACCGGTGTCTCGTCCATCGTCGGGGCCAACAACGGCAACCGCCCGGGCGGATTTGTGCTCGTCATCGACGGGACTGCGCTGGGTCATGTGAGTGCTCCCAAATAGCTTCTCCTTGTAGGCATGCTTACGCTGCTTGGACAGGCTTTGGTCGAAGAGCATAGCAAGGACGTTCTGCTGCAGCTTGCAATGCTGTGTGAGGGCGTCATCTGCTGTCGGGTGTCGCCTCTTCAAAAGGCGCTTGTTGTGCGCCTCGTCAAGGATGGCATAGGTGCGATGACGCTGGCGATCGGCGACGGGGCCAACGATGTCAGCATGATCCAGGTATGTTGCCTTGCCATTTTCTGATCTTTATTGGTTCTGAATTCAATTCATGCTTAGGCTGCTGACGTTGGTGTTGGCGTTTCTGGTGAAGAGGGTCTACAGGCAGTGCACTCGTCGGACTATGCCATCGCTCAGGTGCGTTCCCTTATGCTGGTTTCTTTTGTCAAGTTTACATGTTATCAGTTCCGGTTTTTGAAACGGCTACTGCTCGTCCACGGCCACTGGTCCTATGCTCGCAATGTGAGTATCTGATTTTCGCCGCATCTGACTCTGGCTGAGAATTCTTGTGCAGGGTAACATGATCGTCAATTTCTTCTACAAGAACATCGTGTGCATTGGCGTGCTGTGGTGGTTCCAGATCTACAACGGATGGAGTTCTGCTTAGTGAGACAGATGCTGCGCGAGCGTTCGATAATTTTCTAACTGGCCGTCACCAGTGCTTTTGAGTACACGTATCTGCTATGGTGGAACGCCTTCTGGACAATAGCGCCCGTGATTGCGATTGGCCTGTTCGACCGTCTCATTGGTGAGTCTGGGCGAGTTGTTGTTCCTCCGGTCTGACGTTAATTCAATGAAAGACGCGAAAACTCTCATGGCTTTCCCTGAGCTATATCGATTCGGCCGCGAGGGAAAGTGGTTTGGATTCAAGCTTTTTTCTGTCTTCATGTTCGAAGGCGTATTCCAGGTCAGTTATTCGACCAGAATATCTCTTTCTCGTGCTCATGGAGAGAATCCCAGTCGGCCATCATCTTCTTCTTCATTCTGTACACGTATGATACGACCACGGCTCGATCAGACGGGTATGCTGTCTACCAGTACGAGTTTGCAACGGTAAAGTTCCTAGCTATCAGTCTACCTGTTCCGATCTGATGACTTCTGGTAGACGATGGCGATTGCGGCTGCCATGGTTGCCAACCTTTTCAATGGCCTCAACACAAATGTGTGGACAGGATGGGTGTTTTTCGCAGTGCTGTTGGGGATCGTCTTGATTTGGGGCTACACGGTCGGTGTTGCAGTCAGACAGACCGTTTCTCCGTGCTTACCCCCTCCAGGCCATCTACTCTCTGATTTCGCCCGGCTGGATCAGGACTCCTGTGTACGGAAACGACCACTATCTGTTCCGCTCGGCCTACTTTTGGCTGGCGCTCATTTTTGCGGTTATCCTGGCGCTGGCACCCCGATTCCTTTGGAAAGCATACCAATCTTGCTTCCGCCCCAGTGACCTGGACATCCTCCGATACATCAGCAAAACCGAGCCAGACCACGACGTGGAAGAACTGCGACGGGAGGGACACAGCTCTCATCGCCTCGCCGCGCTCAAGCGCCAGACGACGACGCATTCGAGCGTGGGCTCGATTGCACCGTCAGCCCAAAGTCCTCGTCGCCCCTCGGGTGACTTTAGAAGCGGGAGCCGGACAGACATGGCTACGGGCATGCGCTCTGTGCACCGCGGGTTTGATTTTGCGACCGAGGAAGGCGGGGTTGCAATGCGCCGCATGCAGACGAATTTGTCCGAAGCGCACGCGAGTAGGGTGAACTTGGACAGTGCTCACAGGCCTGGGCGGTTGCGGGCTGTCTTTTCGACAATACGCGGGCGGGGTGCGCCATGATTCACGATGATACTTTTACGATCTGTACTGTTAGCGTATCTTTATAATTGGTAATGAATGAATGTCTCTCCTCTGTGTTGCTTTGTGCTGCGCTTCTTGGACCGGCTCGTTCATGAAATGCAGTATGATAGAAGTGAAAACGAGCGTGAGCTATGGACAAGTGGGAGCAACTAGGTACGTAGGGTCCAGAAACGGGAGGAAATCCGGGTAACACAAGAAACAAAGCCATTTTCGGGTCGGGGTATAGAATAACAGCGCACCAGCCAGCCAGCCGCTTTAAGCGGCGGGCGCGGGGCGGTTCACACCCTCCTTCAAGGCCAGCAGCTGCTTCGAACGGAAAGCCTCGTAGTGGATTTGCGCCGTTGTCTCGATGAGATCTTGCAGGTGAGTCCGTGTCAGGAAATCACGCAGGTGCATGAACTCGCAGTGCTCCTTGTTCTCCACGTTCACGACACCCCAACGGTTTTTGCGCCCACGAACAGACTTTCCGTCGATGATGACGTTGGTCTCGGACCCAACGATGGCAAAGGGAACCATTGCCTGCGATCCTGTCAGCGACCCTGCTAGACGGTCATTTATGTGACCAAACGCACGCGGATGGTTTCGTTGACAGCGACTTCCTCGTCGTCGTCCTCATCCGTGTCGAAGGGATACAGCCGGATGTTGTGGTACACGAGCTCTTCGCGGATCTTGAGCTTGAAGGCCTCCTTCTCCTCCACGGTCAGACTGTCGGACTTGGCGATGACAGGGACGACGTTGACGACTTCGCTGAGCTTTTTCATGACAATGACGTCGATCGGGCGCAGGGAGTGTCCGGTCGGGGCGATAAAATACAGACAGCAGTGGATACGCGTGTCCTGGATATACCTGTCACGCATGGCGGTGAGCTCCTTACGGAGGTACGCGCTGTGCTGGTCCTTGATGTACTTGATGATAGGGTCCCAGCTACCAAATGTATGAGGACGAAAGAGCTCGACACGAGGGACCTGTTTACGTACCAGTTTTCATTGTTGACCTGGTCGCCGTAGCCAGGCGTGTCGACGATGTTCAGACGCAACTTGACGCCATTCTCAACGATAACTAAAGGTGGGAGTACCCAAATGAGCAAAGGACTGGGGGTGGGAACCACGTAGCACACACCATGCGACACCGCCTGAATCTCCGTTGTCTGCCTCACCGGCTCGTCAGACGCAAAACGACCCTTAGAGTCAATCAAATGCGACGCGAAGATGGTGTTGATGAGGGTCGACTTTCCGAGACCCGTTTGTCCTATGAGGAAAGGGAGGAGAGGCCGAGGTAAGGACGGTGTTTGCGTAGCGTCAAACACGGAGACGCACCAGCAAGAATGACGTTAAACTGGAAACCCCGCTTGAGGAGCTTGTGCTCAATCTGCTGGGTGATCGAGTCGAAACCGACGTAGGATGAGGCACGGATTTCTTCAGCCATTGAGAGTGAGAGAGACGCTGGGGAAAGAGGGGAACAGGAAGGAACGTCGAACGAGAAATCTTATCCCAGTCACAAGTGTGACTTGCCCTATTCGGTCCTCCCACCCCCCGACCACAAATGTCTACCGCGCGCACTAACGGCCGGCCCGAGCCTGAAGTTACCCAGACCGTGCGCACATAATGCATGGGATACGAATATACTCCGACGACATCTAGTACCTCGATGGGTTCTCATACGTGAAATCCGCTATGCAGGAAGCCCTCCGGCCTGGCGGTTTTCTCGATAAACCGCCCATCGTCCTGCACAAAAATACCCCGTTGACCAAGGCGCAGCGCGATTCGATCAAGAAGGAGGACGTGGAGCTCATTGTGCGTGCTTGTCTTTTGGGATAACGCGCCGACCCGTTTATCGTGCATCAGGTGTCTGAGTTTGAGCTTCCCAAAGCCGAGGCAGAACGTGTCCTCGTCGAGCACAACGGGAACGTAAGAGATGCACTGCGGACCCTGACCGGCCTATAAAGCACCTCTTGCAAACCGAATGTATTCTGTATTCTACGCAAGCTTGCGAAATACTGGACGAAATTCCGCCACTAAGCGGTCATGCAGTACTCCTTATTTTCTAGCTACCTAACGGCCCGAGGACTATCAAAAGGGGTGCTGATGTGTACAGGACCTAAGAAAGACTGTAAGCTTCATGGGGCAACACAAGCGAATGCAAGAAAGCGAAATCCGTCGGCACCTCAGCCTCGCCTTAAGCTCTCCACTCGCACCGCTATCGCCAGTGCCTTACACAGAGGTAGGACGCCGCCTGTCACGATGCAGAAACCGCCGCTTCGAAGCCAAAAGACCTCTTCAGCGGGGCCGGGGTGCGTCGATTTACCAGTTTTTTCGTCATCGGCGCCGCAGGCAGAAATGAAATACAATACGAGAAGCAAACTCACATACATTGATCCACTACAGTAAGACAACCACATCGGTACTCCTAAGACACCAGGATATGTCGGACTCCATAGGTGGTCCTGCGTCCTAGCTTCTCGACCAGAGGGAGAAACATTCAGCAAAGACTGTTTTAAGGAGTCCTCGCGACGAGGTCGCGCCATCTCCGACGTTTGTCTGGACTATCCTTCCTTGCGATATGCCGGACGGCGGAGGACGAACAGTAATTTGGACATCGTGGTTTTTTTCAAAAACGAATCACGCACGGATTCAGTTTATATGCATTTCCTTGGCACGTGATCTGTATTTGATTGAATCACTGTCGGCTGATTGCGGAGCCCCAAAATTGTCCATTCAAAAGTTCTTCCTCTCAAAACATTCATGTCCAGAGCGTTTGCAGCGGCTGCGAGCTCTTCCAGCCATGCATCCGCCTCATCTATAGCGACAGCGGCCCAAAACGTGGCCCAGAACCCGTCGTCCCCCTTCTCCCAACTCCTTCGGAGCTCACGTTTCGCAACATTCGACCCCAACATCCGCAAGACGTATACCGCGCCCAAGCAGTTCGCGCAGCGCGGGTATTGGGGTCTCAAGCGACCTATCACCCAGCGGAAGAAGAACTCCTTCATTACGGTCAAACAATTCGAGGCTCGTCAGCACTACGTAGAATGGGACAACGCAGAGGACCAGGTGCGGTTCGTACGCCGAATGGAAGAGCTCGACGTGGTCGCTGGAGGTCGGGGTGAATCTGCGTGGTCTCTCAAAATTGGCGACACCCGTAGGAACTGGGCCATAGACTCGGAGTTCAGTCCTGTTCCTGTTGAGCACTGGGCACCTTCGTTGGGCGATGAATCTTCCGCTTCCGCCACCGAAGACGGCAACTCTGGCGACGCTATCACCGCCCTCTCCGGTGTCATAGCTCCCAATGTCGACGGTGCTTTTGGTCTCGACTCTGTCATCGAGGGCGCGCTCTCGGAACCCGCGCAAGTGCCAGCAGACGCGTCTGCTGTGGAGGTGTCTGCCGAGACTGAAGGCGAAACTACAGCAGAAACGGCTGCAGATCTCGACTCTCCCTCCGCGTCGGACTTGGCGGACAACGCACAGACAGAAGCCTCGCCCACTGCGCAGCAGGAGCCGTCGAGGAATCCAGACAACCGCGTCTACATCGAGCATCTCGGCAACAAGGGACCTTCGAAGTACGGGCCCAAAGCCTCCCGGCCACCTTCGTATCTCGTGCCCAATATCCATGCGATGACGCCGCAGGAATTCGCGAGATACCTCGTTCAGTTGCGCGCGAAGCGTCCTGCCTTCAAGGAGTATCTGCAGACAGTCGAGGCTCGGGCAGGCCAGCCTCTCGGTAATGGACAGCGCCGAGCTTTTGACGTCGCTCAGGCCAACGTCGGCGAATACCATCAAAGATTCATCTCTCAGCAGACCGCGAAGGAGTACCAGACGACCAACAAGATCGAGCCTCGGCCGCACCGCAACGGGGGACTGATGTACTCTCACCCTTCGGTGGTGCACTCGTTCTTTCTCTCCAAGCCCAAGCCTGGATTTGTGATGCATGATGTCAACACCGTCGGTCGATTCCAATTGAAGGATGGGCACTCTGTTGCGGCCTTCGCCGGTGTCGCCGCCCGCATCAAACCCGGGGCTACCAATGGACGGGTTGCGCTGATGCAGGACGGGCAACCGAACCGCGATCTGTGGCTGAAGTCGGTGACACTGATGCGGCCCCAGACGACGGATGCGCTGATGGTCGAGAAAGTGCCGACCGTCGTTGGCACTGACATCTCCAATGGTTTGGAAGACACACAAGTTCGCTTGCACGTCACAGCCCACCCTGGGTACGACAGCCCCCGCCGGATAAATCCATATTTCCCCGGAACGCGGCCCTACGTCGCCCAGGACGAGCTGAAGACGAAGCAAGAGCATGCGCTCACCAAAGAGCCTGCCAGTGGCGGTGCTTCCGGTCGCGAGGCTGCACACATGGCTCGCCGACAAGATTCGCCCCTCCGCATCCCCAGTGCACAGCACTTGCTGACGCAGAGCCCTCGCGGAGGAGCTGCACTGGATCTCGCAGGGAGCGCTGCAACCATCGACTCATTACAGAAGCTGCTTGCAACGAAACTAAACGTGCCCCCAGTGTCCGACGACTCGCTGTAGTACTTTTGTACGTAGTGCTTTCGATGGTACATGATATGCATCGAAATAATCGAATATCCACATAAACAAAGCGGGAGACGTTCATCGGCTGAGACAAAATTTGGGACGCGCATGGCCATTGTAGTGCTGAGGATATGTATTACAGTGAGTAGAAGCGGTACATCTCAGAGAGCATGTGTACAAGAAGCCCAGAATTACAGCTAACTGCAACAGACAAGTGTTGCATAAGTTCAGAACTCATCAAATAGAAATTCATTCCGGGGGTTCTCGTACGTCCCAAACTTCTCCTCAAACAATGCGAAGACCTGGGCGGTCTCGATTCCTATTCCATCGTAGGCTGAGCACTGTCCAGTCCCACGATCGTCGTCCTCAATCCCGGAATCCAAGTCCTGAGCCGGGAGATCATGGCCAAAGTACTGCTCGATTTGAGTTTCAGGACAAGGAGACGCCCACGAGTCGAGTGTGGGGTTACCGGACGTGTCTGATTCCGGTGTCGAGCGCCGCGAAAAAGAGTTGACGCGAAGTGGGGCAGAGCGGAGAGTCGCGTAGGAGGTAGGTGTATGAATGTAGTAAGCAGACCCCAGTAGGCCCGCGTCAGGGTGGAAAAATGGACTAGGGCACATCGGATAGGCGAAAGTGAACGGAAATGGGACCGCCGCAGTCGTGTTCGCATCCTGTTCGAGCTCCCCGACTTCGTGTCCAAACTTCTCAACCTCCTGCTCTTCATCTCCATCCTTCTCGTCCACGACATCGTTATCATCCATGAGCGACTGGAGAGTCGGAAATGGCAAGCCGTTGTTGGTCCTGTCGAGCAGCCAGGCCCACCACAGCTCTGCCGCCGTCGCCCAGACGCTCTTCGGCAGCCGCCAGAACTCATTACCCTGGACGCAGAGCGCATGAGTCGCAGTCCTCCTCTGTATGCGCAATCGATCGTCTTGGGAGTCCAGCGCGTGGGGACCGAAACGCTCTTTGCGCATACGGTGGCAGAGATCAGAGTTCACATGCTGAGAGCAGGGAGAGTGGATGGTTTCTCCTCTGCAGAAAAGCTCTCAGGTGGCTAGGAAGTGCAAAAAGTCGCAGAACGCACCCGTTGAAGCACAAAGCGCAATAACCACGGCGGTCGATATGGTCCCTCGGATCTGAGCTCGTCTTCTGGCGACGCTTCTCTTTCCGTTTCTCAGCCTGGGTCATGCGCGTCTTGGAAGAGTTCCTGGCGTCTGCGGAAGACTCGATCTCGCCTGCGTGCATATCTCGTCGGAGGCCGTGGGGGGCAAACGCGAGTGCGGACAATCACGTTACTCGATGCACCTTTATCAGGTCCTCAGGTCATAGACACGTGAGATCGACCCAAAGCGCTGCCCAGAGCGCCATCGTAATATTACTTGGCGCAAGCGTGAAACGGCTTTGTAGCAGGCAGCCAACAAAGCGATCCCAGCGCTCAAAGGGTGGCATGCAAAGCGTGCATGAGCGAGATTTCACAGCCCCGTTGTGATGATCCGATTCCGCCTGATCTGTCTTCATTTCGTTGCGGTATTCTCCTGCGGCGTGCAAAGTGTTTGGGAGTCGTGAAAAGTTCGTCCCGTTCGTCCACAACGACGTCTTGACGCAAAGTGTGCCGGCCGCCTGACCCATGAAGATATCCCATTCGACTGGGCAAGATAGATTTTCTCGAAGCGGTCGATTCCTTGCCCACGCTGATCTCGAGGAATCTGTCGGGCGATCTTGCGGAATCTGTCGGGCGTATGTTGACTACTTGGAGAGCCGCTTGGTTCATTGATGTTCTGATACTGGAGTTTGAAACCCGTCATGTCCTTCCAGTAGATTGAGAGGAGCGTGAAAGTCCGAGGGCAGATGTCAGGATACATTTCTTCCATATCATAGTGTGCTCGGCAATCCGTATCCGCCGAAACGGGCTCTTTCGCAGATAATGGAAACATGTAGCTTGATATCCTGGAAAAATTTGCAGATGGCTCCAGAAGCTCGTCCCAAAGTGCGGCAGCCTGGAATTTTGTTTCGAACGTGCGCTCGGAGAAGTTCCGGCGTGTGCGAGAGAGCCATGGAGCACAAGTGTTGTCCTCAGTGTCTTGAGGGACTCCTCCGACGAGCTAAGAGACTAGGACTCGAGAACGTGGCGTGGCGTACGGCCTTGGGAATAGAAAGTTGGAAGTAGAGAGTGATTCGTTGTAGCCCTAACCTCAGCTGCACAACGCTCTACGCCTCCGATCTGTATTTGGAAACTTGATCCCCATTTGCGCCAAGCACCAATACGGGTAACGAACATAGAGAATTCTATTCAAAAGCGACGAAGAGTTGAATCAATCAGATAGATCCATTTCCTCTTCTCCCTGATCCTGTAGAGCCACAGACTCGCTCTGCGCTGACTGAGCGTACGTCTGAACGGCATAAGTACCAGCCGGCCAATAGTAACCGTAGGACGGATACCCCTGCGACTGATAAAATGAAGCTGTGACAGAGACAGGCGGTGCGGGAGGTAGAGGTTCTGGTGGCGGAGGGTCTGGTGGTGGCGGAGGTGGCCGTTCTGTAGGTTCTGGGGGTGGACCCCTCAGAGGAGGCGGGCGAAGCCCATGTTCGCTGAGCAGGAGACCGTTATAGACCGTCAGTCGATCCCACACAAAATGCAGGTCCGGATACTGCGCCCATCGCTTCATCGTGACCATCTTGTCGGATGTCGGGGCTACGCTTTCAGCGTCCATCGAGGAGCGTGCGGGGTCGGGAGTAAGCAGGATCTCTTCTTCCCCGTTTTCGCCCCATATCTTCATCACACCTTCCCCGTCGCTGCTGTCGTCGTCTTGGTTGTTCTCGTGCATGATCCTAGCCAACATCTCCTCTCGAGGATCCTGCACCGCAACCCATCCAGGCGGATAGCCCCACAGCGCCATATTGCTCAACCACGGATGATCTCGTCCGTCGTCGTCACATTCACATCTTGGGTCGCTATCGTCTAGGACATCGTCTCCCCCCACTTGTTCTTCCTCTTCCTCGCCGTCCGCGCGCCACCTCAACGCCCTACGCAGCTCAAAGCTCACTCTCCCGGGAACAAACGCGTGCGGCCCGGCGACCCAATCCGCCTTGCGCAGTCGCTCCGCGAACTCCTTCAGACTGCGCGCCGCGCCGCCCCGCGCGTGCTCGAAATCGTAGATCTGCCGCGAGAGCGCGACGAGCGCGGCGTCACGGCGGTGAGGGCACGCCGACAGCACGTGTGTCTGGTCGCCGCAGTTGAAGCACCGCGGCTGGGTGTTGCTGGAAGCGTACGGATCTGGCGGGAGCCGGTCGGGTGAACCCAGAGGATGGATATCGTCGTCGCCATCGTTATTGTCGTTGTACCGGGCGTACAGTCCAGACGGTTCCCATACGCCTTGGTGGGCGGGGTAAGGCTGGCTGTAGAACGGCAACGTAGGCTAGCGCATGATAGTGCTCAGTAAAAGTTCGGAGACTGAAGGTAGGCGCAACATGTATCTACCTCACTGCCTATCACGACGCCTTCTTGTCCACTCCCTGCGTCTTCCTCCGATTCTCCTCCCATCGATCCAGCGCCGCGTTCACGTTCGTTGCGTCCCAGCGGCCTTTGGCGACTTCCTGTCCGTCTAGGTGCAGCGCAGGGATCCAATACACATATTTCTTGTTCCACTTTTCGTTGCCTGGCGCGTGAATGTCGACCGTGTCGATCTCGAATGGGCGCTAGACAGTGTGAGGGCGCGGGCAGCTAAATTGGGTGAGCCCGCAGCTCACAGTTTGGCGAACGCGACTGAGCTCAAGCTTAGCGATCTTGATAGGAGATCGTATGAGTCGGGAGGCGGCAGGACTGGCAGCTGGAGAAACGCACGTCGCACAGGGAGCAGTTTGCGCCCGAAAAGATGGTGAATCGTGGTAACAGCCTGAGTGACATATATTTGCGAATGACAGGAAATGACTGCTTAGTCATGTCACCGATTCCAATTCTGAGTCTACATACGTCTTTCCCCCGTGATACTTGAACCTGTGGTCGACAATCTGGCCTCGGAGAAGAATCATACTACCATACACGTTCGAATGCTTCGTGTACATTTGATCATCCTGGTTTCCTTGTCGCCGCTCGAATCACTTCAAATCCTTGCCTTCACGGTCAAACCTACTGAACCACACAGTCGAACCACGTCTGTTCGGTCACCGTGCGATGATGAGAGGGGATACGGGTTTGCATTGGCCTGTAAATACACGATTTCCAACTCCACTGTGCGTGTACGCTTAGGAGACGATCAGAGCTCTAAACTTCTGCCAGCCCACTCATGCGATGCGCGACCATCTTCTGAACAAACTTGAACCGTCCGAGCATCCGCATAATTCCGTACACAACCGAGGGAAACCACAGTTTGCGCTGCGAAGTGATCAAGCGCATCCCGTGCTCTGTCAGACTGATCACTCCGAGAGCCCGTTCGCGCCGCCAGCGGGCCCACTCCATAAGCCGACGGTCGTCATCAGGCGCATCGAGGTACGCGCGCAGGGCGGGGCCCAGGCTGATCGCATCCCGGATACCCAGACTCATGCCCTGCCCACCGACGGGGCTGTGCACATGCGCGGCATCGCCGACCAGGAGGACGACCCCGCCGCCTGGGAGCCGGGCAAAGGGGCGGTCGGCGATGGCCGAGCGTGTCTTGTAGCGGGAGGACCAGTGCACGGCGTCGATGCGCGCGGTGCGCAACGGCTCCGGGGCCATCCGGTCCATCGCCTTCTGCAGATAATCCATGCCCGGCGCGTGGGGCACCGCGCCCATGCTCTGAGGGACACCGCATGTGATGCGGTACACTGGTTTAGCGACATCCGGGTAGGCGTCCGCAGGGAACTGCGCGATGAGCATGAAGTTGCTGTTCGCGACGCTGACCATGAAGCGGGGTGTGTCTAGCGGGAGGGGGTTCGAGAATGAGACATCGCCCAACACGAGCTGGGATACGTCGCCAAAGTCACGCGGCCCATCGCCTTGGGGGTCCTTGAATCCGATGCCTGCTTCGCCACGTATCTTGGAAAAGCCTTCGATGGAGCGTTATATCATGCAAGCAGTGACGCACCACCGAATGAGCGCCGTCCGCGCCGATCACGTATTTTGCCTTCACGACCTCCCCGGATTCGAATCGCACATCCACCATCGAGTCCTCGTCCGATTGCTTCGCCGAGGCGACCTTCAAGGGCCGGAAGACGCGGATCCCGAGCTGCGTCAACTTGGCGAGCATGGCGCGCTCTGTCTGAGATTGCGGGATGAGCAGCCCAAACGGGAACTGCGTCTTGTCCGCCAGCTGCGAGAAGTCGGCGGTGAGCAGCACCGATGTCCCCTGGTGCATGTCCACGCGCGTGATCTTCTCCGCATGCGGAAGGATGAAGTCGAAGCAGCCGATGGTGTTAAGGGCCTGGTATTAGGGTGAGGGGCCCGGAGAGCACACGGGCGAAGAATAGAAAAAGGCACCTCAAGCGTCGCGGCGTGGATCACCATTGCGCGCGAGGAGTTCTCCCCCGCTTCAACGGCGTCCACGATGACCACATCCTTGATCCCTCGATGATACAGAGAGAGTGCAGCGGCCATCCCACAGGGACCGGCGCCGACGATTAGAACAGTAGTGCTCGCAGGTAAAGACATTCTGTGTGCCAAGATTGCAGGGATGTTTTATTGCAGATACAGGCAAGCAGCAGCGACGTTATATACAAGCCAGCTGGCGAGACGTCGGTCATGGTCGCCGAACAAGGCAAGGAGGCAGATGAACAACCGGCAGAGTCCAACTCAGCTGTCGCAATTGCTCTGCCGGGCAATCTAACTGAGCTGTCGTACTTGCTCTGCCGGGCAATACGATCTGACCTGAGCGAGATGACACGAGGGAGCTTCACAGGGCCTAGTCATGCTATATGGAGAGCTCTTGATTCGACGAATGACGAGGGTGCAGACCGTTGTCCAAACGTGCCGGGCTGAGACGTAAACGCTTGTTCGGCTCAGACGATGCATCCTTCGAGTTCCGTGTTCGTGATTATGCTTATCAACTTCGTGCTCCATGTCGAGGACGATTCTGACAGGCCCCCAGCTACTCTCTAACCAAGGGTAGGCGTCACACCAATGTGGCCAAAGTGCAGCGCGTTTCTGTATAGTCACGGAAAAAATTCAAGCCCCAATCGAGAAGGCACCCGCACCCCCCAGTAGATCAAATGCCCATCAGCGGGTCAAAAAAACTGTACTTTTGAGGATACGAGAGGGCTGTTTACATTATGAAGCTTGTAAACTTGTGTTAGATATGAGTAACCTATTCAAAGGAAACTGTTCTCCTTTGCTCCAGTCACTGCATTCTTTTTCCATGGAAAACACCTATCTAGAAGTCCGATTGTTCTATTTTCAGACAACAAACAGGTATTGAAAATAGACATCAATTTAGAGAATGATTCACACCGAGGGATTGCGAATAACACAGCTTATAAAGAATCAATTATATTCCATATATTGGGGGATAAAAAATGCAGTCATCTGATATGTGACATATCGGGTACCCGGATCATACCCGGCACCCCATATCTGTGGTATCAGGACGTTTATGCGCTGATGTGTGACATATTGGGTCAGCTTTTTTTCGAGTCACAATATATGGAATATAACTTATTCTTTATGGGCGGTGTTATTTGTGATCCCTCGGTGTGATTTGTACCATGTATATACACTGCAGGGGGACTTAATTTTTTTCTGTGGAAAATGCGTGACACTCTAGAAGTCCGATTTCACCGTTCTGTTTTCAGACAAAATATATATATTGAAAATAGACGTCGATTTACAGCTCGATTTTTACCACGAATAGACATCTATTCCTCCCAAAAACAGAACTGTAAATAGATCATCTTTTTTTGATCGATTCCCACCGGGAATAGACGTCGACTTTCACCAAAAATAGAGACAAAGAAAAGATGATCTTTTTTCACTGAAAACAGATCAAAGCCACTGGAAGAATCTGTTGATTCTGGCCCCAATTTGTATCCCTGGCAAGGCTACTGGATGCTACTCACAACATGTTGGAATCATGCTGCAGGACTTGTGATGTGAGTTGGGGCCGGAATCAACAGATTCTTCCAGTGGCTTTGATCTGTTTTCAGTGAAAAAAGATCATCTTTTCTTTGTCTCTATTTTTGGTGAAAGTCGACGTCTATTCCCGGTGGGAATCGATCAAAAAAAAGATGATCTATTTACAGTTCTGTTTTCGGGAGGAATAGATGTCTATTCATGGTAAAAATTGAGCTGTAAATCGACGTCTATTTTCAATATATATATTTTGTCTGAAAATATTACGGTGAAAATCGGACTTCTAGATTGTCACGCATTTTCCACGGAAAAAAATTAAGTCCCCCCGCAGTGATAGACGTCTATTTCTCCCAAGAAGTGAACTGCAAATATATATTTTTTTTTCAAGTCTATTTTCACTGCAAATCGACATCGATTTTCGCTGAAAAAAGAAACAAAGAAAAGAGTTTCTGTTGACTCTAACCCCATTTCAAACCACAAGTCCTAATGGTCCATCAGCACATCAATGGTGTCACATCAGTAGTCGCCTCCACGGATTGCATTCCATCAGTGCTTCGGGGGGAGCATCCGATGGCGTGCGGCGGAGTCCGGAGCTCCTTGAAAGTGTCCCCTGGGGTAAGCCTACGGTTGACAATGTGGTCTCAACAAATCCTACTGTCATACACGTTCGAACGCTGTTTGTAGTAGTACATTTCGATCATACTGGGTTTCTTTCCGCCGCTCGTAACACTCTCCTAGTTCTCGCCTTCAAGATCAAGACTACTGGATCACACGGTCAAACCATGTCTGCTCGGCCGCCTTCTGTTTCTCAGCCCGCTCCCTCTCGATGTTTTTCGTTCTGCGCAAGCGCGTGAAGGTGCTTTCGCCGGGGAGGATCGTCACCTCCTTTCCATAGTATACCTCAGGTTTGGCCTGCAGCTCGGCCCGCTCCTTGCGAATCTCGCGCAGCCGTTTGTCGAGCAGCCCATGGCCACCGACGGGGCCCCAGTACGTTATCCCGGCCAGGGAGCCGATGATGCTGCCGCGGGGTCAGTCAACACTGCGGCGGAGGAGCGAGGCAGAAAAACGACGGACCAGACTCCCGTGAGGATCGAGAGGTAGAAGCGGTACTGAGCGTACCATTTGGGTGCTGTCTCATGTGAGCCGGTTGCTTCGAGTTTCGCGAGAGAGAGACGGACTCCAGCCTGAGACCGTCGCCCAGGAATCCGCCCACCACAACGTGGTGAACCCGGCCCACTGCGCGCAGAGCGCCATCGTCGGGTCCAGCGCAAGCGTCGGCCACGCGAACAGGACGGGCGCGACGCCCAGCATCAGCCGGCGGTTGCCCTGGTACCCGCCGTACCCGGCGAATTCCATGCCCCAGTGCAGCGCGCCGAGGAAGGAGAGCATCACCGCGCCGTAGGTGACCTGGAGGTTGAGCGCCTCGTTGAGGACGTTGAGGGCGGTGCTGTGGTCGATGGTCGATGTCGCGAGAGTGGCTTCGCGCGCGAGGTAGACGGTTGTTGCGGCCGCTCCGATGTACGGGATCCCGCCTGGGTCTGGCTTAGCAGGGACATTAACAACGGCCGGAAGCCGGCGCACGAACCAGCAAGCCCGAAGATCATGACCGAGGTGGGAACCTCAGAAGCGACTGTGCCTGTTATCCCGATCTACAGCCACGTCGTCCAGACCGCCCTCGGGAACGAGACAGCGCCAATTTACTCACGAAAGTGTCTTCTTTGGCAGGGTTTGTCCCGGCGATTGCTTTGGCCAGGTCCCGGATCGAGTTTCCCGCCTCCTCCTTGATGTTCTGCCGGGCATGCGAGAGCGACTGGCTCCCTGGGCCGACAGTGTTGGTCACAGTGCGATAGGGGATGAGAGGGGATATGGGCCGGGTCTGCAGGCTTTTGAAACTCCCGTGCCTCGCAGCCAAGATGCTGCGCGAGAGCGTCGACGGGCGGAGGGAGCGGAGGGCGCGATTCATGTTGGCACTGTCTGGTCCGCAGAGCATTCGCGGCGCTTATATACGATTATCAAGTGAGACCTTATAGGAACTGATGTCATTCCGAGGGTCATCTGCGACTTGATTGAATGCGGGACACTTCCGAGACAGGCCGAGCGCGATAGTTCGAGGCCGACTCTCGGACAGCCCTTAAAGCTCTTCCTGCTTCCTCATCCCATGTTCGGAGGGTCTTACAATACTCACACTGGGGTCACCAGACCACGCTTTCGAGCCACCAATTCAAATGCTTACATCCCACCACGCTCGTAAACTATCAAATGCTATCTGTGGCTTCTGGATTGACCCTTTCCGAGGTTTTATTCGGGCCCTGGTAGACACCTCCTTCCTAATCCAGGCACGGAGCGTTGCGCTCAATTCTGGCTTGGCGCTCTGATGTCATCATCGCGGCTCTGTGGCAGACATCGTGACTGGGGACACGACTCCCCTCGGCATGAACCGCTGCGACAGGCTGCGATCTGCTGCGCGACGCCACGACTGCGGTGCCGTTCCAATACGTGTCCCTCCGCCACACCCATAAAAGCAACCCGACACATCTCCGCCTCTGTCATCCGTAACACAATCTCGAATACCTACTAACATCCATGGCACCCGCTCTCCTCTGCTTCATGCTCGGCGCTGGCGTAGGCGCATACTGGGTCTCCAACAAGAATAAGAGGCAGTGCAAGCGCGCCGCTCGGCTCGCCCAGTTCGATCCCGCGCATCCTGACACGGCGGCGGCGGCGCAGTCGTCGCGGGATTGGGAGGCGCAACGCACTCGCATCCACGAGAGGGTGCGCGTTTTTGCTTCATTCTGGCTGGTCCGACATGCTCACATAGCCACAGGTGGTGGATCTCTCTGAAGCGACCCTCGATGCCGTTTTGGTGGCGACTGAGTCTCTCAAGGCCGTAAGTCGTTGCAGTCGATTTTCGCGATCTTCAGTGGTTGACATCTTGTTTCAGAAAATCGCCGAGCACAAGGCCCTGAAAGACGCGGAATCGAACATGTCAGAAACTCACTCGCCGGCCAGTCAATCCCCCGTGCTGGTCGACATCGAGTTTAAGCTCGGTTCCAAGGCCACCTCGTAACATGTTCGGCTCGACGAGCATTCTGTTAACTACGTACGACTGTTGTAAATGTAATTACTTGGGCATGGTCATCTGAATGTCAAATCTCGGACCATTGTTTACTGTGACCTATAAATACACAATTTCTACTCAGATCCTACTGATACAGTTGGCTCTAAACTTCTGCAAGCCCACTCATGCGATACGCGACCATCTTCTGAACAAACTTGAATCGTCCAAGCATCCGGATAATTCCGTACACAAGCGAGGGAAACCACAGTTTTCGCTGCGAAGTGATCAACCCCATCCCGTGCTCTGTCAAACTGATCACTCCAAGAGCCCGTTCATGCCGCCAGCGGGCCCACTCCATAAGCCGGCGGTCGTCCTCCGGCGCATCAAAGTGCGCGCGCAGGATGGGGCCTAGGCTGATCGCATCCCGAATGCCCAAACTCATGCCCTGCCCACCGATGGGGCTGTGGATGTGCGCGGCATCGCCGACCAGGAGGACGACCCCGCCGCCTGGGAGCCGCACAAACGGGCGGTCGGCGATGGCCGAGCGTGTCTTGTAGCGGGAGGACCAGTGCACGGCGTCGATGCGCGCGGCGCGCAACGGCTCCGGGGCCATCCGGGTCATCGCCTTCTGCAGATAATCCATGCCCGGCGCGTGGGGCACCGCGCCCATGCTCTGGGGCACGCCGCATGCGATGCGGTACACAGAACCGGTCGCATCCGGGTAGGCGTCTGCAGGGAACTGCGCGACGAGCATGAAGTTGCTGTTCGCGACGCTGAGCATGAAGCGGGGTGTATCCGGCGGGAGGGGGCTCGAGAATGAGACATCACCCAAGACGATCTGAGATACGTCGCCAAAGTCACGCGGCCCATCGCCTTGGGGGTCGGTGAATCCGATGCCTGCTTCGCCTTGTATCTTGGAAAGGGCGGCGTCGATGGGACGTTACGTCATGCCAGGAGTGACGCACCACTGAACGAGCGCCGTCCGCGCCGATCACATATCTCGCCTTCACGACCTCTCCGGATTCGAACCGCACATCCACCATCGAGTCCTCGTCCGATTGCTTGGCCGAGTCGACCTTCAAAGGCCGAAAGACGCGGATCCCGAGCAGCGTCAACTTGGCGAGCATGGCGCGCTCTGTCTGAGATTGCGGGATGAGCAGCCCAAACGGGAACTGGGTCTTGTCCGCCAGCTGCGAGAAGTCGGCGGTGAGCAGAACCGATGTCCCCTGGTGCATGTCCACGCGCGTGATCTTCTCCGCGTGGGGGAGGATAAAGTCGAAGCAGTCGATGGTGTTGAGCGCCTGGTGTCAGGATGAGCGGTCTGAAGAATACAGGGGCAATGTATAAGGAAAGGCACCTCAAGCGTTGCGGCCTGGATCACCATCGCGCGCGAAGAGTTCTCCCCTGCTTCGACGGCGTCCACAATGACCACATCCTTGATCCCTTGATGATACAGAGAGAGTGCAGCGGCCATTCCACAGGGACCGGCGCCGACGATAAGAACAGTAGTCCTTGCAGGTAAAGACATTGTGTTATGTGCGAAGAGATGTTGTATCGCAGACACAGGCAGGGAGCAGCGACGTTATATATGAGCCAGGTGGCTAAACGGTGCTCATGGTTGCCGAATAAGGTAAAGAAGCAGATGAACAACCGGCAGGGTTCAACTGAGCTGTCGCACTTGCTCTGCCGGGCAATACGATCTGACCTGAGTGAGATGACGCGATGGAGCTTGACAGGGCAAAGTCAGGCTAGATGGAGAGCTCTTGATTGAACGAGTGGCGAGGCTGCCGACAAGGAAGGTGATGTGGCGGAGAGTGGAGCATCCGGGAGTTGCAACTCTACGGGAATGAATCAGGGGCTGGTGGCCCCGCACCAGTTGAACAGAATCGGACATGGAGCTGAACAGAACAAAGATCAAAGGACAAAGCAGGAATCCTGGAACACGTGCCCCCGACTTGCCACGGGTGTTGATGTGTTGACGCGATGTTTGCCCACCCACTTTTACTCTCCCCTTCTGACCGTTATGCATATCGTATCCACCGTGAACGCGAAGAACCAATCCCATCAAGACATCCCCGTCGTTCTCGTCAGTTTCGATGAGACACGGAAGTTTCTCCCCCGATGCGAGACGTACAAAGTGAAGATCTCTACCAATGGATGGCGTATGCGCTGACGCTCCCCCGTAGGAGATGCAGCGCATCGTGAAACTAAATTTCGGAATTGACGCGCGTACTGCATTGATTCTCGAGGTCTCCACGTGGGACGTGTGTGCGGGGCAGAATGTCGAGGTCACTGAAGGCGCATATACACTCTTGGCGCCATTTATAGATACTCTTACTGTCGCGGTGGATCCAACTGGTGCGCTCCCTCCAGTTATCAAACGTTCTCAGTCACGGTCTTCTAGGCCTTGCAAGGAATCCACCGGCCACGACCCTATCATGGCCGGAAGACACTGAAGTCGATATGGTCGTGATCCAACCCGATGTAGCGCGCAGCGCCGCTCCCAGCAGCTCGCGCCACGCAGGAGGGTTCTATCCAACACCCGAGGCAGAGGAAGAGGAAGAGGAAGAGGAGGAGGAAGTGGATCGATCCATACACGTCCAAGACGACAACGAAGAGGACCCACCTCACTCCCGGCGGGCACTCACCAAGGAGTTATCTGAAGCGCGCTCGAGGACTCAGCCAAATCCGGGCAGCGCCACATCGTCCCCGAAGAAAGCGAGCAGCTCGAAGCAGCTGACGCCCAAAGTCAAGCCGGCTCCCATCGTTGCAGCTTCTCGCAACGCATCCATTCGTGAGTCCCGATCGTTCCTCGGTGCACAACGCTTCTCTGATGTGCGCACCAGGATCCAACCAGCGTGCGGAGTCATCGCAGGCAGCGGCAAACGCGACGCAGACTTCTCGGGGTGACGACGAACGCTTCAAGATCTCCATTACGGGCCCGGACAACGAACGCGCCGAGTTCACGACGCGCGGAGGACACTCGATCCGGAAAGTTCTCGGCGGGGCCTGCAAGAACTTTGACGTCGACTTTGACCAGTGCGTTTCTTCTGCTCTCTGTCGCTCCGCCCTTGACCTCGGCCTTCTCAGAGCGAGGTTGTTCTTGTTTTCTCAGGATCGGAACGGGCGAACGATCGAAATCGAGTGTGACAAGGATGAGACCGTGGCGCAGGCTGGACTGGTGCCGCACTGCCGGCTCATCATCCGGATGGACGAGGATGATAGCGTCACGTATGTCAGCGACTAATTGTAGCTGTGAATCTACCGCTTTGGAAGTCGAGACAACAGCGAATTACGCAGTCTGGCATTCATGGGAACATACAGATAAGCAACTAGGTGGGAGGCGAGATTATGCGATGTGCAATGCACCATCCTAGTGCAACGATGGAGGATACTCAGCACGGACTACAAGCGTAACGATCAGAAGTGGAGATACACCATGCAATCTGCGCAGGACACCGGCACCGATATCGATGGTAGATTTTCGAAGCTTGTATGTCGCGAGACCTGGGTGGGGAAAGTCAGCGCACAATCGCCAGCGTCACGCTGAGTGAGTCATATTCCCGGACGACAGAGGGCACACCCCATTGCCGCTTGCTGTTTCATCACGATTGCCAGTGATCGAATAGGCGGGTGACGGCGGACCCACAACACCCATATGCGGTGCTCGCGCCTGTGTGCAAAAAGAGACTATGGACGGACGTTGGCCACCGTCCATCCACTGGGGGCGCCCATGTGCTCGGCCTCGAGCCGTTTGCGCTGGTGCGAGAAGGAGAAATCGTGCCGTATCCGATGCTCAGAGCCGTGCGAGTCCGTGTGCGCCGTCGCCAGTGGCCAGTGGCCGTGAGCCGTCTTACATCGAGCGGTGGTGATCCTCATATGCATGTACGAGTACGTCGCCAGTAAGCCAGTCTCTCTCAGATGTCGATCCTCATCGATCGTGTCCAAGCAGGAACAGACACGCCGGTGGCCAGCTGCAGCACCCCTCTCTAACGTGCATCCCCGGCGTGCGGCCGACCGACGATCGACGCAACACAACCGAGGCGCAGCGGTCACGACCACGGCGCTCGCAACGTGCACACACGGACCGTCTTCGCCCCCCGGCGTCTCTCGCTTGCGCCTACGCCGTCCGTCCCCCGGACTAGTACTCGAGGAAAGAAGGAATATGACCCACCTCGAGGGATGCCTGAGTGGCTTGAGGCAAGGAGAGAGAGGGAAGGAGACCCGGCCCCTGGTGGGTCGAGGTAGAGTAAGAGGAGAAGAGGCGATGGGGGTGAGGCTCTCTGGCCGTGTGGTTTTTATAGCAAGTGCTGTGTTTTGTGGGTACACAGAAGCCAGGCCCCAATTAGGTCTGCCGTGTGTTGGCCGCGCAGTGCGGCACGTAGATCATGATATCGCAGAACGCGGCAGGACAGCAGGACGTGCAGGCGCGGCCCGGTTGTGTGTGTCGTGGGTCTCAGCAGCTCGGACAGTGCACAACTGCTGCATCCTAGGCACTTGGGAGTAAGTTGTTGGCTCTTTGGCTTGAGGTATTAAGACGAGCGTTCGAAGACAGAAGGCAAAGACACAGGGTAAAGTATAAGATGAATTGACATGAAATGGGCAGGCAAGCCTCTTGGAGTGCTTTCAAGTCCTGATCGGGAGATTTAAGCTGTGATTGAATCTAATCTAATCTAATCTATGGCAATCTACAACATCTGATCAAGCCTGTTGCACATCATTTCCATGTTGTGTTTTCACTTCACGATTATCAACTATAAGCTTCCACAGTACGGCTACGTCTGCTGTGTGGAAGAGTTTCGAAGTTGCTCACGAGTATGCTGCGGATGAGATTCCCAATATTGGATTACCCCGTCCACTCAAGAAGGCTCGGATTTTCTCCAGTGTTCACGATCTAACGACAACGCTTGAGCGAGACGGCGCATTGACAGAAACAATCCGTACGGGTCAAGTTTGCAATTTTTGCATGTTTTATTTGAAGTGAAATCCTTTCTGGATACAAGCAGTGAAAACGAAGTGATTGAAATGGAAAGAGAGTGGATAGCAGCAAGTGCGACGGGCCAAAGTGAGCAGGGGCGGCACGACAGATAGCTAGGAAAGCGCGCAAACAAGTCCAGACCTCAAAGTTGAATGTAACTAGTGTCGATACCATGCGAAAAGTCCCAGACACATATACGCTAACCAACAGTGAGCAAGATGCAACAAACAAAGCAGCGGCGACTAACCTGATCTTCTCCGCACGAAACGATTTTCGTGCAGTCAAAGCCGATGCAGAATATCCGCCCAGAATGACCACCTGTGAGATCTGCGACCAGCTCACCAGTCTTGCGGTCCCACACCTTTATCGACAAGTCGTAGCTTCCACTTAGCACGAAATCGGGGCCCATTGCCACGCTGCGGACCAGATCGGAATGCACTCTGCGCTGGACACCAGGTCGAGCTGCGTGCGATCCCCCGGCGGTGTTACCGCATGTCGCGCAGATAGTACCGCTTGCGGACAGAGGGGTTGCCTGGGAGGCGCCCTCTGAAGTGGACCATCCTTGGAAGGACATTATGTCGAAGAAGCGGAGGTGCTTGTCCGATGACCCAGACACAACATACGGTGCAGCAAAGTCGATTGAGGCAATGCTGTGGATGGAATTAGCATTAGAGATACAATCGTCATAGACACACGATCGAGAGCTTACCCACGGCTGTGATGATTCTCGAAAGTCCGCAAAAGCTTCCCCGTTGTCGCGTCCCACAGCCTTACCGACCGATCTCCAGAGCCAGACACGATCAAATCGCCGGACAGGGACACCGCATTCACGGCAGCGCGGTGCGCGCCCAGAACGAACTGGGGCTCGAGGTCTGGAAACGAGTACGTCCGCACGGTCCGGTCCTTCGAGCATGAGGCGAGCCTTCTTCCGTCCATGCGAACGCACAGGACGCTGTCCTCGTGATCCGATATCAGCTTCACGAGCGCGTTCTTCGATAGGTCCCAGACGGCGACTTGTCGGTCGCTGCTCGCGCTGGCAAGGTAACCGTCGTGGACGCATATGCTCAGCACGGAGCTCGTGTGCACACCCGCAATGACCCGTTCGACAAGCCCCGTGCTCAGATTCCATTCGCGGATAGTGCGGTCGCGCGAGCCGGTGAACAACACCTGCACCCCGGTCGCGGGATAGGTGTACAGCTGGAGACAGTAGATCGTCGTGGTGTGCGCGTTCGACGGGCCGCCGCGGGTCTGGATAGCGGATAGCCGGTAGGAGCCGCTCCGGACGCGGTTGTTCAGGCGCGTGTGGGTCTGGAAGAGGCGCTTGTAGTCAGGCCGCAGGTAGGACGTTTCGCTCAGGGCTGCTGGGGCCGAGTTGTGCCGCGTCCTCGATTTCGAGCGTGCCAGGGTGGAGGGCCGTGCCGTGACCAACGGCATACTAGTAGTCGCTGGCCCGGCCAGTTCCGCCTGCATCATGACCCACTCGGCTTTCGCCACCTCGATCCCATCGGCGGAGAACTCGTCCTCCTCCTCCTCCTCCTCGTCCGAGTCACCCATCCCCTCATCATCCTCCCACGATTCGCCCCTGCTCCGCGGCGCATCAAATGAATGCACGCGCGAAGGCTGTTTCCATACCCATCCCCGGCCTTCACATAGCTCCTTCCAGATCGCCTGGTCGTTCGCGAGCGCGCGCCAGCGCCGGCTGACGAGGGAGCAGGTGAGGAGCGTATGCGCGGGGAGGTGCGAGAATATCTGGAGAGAGACTTCCGCCGGGAGTGACTGCGTGGCTGTGAGTGGGTGCATGGGAGAGAAAACACGTTCGGAGACGGACCCCAACAACATCAAACTGCAGCAAAGGCGCCAGTCTCCTCTGTATCGTCGCGAGTCTCGACCTCGGGAGCGACACCAGCAGCTTGAGCGCGAGTTCTGCGAAGGACGGGGGCGACTCGGTCATTTGCGGATCTCAAGGCATGCAGAGCACGAGGCGCTTGCTTACCTTCGCATTCCTGCTCTGATGTCACCTTCGAGAGTAGCTCGCTGCTCGCCGAGAACACCTCCTCGTCCGTGAAACCCTCGTCCAAATGGCGCCCGGGGTTGTACATGTTCATGGTAATGGGAAGCGTGTTGTGTGAAAGCGAAAGAGTGGGTGGTAAACTGTTGTCGGTGCCTCTGGCCGGATGACGGACACGTTCAAACACTTGTTACAGATGCATCGTGATCCTCGATAGCTGAACAGAGCAACCCTGCGCTGACGAGACCGCGGCCGAGCTCGTTGGAGTGGCAACAAAAAGGTCCAGACCCTCAATTTCCTAAAGCAGAATCCTTTGGCCAATCAACGACTCTCTTGGACAACTCTTGGGGGCAACGAATCATATCGCAGCAGTCCAAGCAAACTTAACTCCGCTTACAAAAATCTAGAAAATTTCGCACAGCCGAGGTTATGCTACAGGGGAGTTGGGTGACCAGCACCGCCAGTAACCTGGCACAGAAGGACGGTCGGATTCGGTGATATGAACACCGATCATAGTGATTCAAAGCGAACAAACGGGCTGTATCATTCCAAGTGCGAGGTCTTGATGACGGTACATGAACAGATCGGGACGGGTGCCGCTGGTTGTTGCTCCTGGCAGCTGCTACTTATCGAGGGCACAAAGCACTATTCACCCCCACCACTCGCGCACTTTGACAGATCCGTGATGTGCGGTGATGTTGCGTGATCTCGTGCGATTTCCATGATATCTGGTTTGATTAGATAGATTAGACATGAGATAACATTGATCACGCACCGTTTGTTGAATGAGACCCTATCAGCTGGCGTGAGAATATCACAGGCGCGTGATAATTGTCGACACACATCCTCTTGTTTTTCCACGCGTCGAGACGCGATTGACGCGCCATCATGCAACAGAAGCGCTGTTCCAAGTGTCGCAAAACTCTGGATCTTACAGCAGAGTTCTGGGGAGCTCAGTTCCGTGCAGGCGGACCAGAAGCCAATAATCGATGCCGTAAATGCTGTGGTAATGATGCGCGGGCCTTCCGGGAAAAGAAGGGAGGTAAAGAAAGCGAGGATAGCGAGGATGCGGCTCCCTTCTTTAGTTGGTCGCTCACACTCTCTGATGTTCACGTCAAGTCTGACACAATGATAAGATGCGGAACCCGTATCGACATCGGCCTTCTTGCAGATGTTGAAGCCCGATGTCCATCAGCTGATTGCTCTCGTGGACATTGCTTCTCTCATACACGACATCAGTCTGCGGGACACGCGCACGACCGATGTCACGGAGTATCAACCCGTAATGGATCACATCGCATCGCTGGTCTGGGAGCAAACAAACTACCGCTTCACGTACGTCAACTGAAACTTGTGGGCTATACTCAATGCTTACCCGTAGTCAAATATAGGTACAAGGACTCGAAATTCTTCGACGATACCACGCGTTTCCGATACACGTGTTGTCAAGATGCTAAACGTCAGAATGCATCGAAGAAAATCCCTGATCCGAGCAAACAGCGGAACAAGGCTAAGATGGAAACGTTCGACTGCGATGGTACCCTCACAATTTGGGCAGACGGAAAGCAATCATCGTGCTTTATTCGGTATCAGCACAAGGAGCCGCATAAGAAGTACCAGTGTATCGACATTCCCCCGGAGATCATCAAACTCATCAAGGAACGATCAAATATGCGTGGACCACAGGTGCGTTATTTTGGTTGGTGCATGTCCTCAACCTGATTCAAAACTCAGGTCTGGAAGGAAATTCTGAAGGTCACTCCCCAGCCAAAATTCACGTACCAGCAAATCTACAACCATTTACTTGCAATGAACGGGAAAGCGTGGCGACTCCGCGAGAATGAAGAAGAATCCGCTGCACTGTTATTTGAACAGCTGTGCCAGAAGAGACCGGAGTGTGCACCGGTGTTCGAACGGATCGAACTTCCTAAGGACCCGAGTGATGGGTACTCGGCATTTGCGTTTTCCTTGCCGACACTCATCAAGAAATGGCAAGGCTGTATATCCGAGGTTCAGCTCGATTCAACATGTATGTGGCTCAATCTCTCCTCATTACTGAGCAGAATGAATTAGAGCCTTTTTTTACTAGTCAAAACGAACAAAGCCGGATACGAGTGCTTCGCTCTGATGGGCGAGGTCTTTGGTTCGGGTCTCCCTCTCGGTTTTTTGCTCATCAAATCCAATGGCAGTCCTAAGCCGGGTTCGAAGGAGCTCTATCTTCGTGCCCTGATTCGTGACATTACAATGAACTGGGACATCAAACCGATACAGACGCTGAGCGACAAGGACATCACGGAAATTAATGCGTTTCTTGGCGAGCTCCCGGGCAACGTAAAACACCAACTTTGCTATTGGCATGGTATCAGGGTACTGCGTGGTCACCTCGCTACAACGAGTCGACCGCCAGCACACTATGACGCACCTCGAGCATTTCAAGAGTTTGATTTTATTGACAAGAAATTTCTCCCCGTGGCGCAGATACCGCCCGAGGATCGGGTTTGACTCTTGTGTCTTGTGCAGTGCCTTCTAGACTGATACGATTGCAGGCTAATGTGACCGTGGCCCGGGAAATGATTCCCACGGTTCAACTCCGTTTCAACGGCTCCTTGATTCCAAGTGTGCCTGAAAGACCCAAAATCATCATTCGGCTTGACGGGCACATTCACGACATCTTGCGGAGTCTTGACGAGTCCGAGGACTTGCTGGACATCCTGGATGACGAGGACGAGTTTGCTGAGCATCTGGGTGACGATCTCGATGCAATTGATCGCCTGGAAGCTGCCGAGTCATGGCTGGAACCCGGAGACGAGCCTATTGGCACGGCTTTCAGCACTGGTGGATCCACTATAGTCAGATGGTTTTTGAGCCTAATAGGGTACCAAAAGTGGTCATTTTTTAGCCTTAAGAGGGTCCAAGACCACTCAGTGGTCTCAGACCATCCACCTCTTTGGGCACAACCACCCATCCCAAATCAGTAGCACACCCTATTTTGACTGTTGAAAAGGGTGGTCTTGACCATTTGTGGGCCTTTGGTTGCAGCCACCTCAGGTCAATTGATGGTCCTCACTGCATATGGTTGCAACCACCCTGTGATCATGCATTTGTGATTGCTCCAATTAGCCTTGTGGGCTGCTTGTATGGGCTGTTCAGCTTGTAGATGAGTACAATGGGGGTGCACTCAGCCCATCCCAAGAGGGGGATGCTGTATCCAGCCCCAGGGCCGGCCGTAGGCCGGGGGGAAAAAAATCTCAAATGCTCCAATTACCCTTGCAGGCTGCTTGTATGGGCTGTTCAGCTTGTAGATGAGTACAATGGGGGTGCACCCAGCCCATCCCAAGAGGGGGATGCTGTATCCAGCCCCAGGGCCGGCCGTAGGCCGGGGAATTTTTTTTTCTCAAATGCTCCAATCAGCCTTGCGGGCTGCTTGTATAGGCTGTTCAGCTTGTAGACAAGTACACTGGGGGCACATCAAGATCATACCGAGTGGAGGGTGCTGTATCTGGCCCCACAGCCAGCCATAGGCCAGAAAAGAAAATCACCCTTTGCTGGCTTGAGTGGGTGGTTGCAACCACTACAGGGACTGGATGTGGTCTGGACCATCCTGTCCTCATGCATTCGTGAATGCTCCGTTTACCCTTGCAGGCTGCCTGTATGGATGTTTCAGCTTGTATACAAGATCATTGAGGGTGCATTCAGCGTATCCCCATAGACAGATGCTGTATTTGATCCCACAGCTGGCCGTAGGCCAGGAAAGAAAAAAATTGTGAATGCTCCAATTACTTTGTAGGCTGCTTGTATTGTTTGAGCTTGAACAGAAGTACACTCAGAATTGTCTATTTTTGGCACATTCTGGGGCACTTGGCCAGAATTGAAAATCAGCATAGGGTATTGTCCAGAAAAAGAATGTTGATTTCCCATCACTTTCTATACCAGCATCAGTCACGTACTTCACTGTTATGTGGAATAGCACAGCTTTTGATTGCACATCAATTTTTCATGATGTTAATGATGTAATATGAGTTTATAATCAGTTCACCAGTCACATGTCACAAGAGCCCTGATAGGGAAGAAATACAATGATTTGTCACAGATCACAAGCCAAGGTGACAATTTCATTTTTCCTCAGATTGGGTCTGCATCATGTCTGGTCATTAATATTGGGTGTTTCCGGATTTTTGAGGCTGGATTTTACCACCTGACAATTCTTTTGTCTTGTCACAGATCACAGACCTAGCTGACAGATTGACAAATTAGTGTCAGATGTCACTTGTAACAAGGGTGGCAAACTGATTATAAAGTTACAGTAAATCCTAATCTCATCTTAACTGTCAGACCCTGATTGACATCATCTGCTTACTCAATTTATGCTCATGTTGTTGGTTCTCTCTTAGCCATTTAGGGGATATTCTTCCATGCAATCACTTATATTTGTGCTCTTCCAAGCCACTGCACTGTTGTACAATGCCTCCATGCTCTAATTCGTTTATTGATATCCTACATAGCTTTCAATGACAGCACATGTTTCTCTAGGCATATCCCTCTTCCTTTCCAACACTGTATGCTTCTCTAGCAATATGCTGTTGTCTTATATCACATAGTAGAGCCAGCCATTGAAGGAACAGAAAAAGCAGTGGAAGCAAGGGTAACAGGTAGAAGTGAAAGTCACTCTTGTAATGCAGATATCCTTGCTTCAGTCACCCTAAGCAATGTGCTACTCCATTACAGTAAGCTATTTGGGAATTTTAGAGACCTCATTGCTCTGAAAATCCTGCTCTATCTATTTTATTCAGGTGCAACTGATTTTACAATAGCAATGTAAGAGGAACTGTGTAAGTGAGTTCCAACCTCTTCTCAATGTTGAAATGGACTTCTATGGGGTTTTACACTGAGAATATGAATTCCAAGGCAAGGGAAGACAAAGAGCCTCCAATTATTTGAACTTGAATTAGTAGTACATCTTCAGCTTGTAAAGCTATACCCCTCAAAAGTCATGGAGGCTCTTTGTCTTCCCTTGCCTTGGAATTCATATTCTCAGTGTAAAACCCCATAGAAGTCCATTTCAACATTGAGAAGAGGTTGGAACTCACTTACACAGTTCCTCTTACATTGCTATTGTAAAATCAGTTGCACCTGAATAAAATAGATAGAGCAGGATTTTCAGAGCAATGAGGTCTCTAAAATTCCCAAATAGCTTACTGTAATGGAGTAGCACATTGCTTAGGGTGACTGAAGCAAGGATATCTGCATTACAAGAGTGACTTTCACTTCTACCTGTTACCCTTGCTTCCACTGCTTTTTCTGTTCCTTCAATGGCTGGCTCTACTATGTGATATAAGACAACAGCATATTGCTAGAGAAGCATACAGTGTTGGAAAGGAAGAGGGATATGCCTAGAGAAACATGTGCTGTCATTGAAAGCTATGTAGGATATCAATAAACGAATTAGAGCATGGAGGCATTGTACAACAGTGCAGTGGCTTGGAAGAGCACAAATATAAGTGATTGCATGGAAGAATATCCCCTAAATGGCTAAGAGAGAACCAACAACATGAGCATAAATTGAGTAAGCAGATGATGTCAATCAGGGTCTGACAGTTAAGATGAGATTAGGATTTACTGTAACTTTATAATCAGTTTGCCACCCTTGTTACAAGTGACATCTGACACTAATTTGTCAATCTGTCAGCTAGGTCTGTGATCTGTGACAAGACAAAAGAATTGTCAGGTGGTAAAATCCAGCCTCAAAAATCCGGAAACACCCAATATTAATGACCAGACATGATGCAGACCCAATCTGAGGAAAAATGAAATTGTCACCTTGGCTTGTGATCTGTGACAAATCATTGTATTTCTTCCCTATCAGGGCTCTTGTGACATGTGACTGGTGAACTGATTATAAACTCATATTACATCATTAACATCATGAAAAATTGATGTGCAATCAAAAGCTGTGCTATTCCACATAACAGTGAAGTACGTGACTGATGCTGGTATAGAAAGTGATGGGAAATCAACATTCTTTTTCTGGACAATACCCTATGCTGATTTTCAATTCTGGCCAAGTGCCCCAGAATGTGCCAAAAATAGACAATTCTGAGTGTACTTCTGTTCAAGCTCAAACAATACAAGCAGCCTACAAAGTAATTGGAGCATTCACAATTTTTTTCTTTCCTGGCCTACGGCCAGCTGTGGGATCAAATACAGCATCTGTCTATGGGGATACGCTGAATGCACCCTCAATGATCTTGTATACAAGCTGAAACATCCATACAGGCAGCCTGCAAGGGTAAACGGAGCATTCACGAATGCATGAGGACAGGATGGTCCAGACCACATCCAGTCCCTGTAGTGGTTGCAACCACCCACTCAAGCCAGCAAAGGGTGATTTTCTTTTCTGGCCTATGGCTGGCTGTGGGGCCAGATACAGCACCCTCCACTCGGTATGATCTTGATGTGCCCCCAGTGTACTTGTCTACAAGCTGAACAGCCTATACAAGCAGCCCGCAAGGCTGATTGGAGCATTTGAGAAAAAAAATTCCCCGGCCTACGGCCGGCCCTGGGGCTGGATACAGCATCCCCCTCTTGGGATGGGCTGGGTGCACCCCCATTGTACTCATCTACAAGCTGAACAGCCCATACAAGCAGCCTGCAAGGGTAATTGGAGCATTTGAGATTTTTTTCCCCCCGGCCTACGGCCGGCCCTGGGGCTGGATACAGCATCCCCCTCTTGGGATGGGCTGAGTGCACCCCCATTGTACTCATCTACAAGCTGAACAGCCCATACAAGCAGCCCACAAGGCTAATTGGAGCAATCACAAATGCATGATCACAGGGTGGTTGCAACCATATGCAGTGAGGACCATCAATTGACCTGAGGTGGCTGCAACCAAAGGCCCACAAATGGTCAAGACCACCCTTTTCAACAGTCAAAATAGGGTGTGCTACTGATTTGGGATGGGTGGTTGTGCCCAAAGAGGTGGATGGTCTGAGACCACTGAGTGGTCTTGGACCCTCTTAAGGCTAAAAAATGACCACTTTTGGTACCCTATTAGGGTCTCAGACCATACTGACTGGACTGGTGGATCATATGAGTTTTGTCCCGCTCCTCATCGCCGATAACTGCTGTATATATTCATCCGTCATGGATGCCTTCATTCGCTCCTCCCGGATCGAAATGGAGAGACGCGTACAAAGGATCAGATCCGTCGTGATTCAGTGTATGAGGTCTATCATTTCTGCGAGCAGCGTGGCCTACGTGAGGTCTGGGCCTATCTCTGGGAGGCCTGGTACTGCCCGGAGAAGTGGCGTCTGTGGGCTCGATCCTCTCAGCCAGAGTTTATTGGCCGTTGGCGCACGACGATGGCTGTCGAGAACTTCTGGCGGAACATCAAGAAAAATACTTTACTTCATTTAACGCATCCGCGACTTGACCAACTGATATATCTCATTGCAGCCGAAATTGTTCCGACAGTTGAGGCAAAGATGCTCAAGTTTGATCCGGACTGGCGCGATGGTCGGTCGAAGCCATTCACTCCGTGGCAGTTGGCGTTCCAAGCGGAGTGGAAGAAGCTCTCCCACCGTCCGCTTGGCCCCTCAGCTTCGACTTACACCACAGACCTCTCGACCTGGACTTGCTCTTGTGGCCAGCAAAAATTCAATGCTCATCTACTCTGCAAGCATCTTGTGCAGGGAGTCCAGCCTCCTAATCCCAAGTTTTTTCGGCAGGTTTATCGTCGTCGGGTGACACCATTTTACCACCACGCACTCCTCATCCCAAAGGACGGATCACGACTTGATACATCAAAGTATCAGCCTTCGCGATTGGCAGGAGACTTTGCCGTGGATGACCTTCGTGCGAGCGCAACAGCTGATCATGGTGGTCTTTCTCACAATCAGTCGCATGCTCCGTTTGCCGAACTCAGCGATGATCAGAGTTCCGATTCATCGTCGCCACCTCGCTCTCAACCACCTGTTCGGCCCGATGAAGAATTTGATGATGTGAGTTAAATACCTTTCCATCTGCAAACGACTCATCAACATGTGATAGACCGAAGAACTGCGGGACTTTAGTCAAAAGCTGCTTGAAGATTGTCAGCACACAGTCAGCATCCTTAAGCGTCAACTTGAAGACGTTGATGAGTCAAAAATCTTCTTGCGCAGCCTCAAGCGTCGGAAAGTGGGCAAGGATCTGTCACAGATGGTTGCCGATTATCGGCATAACTTCGAAACAGGTCATATCCGCCGTTCGACATGGGGATTGAGTGGTAGTAAGGCTGATCGGTGCTACACTGCTAACACAATGGGCGCTAGATAGTGATTATTTATTATCTTATCGTCATCTACATGCTCGGGCATCTCGGGCATGGGACCGACCTTTAATCGCCCCAAGTCCCACAGTCAGTGATGTCATTGCTTTATACCATTTAATCTAATGAGGTATCCATCGTAATCACGCAACATCACCGAGCATCACGGATCTGTCAAAGTGCGCGAGTGGTGGGGGTGAATAGTGCTTTGTAAGTCGCGGTCCCGTCGTGACACGATGTCCACAGCCATTCAATTCGAGTCAATCCCATCAGAACCCTCCCTCGAGGCTCGATGTCACTCAACGGCCAATGGAAGCCCACTGACCGAGTCATTCCGTGCACAGCACCCAAAATCATGTTTGCCGCCCGTAACGATGCTTGTCGCGCTATAAATGCTGCTGGTTGTGCTTCCAGTCCTGATATCGTCTCTCTGAGTCGAAGGCCACCACCATGCGCCGTTTCTCGACCCTCATCAAATCTCCCTCTGTGGGCCTCTCGTCGACCACCGTTTACGACGATGTGGAGACCGAATCGAAGACGTCCACCATCGTGAGGGACGAGCCGCTGCCCCCGGCATCGATGAAGATTAAGCGACTGGACTACTTCTACTCGAGCTGGTCGAAACAGTGGAAGTATAAGGTGCGTGTTCCCAGGTCTCCCTGCGACACAACCCTGACGATGCGTAGAACATGAACTCACGTGTGACGGTCGAAACGCTCCCGATTCTAGGCGGAGGGAGCAACGATCCGTGGAAGGACTATAGCTTTGTGTGCGTTGCTCTATCCCCGGTGTCGTTTCCGACAGTCTCATCTCCCTGGATAGCGTTGTGAGGACGATCCCTCAGCAAGAGAACCAGAAACCGACCTTCAAGATCGTTATCAAAAGCGCGTATCTTGCGAAAGCGCTGCGAGATGTCATTCAAACTTGGCCTGGTGTCTCTTGGAACGCCGATCCTCTTGAGGTGCGCATTGCACAGTCTCTTGCTTCACACGCGATTGAGCGGCACTCCTCAAGCTCGAGCCGGAGATCTTCCTGACCTGGCTATCCAGCCTTACGGCCTATCGGGACAAGCTGTCCGCTACGAAGAGCTTGACTGAACAAGACTCGCATGTCCTCTCCTCTGTCAACCTGCTTCTGTCGTTTCTCGCTCAGGACTACCGCACCACAATCAGCACAATCACACGGCTGACCGCTCACGGCGAGATCACCTGGGATCTGCTGTACGCGATTCTCGTGCCGCGGACACTCATTGTTGGGCGGTGTGCTGTGACTGGGCACGAGCGGCTGTTCGTGCTCCAGAGCTTCCAGCGCACCGCGGTCGAAGGGGTGGCCGTCTTCCAGCTCTCGCTCGAGGCCGTCGACCTCGTCGACCGTCCTGCGACCCAGACGGTGGGCGTCGGGCGCGTCACCGCTGTCGCGCTGATCCCGTTCTTCAAAGGCGCGATGCGGATCGACCAGCTGGATGCGTTCCCGGTCCAGTTCCATCCGAACGAGGCCCAGCTGCGCCAGCGGATCGTCCAGCGCGGGAAGCGATGGCTCGAGATGGCGGGCATCCAGCACATGCAATACGACGGGATCGCCGCGTTCAGGATGGGGCCCAAACTCGTGCGTCACGCTGTGCGTGGGCGGGTCATGGTCGACCGCGAGACGTTCGCCAAGCTGAATCCGAACTACTCGTTCCCGACTCCCGTCGAGCCAAAATCGGATGACGATCGGATAGTGGTTCCTATTGATATATATGGCAACCCGCTGGTGCAGCCGCCACAGCAAGGACTACACGGAGATGGTATGTGCTAGTATCACATTACTTCGATTATTCTCACCGTTCGTGTCAAGGCGCGCTTATGCATGCCCAGACGACGGAGAGCCTCGAGCTTTCGGAAGAGGAACTGTTGTTGACACCGACCGTGGTGTATGGCTTTTCGCTCAATGACAAGATGTGGTGTGCGTTGTCCTCTTGTCGTCCACTAAACAATTGCTCACTCTAGTCTAGTGGAATTTGACATCACCAAGGTGTCTGCTGTTCAGTGGAACTCGGATGCATTCGCGAACCTGGTCCTTCCCACCGACCGCAAGACTCTGCTCCAGTCTCTGGTCGAGGCCCACCACGACGAGGCCGGCTTCGACGACTTTGTCAAAGGCAAGGGAGCAGGTCTCGTGGTGAACCTATTCGGGCCTCCGGGTGTCGGTGCGTTCTCCGATCGCTTACATTATCTCTCTCGGTTCCGACATGCTGATTGCTTCTCAGGCAAAACATTTTCTGCAGAAGCTACGAGCGAACATGTCAAACGCCCTCTTTACGTTATCGGCGGAGGAGATCTGGGCACGACGGCTTCCGCACTGGACCATGCGCTGGAGAACGTGTTCAACGTCGCGACTGCCTGGAAAGCCATCGTGCTGATCGACGAGGCGGATGTCTTCCTCGAACGGCGCTCGTTGCATGATCTGGAGCGCAACGCCATGGTCGCTGTCTTGTAAGCGTCTTTTGCCCTCCTCATTAGCCAGGCGTGTCTCACAGTGCCTCAGTCTGCGCCATGTCGAGTACTACCGAGGAATCCTCTTCTTGACGACGAATCGGGTGCAGGCTTTCGACGAGGCCTTCTTGTCACGAATCCATGTGGCCCTCCACTTCGGCCCTTTGAGCAAGTCGTCGCGAGCCGAGGTCTGGCGGGCATTCATCGCTCGATCTGGTGCGGTCGGCATCACGGACGACAATGTCGACCGACTGGCCAAACGCGAGATCAACGGGCGTCAGATCAAGAATGCCGTAAGAACGGCGTGTTCGCTCGCCCGTGCCAGGAAACAAGATGTTGGCTTCAGCCACTTTGTCGAAACGCTGGATGCCATGGACGAGTTTACGCAGCAGTTCGAGAGCATGAAGACCATCGGAGCCTGATGAGGTTCCCAATCGATCCAAGTACACAATCGACCCAAGTACACACTGTAGTTTGTAGCGTTTGTATGGCAATAGTTGCATGTAGCATTAGCTTCGACCACGTTCCTTGCTTGACAACTTTGACTCACGATTTCACGTGCAACGCGCAGAGTGTGTGGGGATCGTCAGGTCCGAGATCCCAGATCACAGATCCGGAATCTCTCGTCAGAACCGGATGCCATACATTCAAAGTACAGAGGAACCCTAGAAGTGCAGTACTGTACAAGACTTGGTTGAAGATGGATGCAGAGCGGACAGACAAAACGACAGACGAACGGTCCCCGTTCGGGAAAACCAGCCGAAAACTATAATAAGTTGCACAAAATAACAAACTCGCAAGTCCATTACGATAATTTAGAAAACATGACCTGGATATCAGCACAGTCCGTCAGTCAGATTTCCAGCGCACTAGGTAGGATGCGCACGCACCCAGTCCTCGTCCTCAGCTCATCAACCGTCGACCCACGCATTAATAGTTCTTGCCCGGCGCCAGACTGCTCGTCCGGCGTGAATTGCGGTACTCCTGTCGGTCACCCAACAATCCGTCGCTCTTGCCCTGCATCTCCAGGCACTCGAGGGGCACCATCCCCTGCTCGCCGCGGGGGTTCGTGCAGAGCGCCCACCCATCGTCGTATTCTGCGACGACGCGCAGCGTTTGGCCAGCGGTGATGGACAGCTCGTCGGGCAGGGACGGAATGAATTCGTAGCGGACCGTGGCGCTGTCTTTGCCCGCGGACGCTAGGGCCCCCGCAGCCATCGCAGACGGGGCAACAGGGTTGTTGTACGACGCCACAAGCGGGGCCGGCATGGACGGCGCGGGCGCAGGCGTGAACGAGATGCCCGGCGTCGCCTCAGCCATGGGGGGTCTGTTCCCGTTCCCGTTCCCGTTGCCATACGCAGCGTACCCCTCCGTCGCTCGGGGTGCCCCCCAGTTGTCGGCAGGGCGCGGCTGCGCCCACGCGGCCGTCGCGCGTCGCATCTCACGCTGCCGCATCGCGCGGTTGCGCTGGAAGAACAGGATCGCGCCGACGAGCAGTAGCACGATCGCGAGCGTGATGCCGACGACCGCGCCGGTCGGCAGTGAGCTCGACGAGCCCGTGCTCACGCCGCCGATGCTGACTGGTTTCGCGTTGATCGCGGACCCGACGGGGATGGGCACGGCGGCGCTCGATGGCGCGACATTGGTGCTGTCTGTGTCGGACGCGGACGAGGCTGGGTTGGTGGCGAGTGCGGACGAGGGCGGCGTGAATGTTGATGTGAATGTGGACGTGCTCGCAGCGGGAGGCGGGGACAGCGTCGTAGATGCGGGAGGCGAAGTCGTGATGGTAGTGGTGGAAGTGACTGGGGGAGCAGTAGGCTGTATCGTGGTCGTGATAGTTGGCGTCGACGCCTCTGTTGGAATCGGACTGAAGATTCTTGTTATTGTAATGGGTGCTGTGAGAGTGAATCTGGGAGCCAAATGTGCGTCGTTCCAGCCTTCCGAAGGGAGACGCTTCTTGTTATACCGTGCCCGCACCGCGGGCAAGCGTTTCAAATGGTTGTGCATACTATAGTGAAAGGAACGTGGGGGACCGCGCCAGGGCCGACGATCAAGATGCTGCCTCGACGATGAGGGGAGCGGAAGGTGGTCGAAAGAGCTCAAGAAAGAGAAGAGAAAGAAAGAGCGGAATCAGTACCTTGTCATTGCTTCCAGTGGCCTGGAACAGCCTAACGACAGCGATCCATGCCGCTCATCAAAACATCAACAGTTCCGACCTTGGCAACTACCTAACACTGGCAGCACTTCAAAATCCACGCGGTGGTGACCACTTGCGACTCGTACTTGACGGCTCTACGCGCTGCAACGGATCCGAAACGAGCACTCAGCGATATCAACCCAAAGGCGGTGTCATCAAGTCGTTATCCGGACGCATGTAACTTCAAACCTCACACGCCCACGGTCAGTCAGTCACACTAGTCTATGCGAGGGTCGCTATCCCCGTCATAATCGCCTAAATTGCACTGCTGGTATTGCCTGCCCCTAGACAGGGTTTCTATCTCCCCCCGAACTAATTGCAATCTTGCTCCCGACTCGCCTATGTCGGTCTAATCAACAAAAAAATTCCGGTTGCTAGCTCTTCGCTGTGTTATCTTCGCTGGCAGTAGTGTCCTCAAGGGTGAGGCCTCGGCGACATTGCCTACCAGACATCCGCCCTACATCCATCCTGCCAAACTCTGAACTAGCTTCTCACGATCATCCCCGCTCAGCTAATGCACGGGACGGTTACCAGGCTGGTAGTCGCTGATTGCGCTGCAGGGGCTGATGGCTTGTTTGGAGTGTAGCATATGCCATGGCCTAGCAGGCTAGTGCTTGTAGGTACAGAACCCCGCTGTCCCGTTCCTAGATAGAGCTTATGCATCCCGCGGTCAATGGATATAAGGCCAAGCATGAGGCCCGTCGCTCTGCTGAGGACCACATTAGAAAACCACAGCACATCTGGAGCTGGTCTGGACGACATCCAGACGCGTCCTGCGACCTAGGTCCCCGGGGCGTTAAGCAACAGACGCCAAGTATCAGAGGACGGTTCAGACACACCAGGAGGGTCAGTCGAACCGTAGGTCAACATCCGCTCCTCTCGCACATCGTCCCACAAAGCTCGCGCACGTTCCATGAACCTGGCCCGGGCGTCCGGATCTACATGCGGAGGAATCCATGTGATGATGTCAGCCTCGGACTTGAGCTCGTCCTTCACCAAGTAGACATCGCAAAATGGAAGCGATCCTGCTCGGCGCAAATCAGTGTCCGTTCTGCCAGGAGGGCGCGGACTAACGAGGTTGCCACAGCTGCATCCTGCAAATGAGATTGTGCAGCTCGGCGCAACCGTATTCGTCCACTGTTGGCATGATGGTGCCTCCGACTGTCCTTATATTGATTTCACATTTGTGGCATTGGCTGCACTCGAGATCGATGAGGACGGGGGCGCCGTTTCGGCTGAGAATGTTCTTGGTATATATATCGCCGTGTGTAACACCCTCGGCATGCAACGCCGCGACGCAGAGCAGGATATTGCTCCTAGCGGACTGATCAGTGTTTTATACAATAGACGTCGGCAACAACTCACATAAAGGGGTTCTCTACCTGCCACAGCTCGCGTTCCATCGGCTCTCCGCAGTATTCCAGCACCAGACACGTAACCACCACCCCATCAGAAAGGCGCGCTTGGACGCGGCCATACAGCACGGGCAACACACTCCCCTGCAATCGCTCCGCCTTCGCATACGCCCGCTCCTCGTTCAGAAACGCCGTCTCCCGCCGCCCGCGCACATCCATCTTCAACACGGCATCGAGCATCCGGCTTTGATGCGGGCGCGCGATCTGCGCCCGGAACACCGACGCGCGGGGGCCGATGTGGAGCGTCGACGCCGAGTGCACGGCCCACGTTGCTTCTGACTGCGCCGGATCCGGTGGGCCGTCGCTTGAAAATAGAAACCCCGCCTCAGAGGGACTACCAGGCCAACGCACGCCTTCGAGGGGACACAGGATCGAGAGCGACAGGCATTGCGGCATTGGCAGAGAGGGTCTGGTGCCCGATGGGTCGGTCGCTTGTGGGTGTTCAGGCCCATGACAGACCTCGCTGGTCTATTTATGAAAAGTTTTCGGGTAACACGCGATGCCAATGCCATGACTCACAGAACTCATTGATGAAGAATCACGTGGCCGTACCTGGACTGTTTGTTCGTCATGGGGACTGAATTGCAGAGTGGTGCAGACAGGCTACAGAGGGATCAAGTAGAAGAATGATCATGGTTGACATGATGACCTCTACGCTCTATGCTCAATCCCTCTTAGCTCAGTTGGTAGAGCGCGTCACTAGTAATGACGAGGTCAGTCGTTCAAATCGGCTAGCGGGAATTTTTCGTCAGAAATGTGATTTCCTTTTGGACATTGTTTTCTGGAGTCAACTTCCAAGTTCTCCCACTCCGGGTTTTCAGCATGCATTCATAGATCGACTAACAAGTTGCCTACTCCCCTACTCAGCGACCTGGCCCCTTCTTCCGGAACGTAACTTTCCATTGCGCCGCGAATGAGCGTGTCCAGCTGCACGTCGTCTCCCAGCAAGCCTGCGCCGAGTGTGTGGAAGGCCTCTGCGCATAGAGCCTCCTGTTCCTCCTTCGTAAACGGGACGAACGGCAGAACAGTCGAAACACGCGACAGCAGCGAGGCCTGGACAAGGCCGTGTAAGTAAGGATGCAAGGCTTTCTAGTTGCACACGCACCCCCATGTGTTTCGAGACAGGGTCTCTGACGAGGTTCATGAGCTGGACATACTCAGGCCGCGACACCAGCTCGGTGGGGTTAGCCCGTGTCTGATGATGCTCAAAGACGAGGTCGGCCCCGAGATTGGACGTCCCGAGCCAGATGACATTTCGAACATCGATGTGCCGGCTGTTGGCGTCAAATGAGCAGCGGCCTGTTGGATCGGTCAGCGGAAAGGCCGCAGAGAACATGACGGAAACGGACCAGACTCCCATGGCATCAGCAGAGTCCAAAGTGTTTTCTCTTCCACTTTCTCAATCTCCTATTTTGAGACAGTCAGTGGCGACCTGCGTCCAGTCGCAGGAGGGACTCACATCGAGGACCACAACGCATCTCTTCCCCTCGTTGTTGATCAGGAATTCGGCGAGAGTAGATGTGCTAGGCTCCTGTGTCGCTGTATGAGAAGCAGGATAAGGATTCTGAGACGACCAACAACTTGCCTCGAAGGGATTCATCGAATATGCCCCCCACAAGTCATGCCCCGTCCTCAGGGTTGTCATGTTGACCGTATGCGTCGGCACATCGAGCAATGCCCCGAACTTTCTCGCGAGATGGCTCTTGCCGTGACCACTTGGCCCGCACAGCAGAACCACCACAGGGACGACCGACAGCTGCTGCGAGTGGATGCTCAGAACCCGGAACAGCTGCTCCAACGCCCGGTCTTGGCCAATCAGCTCGTAGCGGATCCCTGTCAGTGGACGGAAGAATGAGCGGTGGATCAGTGCGCCAGACTTTTTAGTATGCTCTTCTGCCGCTCGTTTGACGTAGTACCTATCTCCCATAAGCGTTTGTATTCAGTCCAGTAAGTGTCCATCCACGTACCTGATCGCTGGATCGACATCATCTCCCATCGCGTTCTCCTTGCCGCCAGCGCCAAACGCCAACAAGACCTTGGCGATCTCGTTCTTCCGCTTCAGCTGTGGATTCGCTAATGTGAACTCCAGAGCGCTCTCCCCATTCGGCCCAGCCGCATCGCTTGCGTTGGCTTCCCCGGATTCGAGCACCTTGCGCACGGCGTCAGGATCGTCCGACCCGATGGCGAACAAAAGCGTGGGACGAGGTGTCGCGGGATGTTGCGTGAAGCCGATGGCCGAATTAGCTCGCACCAGCGGTGAGGGAATCTGGATAGGTGGCGGGACGATTCGCCTGCGGATCGTGAAGTCAGTTTCGTCTTGTTCGTGAGTGTCGTCTTGGTCATGGTCTTCGTCGTCATTGTCGATGTCGTCGTGGTCCTCGTCGTTTTCCTTGTCAGGTTCGGCTTCGGGTAAAAATATCCGTGGTGATTCAGTGGGTATCGGTTCCGGTGGTGGTAAATTGAAATTGATAGGTTGTGTGAAGATGGTCGACTGGCGCGAATGAGTCTCTGCATTCGTCTCATATGGCGAAAACCCACCAAGCGCAGTTGCTTCAGTCCTTTTGCAGGAATTGGAGCGTCCTGTTCTGCTTCAAAGAACGTAGAGCGCAGAACAGATGCTGAAGCAGGAGTAACGCTCCTCGATATCCTTCTCCTGCGCTGAAAGGAGCATCAGCCGATATCATTCGAGGAAGCCTTAAACGCACCGGAGATCCAAATGATTCCTGCACAGCAGAGGCAGATGCTGGTACGGGACCCATCCTCCTGGAGTTCCGCTTGCTGTTGAACCCGAAAGGAACCTTTCCTCCGGTCGGTTCTGGTGTGATGTGAAACGGAATTTGAGCCGGCAGCCTGCTGGTCGACGCTCTGGTCGACGCTCTCGATATGGTCGACGCTCTCGATACGGGCCGGGAGGGGATCGGTTCAGGAGATGTGAACACTGACGCCGGAGATTTGGGCCGATCGCCACTCGACGGCGTCGACGAATCCGGGGGATCGAACTTGCTAGCAGCGGGGGGAGGTGTAAATACACGTGGCCGGATACGCCCGCGCTCTTCGTCTATTGATGCTGTCTCGGGGACAACCGCCTCTTGCGGGGGCGAGTGCAGATATACATCATAAAGCCCATGGATGGTGTCGTTCTCCTGTACGCGTGTGACTTCCGGCGATGCGACTACGTAGTCCACGTTCTGAGTAGTCTCTTCATCGGGGGATTCAGAGAAAGACTGGTCCGCGGAAGTTTCCGTCAGGTCTAACGGGGAGGACGGTGAGGGGGTGGACAAGCGTCGGGAATCCTCCATCGGAGTAGCATTCTTCTCCTCTCCAACCATCCCAACCGACCGTCGGAGCTTCGATGGTGAGTCCAAGTCCGGGCTTTCCTCCCGCCATTTCCCACCAGGCGAGCTGAATGGCATCGAGAACAACCGGCTCGCGCCCATGCCAACACCAACACCAACACCCACACCCACACCGACCAGACCCATCCCCATGCGTTCCGATGGCGAGCCGAACGGAGATGCGATCAGGTTCAATGTCGACGAAGGCACTGGGGGCGGCGACGACGAGGAAGATCCGTAGCCCGAGTCAAACGAGTCGGAGTTGTTCTTGGTCACCGGAACGCCCATCGTCGAGAAGCGCGACAGCTTGAGGTCGGGAAGAGACATTGGCGAGAGGAGATCGTTCGCGGAGTCGTCGTGGGTGCTGTTGTTCACCAGCGTCCACCCTTCGCCCGCTATATGCGGCGACACGCCGTGTTCCTGAACGAGCGACACCGAATGCAGGCTCTCCGTGAATGGGTCTGGGTCGAGGACATCGCTCAGCGCATCCAAAAGTTCAGGCAGACGGTGCGGTGACGGTGAAGGCGACACAGGAGCGGTGTATTGATCAGGAATGGGACGAGGGCGGACGGAGATGTCGTGGACAAAATTGCACGATTCTTCGAACACGCATCTGCCTTGCTGATAAAAAGGGCACGGACGAGCTGTAGCGCGCGTAAGAATGGACTTGCGCAATGGGAAACGGAGTGACGTGCGGAACAGTGGAAGGACATATGTGGAGATGGACAGATGGCAATAAGGTTTAGAGCAACTCACTTTTGACTCTCCAGGCAACTTCTGTTGGACTCATAGCTCTATCACTTTGTCAGTCCGCACAATCTCAGCCCGTTCAAGTCTCTGCAAATGTCGCCCTGTAAACCGACTTGGGGTTTCCAAAAGGCCACTTCGTCCTGTCCTTGTTCGGCCAGGATCCAGTCCTGGTGGGATCGAGCGTATGGAGAATGAAGGGTCGTCAAGAGTTGTCTTCCAGATTGATCTTGTCTCGACGGTGCCCAGAATATTGGGGTCCACTTTGGTGTAGACAGGTTTAGCCGACCCTCACAACATAGCACACGATCACGTGGGTATCCAAAATCTTATCTGATTATCAATCTAATCTAATTTTGGGAATGTATTGATGCGCCCTCGAAAGCAGAGTTCATATCAGGCGCATCACGGTCGTGTGAAAGTTCTCTCAAAGGTGCTACCGGCTTTTTCATAACCCTGTCGATTAGCCAGTCTCCAAATTCTCGATCTTCTTCGATTACCGCGTTCACCGCGTGACGTCAGTCCGGAGCCTCTATTATCCCAACTCCAAACACAATTCTCTTATAAGAGCTCTCTGAGTTGCAGAACTTCTCCATATCAACCATCATGTCTTTTGGAAAAAGTGTCTCCCTCTCCACCGGCGCCCCCATCCCTCAAATCGGATTCGGTACATGGCAGGCTGGGCCTGGGCAGGTCGGGAACTCAGTAAGCAGCACGAACACATCGATCATCACGCCCAGCTCACGATTCGGTAATCAGGTCGAGATCGCCGTGAAGAATGGCTACAAGCACCTCGATCTCGCGATGGTATACGCCAACCAGCCCGAGATCGGCGAGGCGTTCAAAAAGCTGTTCCCCGCCGTCGCAAAGCGCGAGGACATCTTCATCACCTCCAAGTGCTGGAACACCTCACATCGGCCGGATCTTGTCGAGAAGGAGCTGGACGAGACTTTGAAGCAACTCGGACTCGATTACCTGGATCTCTATCGTGCGGGATGATCTGCTACTTCCGTTATAGCCTATTGATCGCTCCGCAGTGATCCACTGGCCCGTCGCTTTCCAACCTGGCGCTAACCTCTTCCCTCTCGATCCGGCCGGTCAGGGCGAAGTGGCGCTCGATCTCGAGACCTCGCTCGTCGACACATGGAAGGCCATGCTCGCGCTCCCCAAGTCGAAGGTGCGTGGACGAATCACTCTCTCCCCGTCGCATCTCATATGAGCCAGGTCCGCAACGTCGGTGTCTCCAACTTCACCATTGCACACCTCGAGGGCATCATCAAAGCCACTGGCGTCGTCCCCGCTGCGAACCAGATCGAGGCTCACCCGCTGCTGCCCCAAGATGAGCTCGCGGCATACTGCGCGTCGAAGAACATCCACATCACCGCCTACAGTTCTCTCGGCAACAACTGTAAGCCCTTCAAAACCGTCCCACAACCCTAACTAACTCCGCGACCTCACAGCTGTCGGGGACCCGCTGCTCACAGAAAACCCGGTCGTCGTCGAAGTCGCCAACTCGATCGGCGCTTCTCCAGCCCAGGTCCTGCTCGCCTGGGGCATCAAGCGGGGCTACTCCGTGATCCCCAAGAGCGTCACGGAATCCCGGATCGTCGCCAACTTCAACCAGGTCGCGCTCAGCGACGCGGACTATGCCAAGGTCAACGCGCTGGGACAGAGCCCACGGCGGTACAACATCCCCGCCCGCTACACACCCAAGTGGGACATCGATGTGTTTGGCGAGGAGTGCGAGAAGGCGACTGCGCACAAAGTGAAGATCGAGTAGAAGTGTAAAAGTGTAATAGTAGGCCTTGTGCGAACCCGACCAATAGGGCCACAGCAATTGTATCATCCAAAGACACGCGTTTTCTTGAGGGAGGTGAAGCAAGCACTTCGGAGAACGTCGAATGTCTGACACGTCCGTCCTACAGTCGGACGGAGTCCTTTGTATATACTCGGGTAGCAATCCGTACGCCTTCAAACGTTCCGAGTTCCTAGCTAAGCGCTCTCCTGCCACGTGAGGGGATTGCGTGTTCGGAGAGAAGAGACTGGTTGCGAGGGATGTTACAAGCGCCGTAAGTCCAAATCCATGCTCGCTGAGTGTGAATCAAGGCATGGGCTTGCCAGTGGATTGAAAGGCTAGTCATGGTATTGCCTTGTTTGTCATCGGACCCAGCTGCCCGCATTCACATTTTGTTGGCTTGCACCACTACCAGTGCTTGACCCATCGTTGCTAGCGACTCGGTGCGACTGACATGCGGCTGAGCAATGAAATTCTTCTCGGATGAAGTCCTTGCACGAACGACACGTCTCTTTCCATCGATTTGAAATTTCCAGCTGAGCACACTCCGATGTGGAATCGTCTCGTCACCTACCGATTCCATGCCGCCTGCTTCGTGCCGACGCAAGCCGCGATGCACTCACTGATCATCTGGTTCCGCTTACTCGGGCACCTGAAGTGAAGCAGCGGCCGTTTGCTGTTGGTTGACGACACCCACAACCGGGCCGCACCTGTGTCCGCCGCGTTCTGCGATATCATGATCTACGTGCCATACTGCGCGGCCAACATACGGCAGACCCAATTTGGGCTTGGCTTCTGTGTATCCACAAAACACAGCACTTGCTATAAAAACCACACGGCCAGAGAGCCTCACCGCCATCGCCTCTTCTTCTCTCCCTCTACCTCGATCTACCAGAAGCCGGGTCTCCTTCCCTCTCTCTCCTTGCCACAAGCCACAGCCATCCATCTCGGTGGGTCATATTCCTTCTTTCCTCGAGTACTAGTCCGGGGGACGGACGGCGTAGGCGCAAGCGAGAGACGCCGGGGGCGAAGACGGTCCGTGTGTGCACGCTGCGAGCGCCACGGTCGTGACCGCTGCGCCTCGGCTATGTTGATCGTCGATCGGTCGCACACCGGGGATGCACGTTAGAGAGGGGTGCTGCAGCTGGCCACCGGCGTGTCTGTTCCTGCTTGGACACGATCAATGAGGATCGACATCTGAGAGAGACTGGCTTACTGGCGACGTACTCGTACATGCATATGAGGATCACCACCGCTCGATGTAAGACGGCTCACGGCCACTGGCCACTGGCGACGGCGCACACGGACTCGCATGGCTCTGAGCCTCGGATACGGCACGATTTCTCCTTCTGGCACCAGCGCAAACGGCTCAAGGCCGAGCACATGGGCGCCCCCAGTGGATGGACGGTGGCCAACGTCCGTCCATAGTCTCTCTTCGCACACAGGCGCGAGCACCGCATACGGGTGTTGTGGGTCCGCCGTCACCCGCCCATTCGATCACTGGGAATCGTGATGAAACAGCAAGCGGCAATGGGGTGTGCCCTCTGTCGTCCGGGAATATGGCTCACTCAGCGTGACACTCGCGATTGTGCGCTGACTTTCCTCACCCAGGTCTCGTGGCATCGAAGGTTCGCAAAACCAGGGACCGCTATCGGTGGCCGGCCTGTTATTTCACAGTGGACCGCGTAGAGTGTTTGTGAATCGCATAGTAGTAGACTGCCCACCGATGTGTATCGCTCAGACGACGTCGATCAGAGGCACGACGATTCGATACATGCCAGTCCGCCTAAGAGTCTATGGAAATTCGCAGTATAAAACATCCAAATCCAAGTGGAATCGCACTCAAGGACCATGCCACAGCGGCACACCTGTTTATTCGCTATGTTCGGACTCGCCGAGGCACTCAGCCAGGCAGCGAGATGGCCGTAGCAGAATATCTGCCAAATCGTCTGCACGTGCGCTCGGTCGCGAGCACTGTATATAGATGCGACAGAGCACACCGTCGATTCAGGGACCGCAGCCTGTAAAATCCGTGAATTCTGTACTGGCATCGCGAAGAGCGACGATGGAAGACTCACCGAGATATGGGGAGCGTGCGTCCTCGGCGATTCAGATCATCTAGCTCTTTCTCTCCAGCCTGCGTCGCTTCGTCCTTATCATCCTCCGTCGTTGTCTTTTTACCGCGCCAGCATATATGACTTCGTTTGATTCGAGGTACAAGAGTTTCTCACTGTCGTGAAAGGGAGTCGCGACACGAACAGCCACTGGAGCGCGGTCTCGTGACTCGATCAGCTACTGCAATCACGATTCGTTCCGTTCCCAGTTCCGAAGGTCTCCGATACCGCCAATTTCATTCAATTTGGTGGTGAAAAAGAGCAGAAACGTGGGACAGACCGTGTTGTATGATTGCCATCCGCCGTTTGCCAACGAGCCCTCGCACCGCGAGATACTGGCTAATCTAACATGTGATCTGGTGGCACCTGATGCACAGCCACTTCTGCTCATATCCTGCTGCCACCAGTTTCGAGTAATCTGAGCCCTTGCTCGGCTCACGGTATCTATCGGGTAAGCGATGCAAAGCGACCCATGGCATCCAAGCCATTACCTGGCGTTTGGAACCCTGGTGCTCCCGCTCGCAAATCCGTCCGTCTCCGCATCAAATTTGCAAAACCAGGAGCGCGAACACGACGAGGAAGATTGGCGTGTCCTCGCTCCAGACAGCGTCTATACCCACCTCGCGGACTCGCCCGACGAGCCGCTCAAGCGTTCACTGCAGTTTCTGATCCTCCACCGCTTCGCGCATGCGGCGTGCCTGTCCCCGTCGCCCGACTTGATGTACATCCGCGTGTACCTCGTACCGTACGATCTGGCCGGCGCCGCCGGTGCTCTGCGCGCCCGGAGACAGTCCGATCTGGGGAAATCCCGGCGATTCTTGGACGGGCTGCTCCCGGCGCTGTCGCGCGATCCTCGATGTTGGCTTGGCCGGGGCCCGCATGTGCCGCAGCCCTGCGAGCCGGTGCGTGACATCCTCGAATAAAACTCCGCTGGATTTGATGTCGATTTCTCTCCAAGGGAAGGACGCTCTCCGAGCTCTACGAGCAGCTGCCCTCGCCCGCCGCGACGCTCAGCGCCGCATCGACGCCGGCCACGCGGCGCCTGCTGGACTTCTCCGATGCGCTCGAGAGCGACATCGGCATCCGCTCCAGGCTGCATCTCTACCAGCGCCGCTCCGTCGCCGCGATGGTCCAGCGCGAGACGGATCCGCGGAACGTGCCGAATCCGCTGTTCGTCCCGGTCACGGGGACGGACGGGCAGGAGTTCTGGTACCAGCCGGGGACGATGGAGGTCCTCAGGGAGCGCTCGATGGAGGCGCCCTGCCGCGGAGGCATCCTCTGCGAGGAATTAGGTCCGTCGCACCCGCACCCACCCACCCCGTGTATGCACCTGACTTGATCGCCGGCAGGCACGGGCAAGACGGTCATGATCCTCGCCTTGATCTCGTGCACGCGGAACCAGATATCCTCGCCCGAGCCTGCAATCATGGACACTCGGCCCGTCCTGACCCCGCTCGCGCTGCGCCACTTTCCCTCGGGCCCCTTCGCGGAGGCACGTGACAGACTAGACGAGCAACCGGCGATGGATCACGGCGTGCCGAGTCTCGTGGAATTGCTGCTGCACAGCTTGGCTACGCGGCCGGTCGACTTTGTCCCACCGCGCCGCCGCGCTCGCCATGATGCGCTCCGGGAGGCAGTCGATAGTTTGGAGCACTACACGGGTCCCAGGCGAGATAATCTGCCCTTTTATCTCGAGTCTCCGTCATCGGAGCCGATTGACGAGGAGCGGGAAGGTCAGAAACGGGCGGTGGCTAATTCGCCAAAGCGCCCTCGGGTATTGTATCTGACCTCGGCGACTTTGATCATTGGTGAGTGTTGGCAATCAGGCAGGATGGCAGTTGACTCGGGCTGCAGTTCCGCCCAATTTGCTGCTCCAGTGGAAGAGAGAATGTTCCGTGCATTGTGATGACTCGCTCCGGCTGTGCGTACTGAAGAACGGGGATGCGATGCCGCCCGCCCGAGTGCTGGCGAGCGAATACGATGTTCGTGTCTATCTTTATGTTCCAGGGCTCAATTTATGGCTTCTGATATCTGCTAGATTATCCTCATGACATATCCTCGTCCGTGAGATTTTTCTATGTTCCAACGCAGCTCAAATCGCGCAGGATTCACACTGGAGGACAAGATCGGCGGCCCGACGCGCGAACACACCGTCGCCCCCCTCTGCCAATGCCCCGAATACGACAACGTGCGCATCCCAAAATGCACATGCTCACCACCCGCCGGCGTCTCGCCCCTGTCGCAAATCCGGTGGAAGCGGCTCGTCATCGACGAAGGGCACGTGTCCGCGACATTGGACACTGTCCTCACCCCCTTCACAAGCACGCTGAGTGTCGAGCGGCGGTGGATCGTGACCGGGACGCCGACGACGAATCTTTTGGGCCTCAGCCTGGGCAGGTCCTCGGCTGACGCGGATCCGGAGCCCGATCCTCTGGAGGAGGGCGTCGAGGATGCAGTGGGGAGAGTGTGGACGGACCAAGACGCCCAGGATCTCAAGAAACTGGGCAACATGATCGCGCACTTCGTGGGCCTGCCACAGCTCCGCGCGAACCCGCGGTTGATGGGCACGCACGTCAGGGACGCGCTGTTCAACCGCTGCAAGGTGCCGGGAAAGCGTGGCGAGACGCGGCGGCCCCCGCGGGCCGGCGCCACTGATGTGCTGATGCAGCTGATGGCGGCGGTGATGATCCGGCACCGGTGCGTTGCGGATTTCGGGGCGCGCGTGCTGTGCTGGGTGTTCTTAACGAGAGGAACGTAGGATATCGGATGTGGAGGAGGAGATCAGGCTGCCGCCGGTGTCGCAGGATTTGGTGCTGCTTGATCTCGAGCCGGTGCAGGTCAAATCCTACAATGCGTTGCAAGCCGTGGTCGCGATCAATGCGGTGACGTCTGAGCGCGAGGGCTTGGTATGTTCGAATTCTTCCATTTCGTTTAGGTACTGAAATACTCCGGTCAGGATTACTTTTTTCATCAGAAGGTCGGTCTGCTCGGTGTTGGTCTATCAATCGTGTACTCATTTGGCACAGAACACCAAACATCTGCAGGAGGTCATCCAAAATTTTTCGCAGTGAGCCAGCGTTTTATTTCTTCAAGGAATAAAGACCTCATTATCAATTCTAGAGTCATGTTTTGGTCCGTGGATGAGAATTTGTACAACGCCGCGGAGATCATGCAGCAGGATTATGTATCCAAGTTCCAAGACAAGTTGGCTGAGCGGCCGGACGACGCAAAGCTGCTGAGGGACGCGGTCGATTCTCTGTTGAGTGATATGTTCGCCGAGTTGATGATATTTGACCCGATTTCCCCCAGCTCTCACGCATGGTCCGACACGCTGTGGCGTGCGATCCAACAAGACCCGAACGTGCCGTTCCGCGTGCACGGCCTCGACCCAGCGTTGTTCGCCGCCTGGACACGCACCCCGAGCGCAGAGGGCTTCATGCACTCCGACCGCATCCAGGGGCTGCGCGCGCTCGTGCTCGAGCGGCCGCTGACCTCCGCGGACGCGCTGGTCGAGCGGGCGGGCGACGATGCCAGGCGGCGCAAGGCCCTCGAGCGCGAGATGCAGCGCGGGACGAAGAAGCGGAAGAAGGGCGAGAAAGGCGCAGGACCGTCTGTGGCTGCGGCGGATCCGAGGGCGGTGCAGAAGGGGTTGGAAATCGAGGCTGCGATTGAAAGTCTCGACGACGCGCAACTGGTGGACGCTGCGAACGAGCCGCAGTACGCGTCGGCGCTTGTGGCTCAATCGTTGATTGCGCATACACGCCTGGGGTCTACTGGGTCGAGCAAACTGAACTATATCATCAACGAAGTGCGCTCGGTTGGTCTGTCGACTAGGCAACTGACTTGAACCCGCAGGTTCTCGAGCACTCGCCGCGCGAGAAGATCCTCATCTTCTCCGAGTCCGTGCTCTCGCTCGCCCACATCGCGGATGCGCTCGAGCTCGTCGGGATCGAGTTCCTGCGCTTCACGACCGCGGTCTCGGCGCGCGTGCGGGAGCAGTTCGTGCGCGGGTTCGAGACGATGGGCAAGTACCGCGTCTTCCTGATGGAGCTCAAGCACGGCGCGCGGGGCCTGAATCTGACCAGCGCGTCGCGCGTGATCTTCTGCGAGCCGGTGTGGCAGGCGGACGTCGAGAGCCAGGCGATCAAGCGGTGCCACCGCATCGGCCAGACGCGGCCCATCACGGGTGAGTGCGGTTCCTCTCTTCAGGCTCGCTGATCGACCGATCCATCCGCACAGTGAAGACTCTGGCTATCCGGGGGACGTCCGAGGAAGAGATGGCGCGTCGGCGCGCGGAGTTGAAGGCCGGCAAGGGCAAAACGCCGCGCCTCATCGACGAGGTTGGGATGCGGACGTTCATCGCGGTGAGACATCTACTACCATACTGCGCGACTGCTGTTTCTTTCCTGCTGTGCTGATCTGACGCGCAAGAACCCTAAATTTCTGACGCACCGACCGACGGAACTGGTCGCGTTCGATCACCCGCTTGTCCGGATCCCGCCGCCCGAGGCCCCAGCGCTCTCGCGAACGACGCGAACGAGCGTGGAAGAGGCGAGTGCGAGTCCGCGCAAGGTCGCGTTCGCCCAAGAATCGCCCCCAAAGAAGCGCGTCAGGGTTGCGTCTCCGCCCGGGGAAGAGGATGAGGGGAAACGCCGGAGGGTTGGATTTGAGGATGTGAGAACCCGGGTGCGGTTTGTAGACTAAGTTTGTCATCATCGGATATAATTCAATCCAACTTGATCTGTCTGTTGTAAAGCTTTGTAATTTCTCAGCTCAAAGTCAAAGCCAACAAAAGTTTGAGATTGAGACTCCCGCCGAAAGCCTTGGGGAGTAAGAGTTGTTAAGTCGGTAGAACCCATTTTCTTCTCTGGATGATTATAGTACATGGTTTGTATGGTAAACGAGATACTTTGGATGAATTGGAGATAAATCCAGAGTACATCGTAGGCGCGGAGTAAACTAAACTAAACTAAACTACAAGCGTCGAATAAGGAAATTGTCAGTATCCGAGGTCTGATGCGATATCAGATCGCCCACTTGTGACCCTTCACAATCTGTCCTGTGTCCCAGCCATCAGTCACCTCAAGTCAATTCGATCCAGTGTTGACCCATGAAACTGTGCTGCACTGCTAGAGTTCGTCGCTTTGAGCGGCAGAACCCCCCCCACCCAAGCGAAGACCAAAAATGCAAGTTGATAAGTCAGAAATAAAGTAAGGGATGTAGCTATTTGGTCTGCGAGGTAGGTAGATTACGTGTGTCCTCCAAGGGACTCGTCCGCCGTATCGGCAACGCCGCGCTGTGGGTCGAATAACTGGTAGTCGGGCGACAGTCGGTGCCGGCCTGGCTCGCAGGCGGAAACAGCGTGCAGCCCAGGTGCACGAAAGAGCAGGGGGGTGTCGAGCGAGTACGACTAAGTTATAAGAGGAACCGAGGATAAGAGCAAAGGCAAGGGCAAAGGCAACAGTGAGAACGAGAACGAGAACGAGAACGAGATATCGGAGGAAGCGGTGCGGCGCGCCTCCGATATGTATAAATAACGGGGCGGCAGCAAGCAGATAAATATCAAAGCGCGACAACGCGCGGTGTGGGCAAACGAATGTGGTGTGTCGGCCCTGCACGGTGGGTGGTCGTGGTCGTGGCGGCGGGGACGCGACAGTCGGTCATAAGCAGTAGCAAGTCATTCAAAGCCTCCGTCCGACGACGGTGGCCACCCGCTCAACGAGACAGGTCATGGGCACGACGCCCTTCGGCGCCTCGCTCGCGTTCCTCCCGACGCGCTGCACGAGGCCCCACCCGTCCTGGAACTCCTCCAGCACGCGCACCGTCTCGCCGACGCGGAGCGCGAGCTCGTCCTCCATCGTCGGCGCGAACGCGCTGACCACGTTCATGAGGCGCACCGGGAGCGGCGACGGCGGGATCGCCGCCTCGTCCTCCGGGGGCATCTGCATCGTCTGCATGTGCGCGAAGGAGGCTGTGCGGGCCGGAGACGGGAGCGGCAGCGGCGCGAGATCGGACGGCTCCGGTTTCGCAGGCGGGATCTCGCGCCCGAAGGGATTCATCTTGCTCTTCTTCGCCGGCGGTGTCGGCGGTGTCGGGGGCATCGCAGATTGATGGGGCGGGGAAGGAGGCAGCGGGATCTGCGTGGAAAGGAACGTCGGAGAGGCGTTGGCTGACGGGTACGAGGGCGGCGGCGAGCGCTCGCTGGGTGCGAAGCCCGAAAGCGTCTTGTCCCAAGGCCGCAGCGTCTTCTTACTCTTCGACTTCTTCGCACTGTTGTGCGTCGCATCGGCGGACGGGATCTGGGGCACCCAGCCCGCGCCTGTGTTCGCGGAGTCCGGAATGAAGGCGCGGCTGGGCTTCTCAATCCCATACGCAGAGATGCGCAGGTCGTGTTTTTTGTCCTCGTCGAACGACGCCTCCTTCTTCTTCTCCTCAAAGCTGATCACATGAGGCTGGGGACCGCCCTCGGCACTCTTCCTCGATTTTCGTTGCCGCCGGTAGATGCAGATCGCAATGCCTGGGAGTCGCCTAGATCAGTACGCGGAGATAGCGCGCCCACGGGCCAAGGGTGACGGGGACGCACCCAGTAGCACCACGGCAAACAAAATGGCTACAATAGCCGCCAGCACACTCGTAGACGTCGGAGCCGTGAGGCTGACCACCGATGTGCTGCTGCTGGGCGGGGCGGAATCGACGATAGCTGTGGCACTCGGCGAAGCGGCGGACGTGTTCTGTCGGCGCTCGCGAACCATACGGGATGGATTGTGGTGCATGGCTGGTCGTCAAAGGGGAACGAACGAACGAAAAGAGGGGAAGGAGAGACAAGCGCCTCGAAAGGGAGAAGAGAGAAGAGGAACGAAGACCTTCGCAGCCGACAAACCTTTGAATAGTTTTGAGTGCCGCATCTTGATCCTGTCAGTCCGATGAAACCAACTCCTCAAAACGCCATCAGGATTCAGTTACACGGAGATCCACAAATTATGATGTCGGCGGTGAGACCCAGTCGGCTGGGTGAGTTTCCCGCAGGTGCCTGGTCTCCAATATATGCTGGCTACATTCCAATCGAGAGAGAACACCTTCACTTGTCTTCTCAAGCTCTTCCTGGTGGCTACCGAAAAGGGATCATATCACATGACCTTATCACGCCGATCTCACCTCTTTGAAAGTCGATGGCAGCATTTCGGGCTGCGCTCGAGGAGAACAGCCTCTCCTACGCCTGTGCATCCATGACACACAACTGCCCATATACGCACTTGTAATGGAGAGGACGCGAGAGACACACCCTGGAACGGACAGTCATCCTGTCGACGAAGCATGGTAACAGGACGGGAAGTAATCAATCAAGCACCATGAGTACTCGTCTCTCCCCCACGAGCAGCCTTAGGTGACTTTCGGACAGAATGCGGATCAGCCTTTTCAGGCCAAACACACTGATTGCGTCGCATTCAACACAAATCCACCGAGAGCCCTGAGGATCCTTGCGTGTTGATGATCAAGTTGCGGGCTGATAGATGGGTCGATGCATGTTTCTCCGCGCCGCAGCCAATCGCCCCCGAAGCGCAAAAATAAAAGAGAACAAGCTCCCGCCATTCAGATACGCATTGCACAACCTAATCTACGGAGACATGCATAGCTTTCCGGCGAAACTTCGACTGATCGCGCAGCCACTGCAACAAACAGTGAGTTAGTACCCGCGCGGATCTATCGACAGCGGAAACACGCACCTGTCTATACTGCCGAAGGGAGCCCACCTTCTCGCCGTAGTAGTCCGGTATCGGGCTGGTCGCGCTCTGCAGCGTCGCGTCGACGCGGTTGCGCGCAATGTGCTGAAAAAAGTCGCGGTCCTTGGCGTCGACTTTGGCGGCGGAGTTGCGGTATATCATGCGCCAGATGCCGGAGCCGATGGTGGGCCCAATCAAGAAGCCGAACCCTGCGACGTGGGGTGAGTGGGCGGGAAGGTAAGCTGGTGACATGGATGATGGGACGGACCGCTGCAGAGAATGGTGCATCCTCCGTAGAACATGAGCGGGTCTACTCCCTGTCACAGGGACGGTGAATAAGAGGTGGGAGGAGGGGGAGCGAGCTTCGTACCATGATAGGCACAGTTGGGTCGGTCTCAAGCGACCCAAAGTAGAATGCGCCCCCGAAAAAACCACCAGCCGCGGCGGGGAACGAGATATACTGCACACAAAAGATAAGAAGACACCCTAGACAGTATGATGAGAAGTTCATGCGCACCGTCTGCCATCTCCTCCGCTTTTTCCTCAAATCAAAGTACTCGGGCCAAGATAGGGTGTCTGACAGGGCGGTCTCAGCCTTCGCCGCGGGAGCAGGCGTGGACAAGGCCGCAACAGTAGGCTTGAACCCAGGAGTCGGAGCGGCGTGGACGGTAGGCTTCGGAGCAGGTCGTGGAGGGGGTGTAGTGGCCGTCTTCGGGGGCACAGGCGTCTTTGCAGCACTTTTGGCGCTCTTAGTCGACTTGAGGCGCGAAGAGCCAACAAGACTGAGTTTCGGGTTAGACTGGGAGGTGATGTGGAGGCCGTGGTGTCGGCATGTCTGGCGCAGCGGCGCGCGCAGCAAATTTTGCATCTGGTGCGAGCAGAGGCGTGTCCGATCGTGGGACGCCGGAATGCCGACGACGTTCCCTGGATCACGTGCTCGGCCATAAACCACTTTCCGAAGGGTCTGGACTCTGTACACGGTGACAGCGCCTGGCTGTCCCTGAGCCTAGTAATTCATGCTGTCTCAGTACGAAGGCAGTCCACCATTAACGGCGAGGATTGAAAAGTAGCTCGGGATGCAAGTTCAAATACTTAAAAAGTATTTAGAGAAAATCTAAAAGATTTGAAGAGATTGAAAACGTTCCCGCTAGCCGATTTGAACGACTGACCTCGTCATTACTAGTGACGCGCTCTACCAACTGAGCTAAGAGGGATTGAGGAAGAAGTTGACAGGTACATCCATATCAAAAAAGGAATAAAAATAACGTTGCTGTACATTATGGGGCCTCTCTCGATCCATTCCGGGGTGCACGTCTAATATGGATATTTTAAGGCAATTATCTCGCTTTTCATCAAATCGCGGGCTCAGATTAGATCTGCGCTTTTACTCGCTCCGCGATAATACACCGGCAAGAGGTATTTTTGGATCCTGATTCACTTTACATCGACTCAACTCTCATCCTGTCTCCAGCGCATCTCCACCTCTTCAAAAACCGCCACCCGCTTCGTGACACGAAACCCCAATTTTTCAAACAGCCGAATGCTCGGCGTGTTGGATTCCGATATCCGAACCAGGAGGGATGCGGGCGAGATGGGCAGCGGGCTGGAGCTCGCTTCGAGGTCCGATCGGGTTGAAGCGGGGTCGTGGCATATGAACGAGCCTGAACCGCCGCGCGATGCAGTCGCGTAACCCAGCAGCAGCTGGAGCGCTTCCAGTGCGTAGCCTCTGCGCCGGTAATCGCGTTCTAGTATCAGAGTGAGCCGCGAGGGCAGATGCAACGGGGATCGTCTGGATACTCACCTGCGATCATGACTTCAGCCTCGGCGTAGAAATCTTCACCCGCTTCCTCGTTCGTCAGCGAGGGTGAGCCGTGAAGAAAGATGTTGACGTCTCCGATCATAGGCAGCTGTGAGATTATTGGATCTCCTAAGCTCAGAGTGCTGGATCCAGCGGCGTCGTGCGTCTTTGCGAGGACGATGAACGTCAATTTGTCTTCTTCTTCTCGCCACTTCCCTAGCAGTCAAGTCTGAGTTGGTAATCCCAAAAAAATAAGGGGGGGTACATACGCTGCATCTCGTACTCCTCTTCTAAAGAAAGCGGCTCGCTTGCAGTAAGCTCCCGAAGCTCTTCATCTTGCATCCAGGTGTGGTATTTCTCGTGTTTCGATCTCATCCGGGAGGGTTTTCAAGAAAGAGCGAAGGATCTTACTGGTACATGCTCAGTTAGGTAAGGCAAGAGCACTACTTTGCTGCCGACTAGAACCGTGTTGGCGTTGACTTTCATGGTGGACGAGTATAACAGTGTCTGATGATTACACAGCCACGAGTAGATAGTGTACGGATCACTCTAACGATCAATCCAACAGAATTGGCTTGATTTTTCTTCTCGATTCACCCAGTGGATATCGGATAGAACAAAATTCGGTTCCAGTACATATGCACAGAGCAATCCAAACGCCTAGGCGCGCCCTATCCCAGACGCATCTGATCATGGGAGTGCAGGGGGGGGGCTCGAGGTTAATTGGGTTGAATTGGGGTGGGCAAGGGTTAATGTAGCTCACCTGCACTCATGCAGTAGAGCAGAATCTGCTGTGTCGATCTTACAAAAAGTTCACTGGCAAGAAACTAGGGGACAAGATTATGCTCCAGGAGCTAATGTGCGCACATAAGAATGATCAGATACAGCATAAAGTAGGGAGTCGAGAAGATGCATCGCAGAATCCGAATCCGTCAGCGTCCCCGCATCGTCCCGATCCTCCGTTAGCAGCCGAAATTGATCAGCGGCACCGGACATCACAGCAGCACGGGCGCATGAAGCACGGATGTTCATCAGCTCTGGATCAGGGAGAGGCAGTTCGATGCCATTGGCGGCAGCGTCTCGCGCCGCATCAGGATCTACGCGAAATGCCACCTCCCGAGATGGCTTGGGCACCTGCTTGAAGAAAGTTGGCGGATGGCGCGCAACGACAGTGTAGGTATGCTCCTGCACGACGAGGATGAGATTTCTTCGAGAAATTTCAGTAAAGGATAGAAATATCACCGTTCCAGGGATAGCTTCAAGCCAGAAGAGAAATTTATCATAGTCCTTGTGCAAGGCGATGGACAAGGTCATGGTGTGAAACAAAGTATTCACGCATTTACCCTGCAGCTTATCGACTAAACTGCGTAGACCAAAGCTTTCAAGCAGAGCCAAAGCGCTTGCAGAATATTCGGAATACTGGCATACGATTCAGCAGATGAATTTGGTGGGAAAGGGACTAACAGATTGCGCGGTGCCCGAGATCAAGTGAGCGACCTCAGTCTCGACGCTCCCCACTCCCTCATGATCCGACTTCTGGTTCAATTCGGGAACGTTCATGAGGGTAACCTTGTCATATAGACGTGTCATTACACATTTATGGCCGTCCCGCAGCAGGGCCTATTACGATCCAAGGTCGACAAAACCGGCAGCTAGTGGGGGACAGACTTACGTCGACCTTGGCCTGCGAATGTGTCCTTCCTTGCTCAGGGCGGGACCTCTGCCATGCTCTTGAGGATATCAGCTCTGTGCTTTTCGTAGGACGGGAGGGAGGCGTGAGGGGATGGGGATGGAGTACGATCGGTGCGCGAGCAAACTTGAATAGTCAGCTTACTGCAAAGGAAAGATTGCCTCGTTACTCACACACGCGAAACAGTTGATTGCGTAGATCTATACCGAGCTGGAAGACTTTTTCGTGACGCTGCTCGAGGTCCTCCGCCGGCCCCAGTGCCATTGACACGTTGTTGCACGACAGTACTTGGCGAGTCAGGCTCTTGTAGCCGGCGGTCATATTGTGTTCATAAAAGTCCTTGATGAGCCATGCTACCACCCGAACGGCAATTAATTTATCTTGATACTTCGCCGCAGGCTTAGGAAGTCGGAGTGCCGCACTTTCGGCAGATAGTAGGAGATTCCATGCGCTAACCCCGTCAGGGTGCAGTCCGATTTCATTGGCCGGAGGAAGGGGCCAGCTTTCGTTGAGAGGAGGAACTGCCGGGTAGGTCACGGTCATGAGGACGAGAGTCTTGCACAAGTGTCGTGGCAATAGGAGGCAACTTAGTCAGAAAATTTAAAGACAGAACGTCAAAGACTGGGATGTGGTGCGGGGGATGTCAAGCAACCATATCGGGCGCGCGCTGATAGGCAACGATCACCGATTGTGATCTGACCACGGTCCACCACCTCATCTTCCTCTCCAACACAGATCGCATGTTCTGGAGGCACGACCCGGTCCTGCCTCCTCTCCCATGGACTAAAGCGCATTCCATAGATTCGGCTTCCATAATGCCTCCGCTATCGACAGCCTGCTGGATAAGGAAGACGTTTCCGTAGAAGCTATTTTGGACGAAGACGATCTGCTGCAAGAATGCAAGGCCCAAAACACGCGCCTTATAGATTATTTCCAGCGGGTGGATGTGTTGCAGAGATTGCTGAAGCATGTTTCGGGGCAGATTGAGAACGAAGAGCACGGCCAATTCAAGTCAGTCGCCTGACCTCCTTGTATGCGTACCCCCGGACTCACCGCAGCGCAGGTACCCTTATGTCTCTACCGAAGTGCTATGCAGCGAGATATGGTCTATTGTCGAGACGTGTGTCAACTCGCAAACCGAGCTCTTGGTCCCATTCTGGGATGCCATCCTCGACAGATCACCTGAAGACATGAAGACGCAGATGGTCATGGCGTCGCACTTCGCCAAAATCAACGCTGTGTTCTTGGGAAAAAGACCTGCGGAGGTGTGTCTGGTCCGTTGTACCAACCAATCTCTCCCTCAGCCCCACACCAGATGCTGGCTTTCATCCGCGCGCAACCGGACATTGTGGAGCGCATTCTCCGACACATCGAAACGCCCTCATTCATCGACCTGCTTGTGCGCATCATTCAGCTGGACGAACAGCCGGGAGGAGCGGGTGTGCTCGAGGTGTGTGCCGCTCTCTCGTCGCACCTCGTCGCACTCACAGACCGTAGTGGCTGTCGTCAGAGAACCTGATGGCTCGGCTCCTGGTGTTCCTCGCACCGACATATTCTCCGGACGTGCATAATGTCGTCGCGGAGCTCATCAAAGGCATCATCTCGATGGCCACTCCCACCCCCGGTGCCGGATTGGGGGAAATGACAGCCGGACCCGCGTCCAACATCTTTGCGCGACAGCTGGCATCGATGGAGAGCGTCAAGACGCTATCCGGTTACATACTTCTGGACTACAAAACGCCGCCGCCAGACCAGGCTGAGACGGAGACCTTGCCAAATGCGGAATCCTGCACCTCCTCGGTCGTGCACTCCATTGCGATCGTCATCGAACTCATTCGGAAGAACAACTCCAACTACTTCGAGCCATACCTATTTCACACGCTTCGAAATCGGCTCATCCAGGTCCAGCAGCATCTGGGGCCCGCTGCGCTAGAAGAGGACGGCGATGGTGGACGAGAGCAGTTGGAAAGCGCTTTGGGAGAGATGGTAGATCGGATTGGAGTGGTTCATTTGGGTCCTCTGCTAGAGTTGATCACAGAGAAGCTGGACGGGTTACAGGGCTACCTGCGTTCGCCACGCTCAGTCGTGCGTTACCCTTACATCTATCAGATGCACGTCCGTTGACTGCCCTCTAGAACGGAACCATCAAAACGACGGTCGGAGACATCGCTCCTCTCACGTTTGAGCGCTATCGGATATGCGAACTGCTTGCCGAAATGCTGCACTGCTCGAATATGGCGCTCCTCAATCGGGGGATCGAGCACAGCCGCCTGTACGACAGCGAAGGTCGCCTTCAAGGCGGACTGGCTGCTCTCGAAGAACTCGCGCAGGTCATCGCACTCAATCCTGGCAGCGAGGACCGGGACACGCCGATGCGATCGAGGGATGACATTGCCCCTGCGCACGAGCTGCCTGTGAGCGGTGGGCTGTCATCGCTGTCGGATTCCGATGAAGACATGAGCGACGACGAGCCGGGTAGTTCGGACGAAGATCTGATGGAGGACGATACTCCTTTTCCCATCTCAAAACCACACGCGCCATTACCACCTAGCGGCTCGCCCCCGCTGCAACAGGAATCCGCGCCCAGCGCGTCTCCGGTGTTGCCCACGCCTTCATCTTCGCCGAGTATCAGGTCTCAGCGAGCAAGACAGAGCGTTGTGCTGGAGCTACCTCCGGGTGAGCTGTTCAAGCGTCGATTTTTCGAACTGAATATCCTGTCGACATTACTGGTAGCGCAACTCTCAGTCGCCCAGCGTTTTCCATTCTGACCTTTTCCTAGGACCTCTTTTTCGAGTTCCCATGGAATAACTTTCTACACAGTGCGGTTTATGACCTGACGCACCAGATCCTAACTGGGACCGTCGATAATGGAGGGCAGAGTCGAGAACTGGCTATTTCCCTCTTCCGCGATGCAAAACTCATGCAAAGGATCATCGAGGGTCAGAAAATGAACGATGCAGCGCAGGACAAGCCCAAGGCCGTACGATTAGGGTATATGGGCCATCTCACACTAATTTCGGAGGACGTCTTGACTGCGATGGAGCGTTTCCCCACGGATGTGCGAGAGGCAATCGAACCGTTTGTACCTCAGCCGGACTGGGACGAGTACGTCAAAGGACGCTACAAGGAAACGAAGCAGCGCGATGCTGAGCCGTTGGGTGGCGGGAAACCAGTCATCCGTAGCACCATGGCAGGGAGCAGTCGGTGGAAAGTTGACGAGGAAGACACCACTGGAACCGCAGTCACAGGAACGACGACAGCGGCAACAACATCCGACAGCGACGCAAATGTCAAGGGCGAGTTCAAACGCGCCAGCTCGTCACGTCCGAGGCGGGAGGGCAGCGCTGATTTCGGGCCTGCAGATGCTAACGAAAACGACGGCTTCGAAGTCCGGTCAGCTGCAGTGAGTTGATTGTCCACCACCTTTGGGAACCAACGGTTGACTTGGAAAAGTTCTACGAAAGCTCAGATTCATTCGATTCGGACGACGAGGATGACTCCAACGGAGGATGGTTATCACAGTCCAAATTTTCCCTCGGCCAGCCACCAGCGACTGGTCGCCCGGAACGAAGGCCTTTGAGTGCTTCTGGCTTCGATGTAAGGACATTCACCTTTCTTTCTGCCGCCATTCACAATTATACAGGACGCCTTCGAGCCCGGTGCTTCAGATCCATTCGCAGATGACGTGCGTGTCCGTCGATCTGCAACAGCTAGTGCTCAAACGTTTTCGACAGGATGGCTTCGGGCCCTTTTCAGATTCTGGTTCTGATGCGTTCTCATTCGCTGACGAGATGGACGATACGGCTTTCGACAGTTTCGGCGACTTCGGAGAATTCCACGGGTCATCGTCAATTCAAGACGGCGAGCTGACGCCGACCGGCAGCTGGACGTTTGCCAGCGGTTCCGGTTCAGATGACGCGGGTTCGGAGCCCTTTGATCCACATAGTCCACAGGGAGATAAACGAATGTCGTAGTATGTCATGTAAGATGTACTCGTCCTTCCTATTCGGGTTTGAATTCGTATCCGCCCTGTCTGGCGACCGCCACAAAGTCGAGCGTGGCAAGCTCTGCGCCGGCAGAGTCCGCCAGTGTGCATTCGACTTTGTCTCCAGGAGACACCTTCCCGACGCCGGAGGGTGTTCCGGTCAGTACGAGATCTCCTTCCTGTCAATAAGCGTCAGCGGGAACCCACACGTCTTTTTTGAGAACGCGCCTCAAGCGTCATGATTGAGGAGATATGTTCGATAAGCTGCGGGATTTTGAAGATCATGTCCGCTGTTTTCCCGTTCTGCTTGAATGCGCCGTTGATCTTGAGGGTCAAGGCCAGGCTATTAGGGTCGGGGATCTTCTCCTTGGGAATAAAGGATCTATGTGCGGCCGTTGAGACGCGTCCTGAGGAACAGAACCGCCACCGACCCTATGGGCGTGAAAGTATCGAAGCCCTTGGCCGCAGACCACGGCAGTCCTTTCTTCTTCACCTGGTCCTGGAGGTTCCGCGCTGTCATGTCGACGGCGAGGGCTGTTCGCCGTCTGAATGAGCGGAACGAGACACGGAGCGCGTGACGCACCGTAGCCAGCCACATGCGCGTCGGCGTCCCGGTGGGAGATGTCCCGACCGCCCTTCCCGATGACGACGCCCAACTCGACTGCGCGCCCGGTCAGCCGCACGCGTGTCGCGTTCCGCCCGACCTACGCACCCTCGTGATGCGCCATGATCCCGGTGGGGATCTCCACCCTGCCACCGGACTGCACGTAGCTCGTCGTCGGCTTGAGGAAGAAGAACGGTTCCTTGGGAGCGGTGTTGTTGAGCTCTTTGATGTGTTCGGCGTAGTTGCGGCCAATGGCGACAATCTATACCAGGGTTACTTGGACCGGGAAAAGACGAGACAGAGCGCAGACCTTTCGCCCTTGTCTTGCAAAGGCTGATGCGGCCATTATGGAGGAAACGGAAGATCAGTCTGCAAGTTAAAGCCGATGATGGATGTCTCTGCTGCAAACCCGACTGGTACAACCGGTGAATCAACGGAACAAATCCTGATGGTACGTAGTGTAAGAACAGCTCGTCCCTAAAACGCATTTCCCGCCATCTTTCGCAAATACAGCTCTTTGATCGCTGGTCAAATCATCGGCTCATGTCGGAACACGCGAGATTGGTCGGCTGACTCAAACGTGCTTGAGCAGCTCTCGAATTCCTTGACAATTCTAGTGCGAGTATCAAGCCTTCACGTCTCTGGCAATACGGATTTTGTCCATCGAGACGAGTGTATCGAACCGAAAAACTGCAATCCCGGAACATTGGACTATGAATCTCAGGTCTTTTGCTTGACGGTCACTTGGTTGTCTGGAAGAGAGATCCTTTCATCAATGGGGCTGTAACCCCCAGACTGCGGATGGGACAGCCAATGCAGGACAGCAGATCGAATGCGAGGGAGTACATGCATGATAAGATACAAGCAATTGTGAGTGAATACAGATGAGGCGTTAAGACTCCAGGGTAGTTGTTGATCGGGACGCGCAGACAGTACTTATTATAGATCAGTCAGATCGATGACCTGCACCGACTGCCCAGTTCGTGGATGTGCCATAGTCGAAACCCTCGGCGCCGAACCTGCAGATTTCTGCGCGCGCAGAGCTCTCAACTGTGCCTTGCAGACGTATCAGCAGGAGAACGAAGAAACCATTGCACCCGGGCTCACTTCTAGACCAAGGATCTGCGAATCTACTGGCTCGGTTTTCACCGGCGAGGGAACGGGTGACGAGATGATACCTCCAGCCATGAGTATGTCTGTGGATGGATTGAGTCCACACACGAACGGACGGAAAAAGCAGGACGGACCACGAGGCCGGTAGTTGAATGTAAACGTCGCCAGAGCCTCCGAGCCTTTACGTTGGGCGTCGATCATGTTGACCTGCCGCGGGGCAACGACGTACTCTCCACCAAATCTACGCAATCAGCCTGAGTGAAGGACTTGGAGGGTAGGTGGGCGGCTGACACACTTGACGTGATGAGCGCCGGCTTTCTTGGACCTCTCGTGGATCGTCTGTCCCTCGAGGACGGTCGAGCCGTACTGGTGTCGAAACTCAGTCCGTCTGACATTCCGGATGTCGGCTTCCCAGAGCTCAAGCTTGATAACCCCAAAGGCGGGTGGAGCGTCTAACGTGTGAAGATACGCGTCGTCATCTGCGACGCACATTCAGTCAGCCCGGTGTTCTGCCCGCAGCTAGCAAGCACACGCACCAGTGACCTCGATTGGTGCAAACACGAAATCCCTCTGCGTGAAGTCCGACGTGGTGGCATAGGACACTCCGATCGCGCTGGGGTCGGACGGATACGACATGGCGTCCAGCATGAAGTGCGTGCTGCACAGCACGCCGTCGATCGTCAATTCCGCAAGGATGCTCCGGTCCCGATAAGCGTTGCTCCAGTTCACCGAGAAGCTCTGGAGGACACTTAGCGCCCGTGCGGCACCCGACAAGCGCCAGTGACTGACCTTGCCCGCGTGCGAGGATATCCAGCATGTGGCAGAGGTCCTGTTGAGGACGCGTGGCTCATAGACTGGGGAAGATTCACCGTCGACGAGTATCCAGACCGTGTACGAGTCGATAGAGAGCGAGGTCATGACGGTCGAGGGAGAAGGTGCGGCAAGTACCGAATAGGAAATAGGGGGCGTCTAATGTCGATTGTCATCTCATCACGGCTTGACGCGCCGACACGATTGTCTCTCTCTATCCACCTTTCTGCGCGAAACAATGTCAGAGAAAGAAGTGCCGGGTCTAAGAGGCAATTGGTCAAAGACCCCGGTAGCCCAAAGCCACATCCGAATGAGAGCAGTGCGCTCGGATGACATCGGGATCCTCCAGAATCTCACGCGTCAAACGACCGGTCTCACGGCATACGAATTGCGTGTCCTGAACAAGAAACGGTCATGGCTGCGCGCCTACAGCCCGAATCCGCCCTCCTCGACAGCATCGCTGCGGGCGTACGCACGCGCACTGGCAGCGACGCTCGTGTTCGCGCAGGAAGAGGCAGGGACGGCAGTGTGCATCGACGAGTCGGGCCTGGTGCTGACGTGTTCGCATTGCGTTGCGGAGGATGCGGATGAGCTGCGGGAGGGCGCGAGCCCCGGCCGGATGATGATTTTCGCAGACGGACGCGTCGTGCGCGCGGAGTGGATCGTCTGGGACGCGCGTCTAGATCTGGCTTTGCTCCGCATAGTCGCGGCGGAGCCCTCCCCACATGAATCCTCCCCACTTTCTTCCTCCACCTCTTCGTTCCCGTTCGTTCCCGTCTCCCACACCGCACCCAAGTCCCGTGCGCGGTTGCTCTGCATTGGCCACCCGGGCTCAGATGACCTCGAGTCCGTCGTTCCGGGCACGAAGACGGGCTACGACACGCTCTTCATCAGCGAGGGGCGCTTCAGAGGGATGTGTCCCGGCCAGGACGTCATGGATAACAGTGAGATTGGGGCGCTCATGCACGATTGTTGGACGTATTGGGGGCACAGCGGGGCACCACTAATCGAAGCGGATGGCGGCGAGCTCATCGGACTGCATAGTAGCTGGGACGAGGACACCGGGATGCGCCGAGGCGTCGGATGGGCGGCTTTGCAGAGCTTCTGTCGTGAACATGTCTGGGTTTGAAATTGGTCTATAAAATGATGGTGGCTGTCCACTCGTTTGAACTTACTTACGGCACCCTCGCGACCCAGCAGCATGCCACTTTTCTGACATCGCATGATACCAAGGGTCCGACCGCATTTCATCTGTCGTGGGAAGTGTTCGGAGGCTCGGAGCCGCCTCGGGCGACCGCATCAGCGCCTATCCGCTTTCAGGTTTCAAACCAAGATCCAATATCGGTTGGAGCTTTTCACTATCACCGACCAAACGAGCAAAAAACGATATACATATTACAATTGGACCTTTCGCCGCCGCAGTATCGAAGGCATACGGAAAAAATGCTTGCTCTTGAGCTTCACCACCTCTTCTACCTCGGCATACGCCCAGGGCGTCACTCTCCGAACCATCTCGGGAGTCAGAGCCGTTCTATGAGCTGGCAAGCTCACTGTCATATCGACAACATGGCAGCTGAGCCGATTCGACGCGTCGGTGGGCAGCTCGCCCGCAAGCAGCTTCCGCTCCAGCACCGCGGACTCCTGCACGAGCGCCCGCAGCTCAGCCGGGAATCCGGGGCTCAGAGGGCTCGGGGCTGGCGGAAGATGCTTCTCGGCTTCAAGGCCATTGCTCGCCGGTTGCTCATCGCGCATCCGCGCGTGGACGACAGCCGAGAACGTCTGGGTTCCCCGCTCGAAGAATCTTGTCGAGGGCGGCGGGGCCGCCAGAGCTATCGCAGCGTACTGGATCTCCGCATCGCTGGCGTCTGAATGGGAGTCGAATTCGCTTCCGGGCGTCGTCGGAGACGATGGAAGGGACGGTGACGACGGCCCAAGGTCGTCTGCGTCTGCCGTGGAGTTCGAGGTGCCGGCTTCAGGGCCGTGCACGAGGACAGCAAGAACATCTGGACTGTCGTCTCCTGGCACCTGTGATATTGACGTGTCGCCTGCGAGGTCGCTCACGCTGAAATCGAACTCTTTGGGTGACTCCGATACCAGAATGGGAGAGGGTCCTCGGTCAAGAGTGAAAAGTGTGAGGCCGTAGTCGGGGGTGGGGGGTAATGGCAGCATCTGCCAGCAGTTGTCGTCAAGCCACTCCACGCAAAGATTCAGCTCTTCTTGAATGGACGGTGTTTGCTCGCGTTCATCGGAGGCGTTGGTCGAGGACTTGGCAACAATCGAGTTCGGATCTAGTTGAGAATCGATACGTTCTATGTCGTCGCACTCCGGCTCTATAATCAACGGGGTGACGCATCGTAGCGACGTTGGTCGACTGTCTGAGGTAGCCGGCGAATCAGGCGGCGAGGGAAGTTGTTGCGATGTCTGCAGAGTTCATTGACTACGCCGGATTGTCATTGCATGCACCTACGCACCGTTCTCGCCGGAGGTTCATGCGTCGTGCTTGCTTTCCGTGCATGGGGCACCTTGTCCACCCCAAGATCGTCCTGCTCTCCTTGAAAGCGGGAGCAGACGGGAACCACACCGGTTTCATGATGTTGCCGTACATCATTCCACCTGTATATGACGAGCCGGGCTGTTTGGGCGCGGGCACACTGATCCCGAAGGAGGATCCTGCTCGGGGGATAGGGACACCGCCTTTCGATTCGAATTGGGCGATCTTGGCCCGGAACGACGGTGGTGGGGGCGAGCCAATGCGCATGCCAGTGTGTGTATGAATATCCCTAACCCGCAGCGTCAGAGTCTTATATGTGTCTCGAGCCGAGATGCTTACATGAGGTCAGAGCAGCGAGGAAAGGAAGTGGGGAACGCAGTGAGGTGAGCGCTAGGCTATAGCTAGGGGCAGGAAGTGCATTCTCGATCTCGAGTATGCGCTCATGTCTCTTGCCACAACGGACCATTATGTCCTGGCGACGACAACAGATTGAATCGACTGCTGTCGCGGAACGAGCATCGATCCGCTTGTTGAGGACTGAGCGCTGGAATGCTCCTGTCTGCGGCGTTCAGTGTTCGCATCGCGTGAGCCTCAGCTCATCCCTGTGACCTGGGAGTAGCAGCACGGGGTCGCGTTGAAATGGTCTCGGAAGGGTTGTGAGGGGAACCGTCTCGCGACTCTCGCCGAGACTGGAGACAAATTTAACGGCGGCACGTGTTCCCATATACGCCAGATGTCCCATCATCATCATGTGCAATAGCGCAGCCTCTTTTGCTGTTCTTTCCCTCTTCAGCTGTGGCATCAATCCATATCAATGGCTTCTCCGGCACCGGATTCGGTAGAGCCTCTTCACCTAAACCGCAGCAATGAAATCGATTTTCGTGGCTTCTATATACGAGAGGCGCAGGATGAATACAGGGTGCGCCGGATTTGGCAATAGCCAGATTGAAATCCGTTCTGGTTGTAAGGCTGCTCAAGTGTCTAATTGCCAGCTACCATAGCGTTCATACGCCGACCAAAGCCCGCCACAATACCTTGGCCACGATGTGTGGGTGCAACGCGTCAATCGGCGAGCCCAGTCCAGTCTGGATGTTGTAGATAGCCCAGGCAGCATCCTTATCCTAGAGCATATTCATCAGTCACACCCAGTCTCACAGATGAGGACATTGGACGCACGGATGCAGCAAGGCGGAGGAAGCGCTGGAAGTACCAGCGCACAGGTGCACCGGACGAGAGGCTCTCGCCGGGAAGAGGCTGTGTTTGCGGATGACCGTAATCTCCAAGCAAGTCAGATGGCGACTGCGGCGAGTGAGAGATAACGCGCACCGTTCAGACGCGTTCCCTCCCACGTCCAGCCTGTTTTTTCGTGCTCTTCGTGGAAGAACGTGGATCCGAAGTCTGGCGGAAGTGACCGACCGCGAACTTGCAGAAGGGTCTTTTGGAGGGCCAGAGCACAGCGCGTAGCTTTACTCGTTCCTTCCGCATAAACAGGATTCACTACGCCGGTTTAGTATACGCCATGGGAAGGAAGGAAACAGCGCTCTCACCATTCATCACGCTATCGCCCAATGCGACGTAGTTCGACGGGAGATTGCCGGCGAGATGGTAGCGGATGTAACTGGTCGGATTCACGCGGAACACAGACGCGGTCGGTCCGAGCTCGAGGGATTCCAGCCGGTCCAATGTCTCGAACACCCACCCGGGAATGGGCTGCACAGCCTCCAGGTCATGTACATACTCCCTCGCTTCGGCCAGCGTCTTCGCCTGCGCACGCTGGTCGCCGTAATGGCCAGTAAACAAGATCACTGTGTGGAAATGAGGCGTGGTAGTACGGGTAGGGAACGTTTCGGGCACACTCACATTGCTCGTGCACGCGCAGAAGGATGAAGATGGCGTTTCCCTTCGCCAACGTCGTCGGCGTCTGGCCCTCCATGAAAACGAACGGCAGAGACTGCTCCCGGTACTCAGCGGGGATGGGCAGTTGCGAGTACACCGTTTCGGGGATGGTGAAAGTCAGCGATGAGTAGTGGAGTTTCTGGTCGACCACGATCTTCAACTCATCCAGAGGCAGCTTCCCTTTGATCGACGACGGGATCCCATAGCCTGCTCTAGAGAGCCATTTGAGTCCAGCGCGGGTCGGTCCAGTGCAATCTGGACGCGCTAGTTAGAAACCAAGAGAACCTCCAGACGCCTTCACTTACCGGCAACCAAAGCCGCCTCGAATTCCTTCAAAGCCCCGTCCGCAGCCATCCGAACGACGACTTTGCTGAGCCGCGTTGGGTTTGAGGGGTCCGGAATCACATCTGTGGCAGTCCCGCTGACAAATTCGATGTTGGGGTACATGTCATGGTCCATGACGAGTCGTCTAGTATGTTGCTCGCATCGAGTTCAGTGAAAACACGACAAAGTGCGCACCTGAGCATGGTCTCGAATCCCGCTCGGCTCGTATCGAAGGTCAGCGGCAGTGTCCCCCCGAAAAAGGCGGCTGGGGGAAGAAGAAGCGGGACGCCGCCGATCCGGTACAGAGGCTTGAAAGGCCGGATGCTGTCGAATGTCAGCGGCTCGTGGATGAGGATCAGGAAGAGGCAAACACACGGGATATCACACTTCTCGCACTCGGGCACCAGCTTCGGGAACAGGCGCTCGAAAGCGTCGACTACGAAGCTTTGCCAGACTATCTGGACATGAGCCCCTTGAGCAAACCGGCAAGTCTTTGGAATGCTCACCGTGTAATGAGACCGACTGGACCAAGCGGTTCCGCTGCTTGGCCGTGTTCATATCCTTCCCTTCGTCGGAGAACAGCCACTCCTCTGTCTCCACGACAATCACGCGCTCGAAATGGTCGTGGCAGACGCGAGCCGCGAGCAGACCGGCGATGCTGGGGGACGTCAGCACACGTCCAGGATGAAGCGGCTGGACAACATAGACGCACCTTCCACCGCAGATGAGCGCAGTGCCCGGTATCTTCTCCTGGGGCGGACGAGTCTTCGTGAAGAGGTCGAGCTCCGGCAGGCTGACTTCTTTGCGCTGAGAGACGCCGCGCATGACTCTCCATCCCAGCATCAGAAGCGCATAGCCTCCGACGGGGAGCAGTAACAGCGGTGAGGGGGAGGATAGCATCTCCGGTAGGTGTGAGAGAGAAAACAGGCCATGTTTTTATGCTCGGCCATGACGCGTCAAAGTTCTGCACGTACATAACCGAGACAGTTTTTCTAGACGTTCCCAGCGATAATCAGAGAAGCGTACACAGAGGCTCCATGGAGCCTGACAACTACTGCGGTCCCTTTGATGCGACCGGTCCGCGCGCGTTTGAAGCCGGCTTAGAGCGGGCGAGAATGCTCGTAGAGTTGTCAACGCCCATTGAATTCGGTGTGATCCCTTGGCTCAGCGCGGACGCCGTTCACGATGCGTAACAAGGCCGCTGTTGTTTGGCGGTTGGCGCTGACAATGAACAGTGGAATGTTCTCGACTACGGAGGCTCAGTCCGCCGTGAGCGGATCACGTGATAACCAATCGCGTTCCCGTGATGCGAGTGACCAGGGGCTCGGCACGTACTCCCGACACTCATCTCACCCGAATTGCGCAGAAAGATGGACGAGCCGTTCTCATTTGTACCTCGCAAGATATCTCAAAAATCTCCAAGCCACCCCCTCCGACTGCCTCTCAATCCTCCGCACCGAAGGCCGAATTCTTACTCCCGAACACGAGAGAATACCGAGACGGGCGGCTCGAAGGGTCTGCAGCTACATCTGCAATCAATGAAAGACCGAAAGTGGTCTATTCGGAGGAAGACTATAAAATCATGTTATGCCTTTCCGTTTCGCAGTTTGCGCTCTTCCGCGACCCTGGTCTGCGGCGGCTGGTGCATCAGAGTACTCGCGACGGCTGTGAGTAGTGTTTGCAACTTCTGCCTCCTCCCACTTCGTCTGACATCCCTCTCCGAACAGTTTTCCCACTGAACGTTCTCTTCACACATCCGTGTATACTCAAGTACGCGCACGAGCCTGAAATGGCTGTTGTGAAAGCCCTTCGGTCTCGGGGAACGGATATCGTCGACGTGCGGATGAATCTAGCTGACTCGAAAGCCCGTGGGAATTTCGAGGTGAAACCCAAGTTTTGGGAGGAAGGCGATGATGCGTGCGTATTTACTCGGGACGACTGGGAGGGGAGAACAGTCTATGTCGTGCGTTTTTTAAAACAAAAATCTATACTCCCCATACACCGAAATGACCCCGGGACAGGAAAATATCCCGGTCGCATATCGAACGTTCCCGTCTGCAGTGAGATTTGTGTCTGCACTGCTGCCACCCGGACCGTCTATATACACGCGGATCCAGGGCATGTCCATCCCTCCACATCATGCCGACGATGAAGACACCGAGCCGACTCCGAAGCCGTTTGCGCTGATCACATTTTCCGAGATCGATGAGGCGGAGGCACTGGTCAAAGCTTGGCCGTGGCAGCGCGATCTTTCCCGAGTTGAAGAGAGTTCGAATGCTGCTGAAGCAGTGAAGTTCGGGTTCCGGGCGCTATCGAAAAGGAGGTGGGATGAGCTAAATGCTGAATATCTCGTGTATCGGGCCAGCTTGCTCCAAACCACGAACTCCCAGACGACGAAATCTGACGCAGTCATCGAATTAACGAACCCCTCCAACCTGGGAAAGAAATTCCACCGCGAATAGTTTCTGCATCGGCATCAGCGTCGGCCGCACCAGCCTGGTATCCCCAAAATTGTCTGGTTTTCCTGCGGAATATCCATCCCGATACCAACAAGACGACGCTCCGAAAGTTGTTCCTGACGACTGTCGAGTCGAAAGACGCGCTCGACTACGTAGATTTCAATAAAAACATGGACTCTGTGCGCCGTCTTTCTTGTGCGTCTCTCAACAACTGATCTAATGTTTTCCAGTGCTATCTACGACTCATCAACCCCGATAATGCGCGCGCCTTGGTTGAGCACTTCACCGCAAAGCGAACCGTTCAAACAACCGGGCTAGACGAATTGGGGAGCAGCGAGGCAGACGGCAAGGCGATCGTTGCGGAACTGGTGCAAGGCACGCGGGAGGAGATATACTGGGAGAAGGTACCTGAGAAAGTGCGCTTGGCTGCGGTGCAGCGAGCGAACGGCCAGAGTTCAGACCCGGTTAGGGATACTGGTGAGCGCAGGGAAGATGGAGGCAGGCAGTGGAAGAAGCAGAAGAGATGATAACTCGCTTTTTTCTGCGGTGTTGAATAAAAGCCTTGGAATGCAAGCTGCGTCTCCCTTTCGTTTCACTCAGGTGAGGAGACAAAACGAACGATTTGATCTCAAGACTAAAAGGCAAAGGGCAGCTCATGATCATAACTGGGATTTATCTTGGACGACCAAATATGTGCCAGGTAGTCACTATCCAGCGAGGGGTGATTGAGGCAGCTTCCCTTTACCAATCCGCTTGGAATACAATCGCCCGCCGCCTTCGTAGCAATGGCTCACATTTAAGATGGGAGACAGTCACTTGCGATCGAAACAATCTAGATGCCTCGACGTGTCCATCCTGTTGCGACTTGACC